>CAIGQZ010035066.1:3773339-3785249 GCA_903798205.1 Danio tinwini | reverse complement strand
TGTGTGTGTGTGTGTGTGTGTGTGTGTGTGTGTGTGTGTGTGTGTGTGCGCATAATTGGCTTATTTTGTTTAAGAATGTGCATTTAAATGACTTAATGTAATATAAAGCAATTCCATAATGCACTATAATGAGAATTTGGATGGGAGATGCCAAACACTAACAACAAAATGGTTTAAGATTAACTGTTTTGTGTGTGCTTTTACTCGTGAGTATTGTATCATTAGCTTAGCAACAACATGCTATCAACTTAAAGGAATAGTTCACCCAAAATGTTTTATTTGCTCACTGTTTAATCACTCTCAAGTGGTTCCAAACCTTTGTGAGGTTCTTTTTTTCTGTTGAACACAAAAGAAGATATTTTGAAGAATGTTGAACACCATTGACATCCATAGTAGGAATACCTAATACTACGGAAGTCAAAATAACTTATTAGAATAGGAGCTCAACTAGTTTGGATCAAGTGGAGGATGAATACACGATCTTCCATTTATGAGCAAACTCTGCCTTTAAAGATGACTTTCATAAAATCTTTTTTTATTTTGTTGATGTGTTTTGAAGCCGGTTTAATTGTAAGGAAGAAGAAACCCAAACCACCGTTAAGAAGCTAAACTTTACAATGAGGGCAGTTAAGCATGAACAGTGCTGTTTGCTGAGTCAGGACGTTTCAGAACCTCTGTGTACAGATTTAAATGGTCAGCATGTCTTTTGGTCATTCTGCAGAGAGGGAGAGTGCTTCAGATTGGTCTCCTCGTCCTTTAGTCTCACTCGCAGATGCCATATGCTGGCTATTTTATGTGCGCGCCTGCTGACGTCCTGTGAAGTGGATTTCTCTTTGAAAATTCCAGATAAATTCACACATATGCTTCCATTTTATCGTTTTATGTGAATCCTAGACGTGGAAGTGTGAACGCTCACTGGATTTGAAAGTGAAAAGGCTGGTTGGGACACAGAAACGGTCTTCAAACTTGCTGCTCAGCTGTGTTAGGTGCACCAGAGGTTTAGAGCGGTCATAAATATCTTATGATGGTGATGTAACCCTTGCAATGGATTCCAAGGCAAGTCCCTGAGCTCAGTTAGCACGAATGCTATTGTGTGTTAAAAGCCTTTGAAGTCAAACTGGCTGGGGTCAAAACAAAGGAGATCGAATCAAAAGGTGCCAATTCGTGTGGTTATGCCTTTGGCTCCTTCTAAATAATCTGACAGTTCTACATGTGCGTCTATAATGTGATGAAACATGCAGCTGACTCTTTGGAAATGCAAAATAATTTCTGATAAATCAGTAAAACACTTAGTAAAACACTCTTTTACCCTTTCCAGTGAGCGGCATTCAATAAATAAACTATTCACTGATGTTTCAGAGCCATTCTCTGCTTGCCAATGAAAATAAAATAGTAGAACGTTTGGTCAATACCGTGCAGTGTAATTGTTTATTGATTTGGATGCCTTGAATTTCATATTTTATAACTCAGCGCTCTTTTTCTCTTTCTCTCTGTCTGTGCAGGTAACCGGTAGGATGGTGGCAGGGGAAGTGAGTGGGCACAGCTTCCTGGTGGCATGCTGGCAGCCCATTCTAATACTGATGCTGGGCACAGTGCTGTCAGGCTCTGCCACGGGCTGCCCATCGCGCTGTGAGTGCAACGTTCAAGAGCGCTCGGTCTTGTGCCACCGCAAGAAGCTGATGTCCGTTCCAGAGGGGATCCCGTCAGAAACACGACTCCTAGACCTCAGCAAGAATCGAATCAAAACTATAAACCCAGATGAGTTCTCTACCTTCCCGCAACTGGAGGAGCTGGAGCTCAATGAAAACACCATCTCGGCCATTGAGCCTGGCGCCTTTAACAACCTCTACGGCCTGCAGACTCTCGGCCTTCGCAGCAACAAGCTAAAGCTCATCCAGCTGGGAGTGTTCACAGGCCTCAGTAACCTAACCAAGCTGGATATCAGTGAAAATAAGATCGTAATTCTGCTGGACTACATGTTCCAGGATCTGTACAACCTGCGCTCTTTGGAGGTCGGGGATAATGACCTTGTCTTCATATCTCACAGGGCCTTTCACGGGCTTAGCAGCCTGGAGCAACTAACGCTAGAGAAGTGCAACCTGACCTCTGTCCCGACAGAGGCCTTCACTCATCTGCACAGCTTGGTCACACTGCGCTTGCGAAACCTCAACATCAACAGCATTAGAGACTACAGCTTTAAAAGGCTGTATCGTCTCAAAGTGCTGGAGATCGCCAACTGGCCCTACCTGGATACCATGACCACCAACTGCTTGTACGGATTGAATCTTACCTCCCTTACGATCACTAACGCAAACTTGACGTCGATTCCATACTTAGCCTTGCGGCACCTGGTTTATCTTCGTTTCCTCAACATGTCCTACAATCCCATTCAGATGATTGAGGGCAACCGGCTTCATGACCTGCTCAGACTGCAGGAGTTGTACCTTGTGGGTGGCCGACTATCAGTAATCGAACCCTACTCTTTTAAAGGACTCAACTACCTAAAAGTCCTCAATGTCTCCAGCAACTTCCTTACCACCTTGGAGGAGTCTGTATTTCATTCGGTGGGGAACCTGGAGACACTTGCATTGCACGACAACCCATTGGCCTGTGACTGCCGTCTGCTGTGGGTTTTCCGCCGCCGCTGGAGGCTCAATTTCAACCGACAGCAACCAACATGCTCCTCACCTGAGTTCGTTCAGGGAAAAGAGTTCAAGGACTTTCCTGACGTACTTCAGCCTAATTACTTTACGTGTCGCAAGTCTAGGATCCGAGATCGAAAGCCACAGCAGAAGTTTGTCGATGAAGGCACCACTGTCCACTTTGTCTGCCAAGCAGACGGAGATCCAACACCAGTGATCATGTGGCTTTCCCCACAAAAGCAGTTCATCACTATGAAAACGATAGGTCGGCTTACTGTTTTCCCAGATGGTACCCTTGAGGTACGTTATGCTCAGATTCAGGATAACGGCACATATGGCTGCATCGCTAGTAATGCTGGTGGAAACGACACCGCTTTAGCCCACCTGCATGTTCACAGTTACTCGCCAGACTGGCCCAATCAACCCAACAAAACCTTGGCGTTTATCTCCAACCAACCCAACGACAACAGCATCAATGAAACTAGAGCAACAGTCCCGTTTCCATTCGATATAAAGACGCTAATCATCGCCACCACCATGGGCTTCATCTCTTTCTTGGGTGTGGTTCTGTTCTGCCTTGTTCTGCTCTTTCTTTGGAGCAGAGGCAAAGGCAACAGCAAACACAATATTGAGATAGAGTATGTCCCACGCAAATCGGACGCTGGGATGAGCAGCAGCGGCGCCGATGCCCCTCGGAAATTTAACATGAAAATGATATAATCCAACCAGGGAGTTCAAAAGACCCTTCTCGTAAAGACTCGTAAAGACAAAAGCAAGAGATTCCCTGCCTGAACAACCTCTGGCTCTGATGAGCTCCCCATAGAGGAGGAGTTTTTCTCCCCCTTTCTAAAGACTGATGTGCAGCACAGGGGTGGTTGGTGCTTTTGTTCAATATTGAACATGAGAGGGGGAAAACGTCCTCATGCGCACTCCTCTGTGATGGCCGCTTAAACTCAGCCTACGGGGACCAATATCTTTGAGAGAGGATTTTGTTTTAAAACACTTAAGTTCCTGTGGATTTTTATGGGCTAAAAAAAACGTGGAAAAAAAGGAAAACCGAACCTCCAAAATGTTTTGTGTCAACTTTCAGAATGCAAAGGCAGAGCATCCTTTTTCCTGCAGTCCTGCTGCCCACATCCTCTTTGTTTAACCCATTGGTTTCTTATTTTCTTCTAAAATGAATAGTTTTATGAGAGAATAACAGTAGATAAATAAATCAGGGGTGAAAAGCACATTTAACAAGCCTAACTGCTGAATTTGCCCAAATTTGTTTTCTACATTGTGTCTTAACAACAGAATGTGGAATATAATAGATTGCATTTCCATTCCTGTCACAGAAAAATGTGTGTATAATGCAACTTTCACCACACATTGTTTTCTTTGCATCTGTACTCTGCTGTTAGGTTTTAATTTTGCTTTCAGATGCGGATATCTGTGGGATTAACGAAGGGAATTTTACGACTCAAGCATCTGGATAAAAAGTACAGATTGCATTAATGGCTAGGCAAGTGAAAGCACTGGTAATTATGTGACTTTTGTTGTGTGTTTTGCTTTGATTTTATGTAGCGATGATCATTTTAGCCTACGGCAAGCATTTCTGTCGTGCCTGATCAGGTTTAAACCCATTTAATGGCACTACAGCTTCACATTTTTATATAACAACCCATTCCGAGTATTTTTTTTTTTTGTTTTTCTTAGACTCAGAAGCCAAACCAAGAATGTATAGCTCTATCTCGGAGTGCGTAGGTGCGAGAGTGAGCGAGTTTGCAACAGAATCAATCATTTCATCAAAAGGTGAGAGTGTTAATATGCTCGACAGCACTCAATCACCTTCACCTGCTGGGTCTCACACCTGTCTCATGCTCTCAGATCCGTCTCTCAGTTCTTAAACCTGTCTCATGCTCTCAAACCTGTCTGATGGTCTCGGTCTTGGACCTGTCCTTGGATCACAAATCTATTTTCTTAACATTTTATGAAGCGTTGGTCCCCAAAGAAACACTCCAAAAGACACAAATGTTGCTGGTTTTATGGCACTCAACATTTAATCTATTAAACATACTAGTATCTACTTTCATGCTACTAGTACTTATTTTATAGCTGCTACTAGTATCTTTTTATTAGATATCAGTGATTACTCATTAATTCAATTATTGCTTATTATTTTGGCTCTAGAGTGATCCTTTTTAAAGGATACTACTACTTTTTTATTAGATACTTATACTTGTAGTAGTGAAGAGTATCTATTTTATAGTTAGTAGTAACACATTTTTTGACATTGACTTCCTATGGGGAACTGTCCATCAAATATCAACTATTCTTCTATCAGTGTTAATAGTAATAAACCAGCAAGCAGTTTGTTGTGTTTAAAAGAAGTCTAATAGACATCTTAACTTAGACATCTTGGCTAAAACAAGGCTACATTTGAGTTCAAGAATCGCCCAAAACTAGACTAGTCATCAAATAAGCAGGAAAGAATGACTACATGTGAAGTTTGTCTCATCTGTGTATTGGATGATTAGACTAGTGTTGGGCTGTTCTATTATATTTTCACTGACAGCACAAATTTAGCCTGGTTTCAGCCAAGACGTCTATGTTTAGATGTTTATTTAATGCTAAATTACTTGGTGGGAAGTATTAATCATTTTTAAATTACTAGTAGGTATTCTAGCTGAATCTCACAAGGAAACATAACTATTTGAAAAAGTTTCAGAGAAGTGGCTTATTCGTACAATTTTATACGATTTCATCACATATGAAACTTTAAAAAGATGCATAACCCTAAACCCAACCCCTAACCCTACCTCTCATTGGTTGATAAACAAACCGTACTGAACATGAGTATGCATAAGATGGTACAAATTAATGTGAATTAGGAACTAAACCAAAAAGTTACGAATTGCCACGAGATTGCTTTAGTTATTCATTAGGTCCTTATTTTATTATTATTATTATTATTATTATTTATAATAGTACCTGTTATTACATTCAGGTACTTAAAACCTAATTGATTCTAGTTCTATATAGATACTCATATCTATTAAACCAATACTCCCAGAAGGCACAGGACGTCAGATTGACGTTGTACCCCAACGTCATAGAACGAATGAATAGATTTTAAAAATTAAAATCGGGTTGACGTCAGAACCCTACGTCAGGCTGACATCAATGTCCAACGGTTGCATTTTGCTTCCCGACGCAACCTAAAAACAACAAAATATCAATGTCTAATGATGTTACAGCTTGACCACCATGACGTCTATCAGACGTTGGATTTTGGTTGCGATACCTGACGAATGTCAGTATTTGACGTTAATATTATGTTGGTTAAACATGTTGGCTTGACGTTGGATTTTGGTCAACCTAAAATCAACAAAATATCAACGTCATTTTCCGTCGTTATTTGACGTCAAAATAACATTGTCCCTAGATGCTGGTGACCTAAATCTAACCTAGTATAAACATCATATGATGTTGTGTGTTTGCTGGACTAGTTCTTATTTATGAGATATTAGTACTATGAATGAAATTGGTTCTTGTATCTAATAATAGGAATGAGTACCTAAATAAATAAGCATTAATGTTTGATGAATAAAAATAAGAAAAAATACTAAGGCATGAAAATAGATACTAGTATGTTTTAAATGTTTAATTGGCTTGCCATACTGATTTGTTACAATGACCACTATCTACATGGAGAACAAGATTAGGATTTATGTTTACAGTCGGTATGTTAAATGTTTGTGAATAAAGAAGATAGAGTAACTTAAATGAAAAGAACGCGTAATTAAGCGTGGAGCACTGTGCAGGTTTTGGTGCCGAAATGCGATGGATTAATGAATTCGCTCCACAGTACAGCTGTGTTTTTAAGTGTGTGTTTGATCTGGGCCAAGCAGGCCAGGTGATTTCCATGCAAGGACACTGAGCTGTGTTTACGCACTGGATTTTGCTCTGGTGTAGATGGGTTTCGCCTTGCTAAGTGGTTTATACTGCTGACTGAAGCTGCAGATGGAGAAGCCGCGCAGATGGTTTAACCCTTACTGATCCACTTTAGAGTTAATCTGACACACATACCTGAATCTTTCTCTGATCCTCTGCCTTTGTGGTCAACCTGCTGTTTTCATCCCGTTACATCGAATAAATCTTTCTATGACCTCTCTGACATTCAGCCCAGGACGATAATGTGCATTAATGTGGTCCATAATATTCTTTTATACTAAAGAAAAAAGGAAAAAAAAGACCTAAAAAGGTGAAAAAATCTAGTATGACAAAATGTTTAAATTGTTCTGTGCAATAAAGGTAATATGCATTTTGTTTTTTTCGTTATCCTTTTTTTTTCATTAACACAATTTTATTGATGTTGAATTGTTCAAAAATATGGTATGTTGTATTAAACAATCTATGGAGATTTTTTTTACCAAAAAATGTGCCTTGTTTATTTTTTGCTCTACAGATGAATCTCTGGTATGAGAAATGTATTATTTTTTTATTATTATTATTATTATTATTATTATTACTACATAGTAGGATGTATTAACATGCATGCATGACTTTTTTCACCTGGTATTAACACAACTCAGGTTCATTGGAAAAACGTGCTTTAGGCTACATTTATGCGAAACAAAAAATACATTTCTCCGGTTACGTTTCATTGCACATTTCAGATGACAAATCCACTTGAAAAGTTGTCCATGAAGATCGATTGGCAACACACACATATATAATTTAAAATAATAGACATCGTTTGGTTGTTTTGTTGTATTTATTTGGTGTTTTCCAAAAAACTGCATGAAAATAAACCTTTGTTTTTTGATAATATGTCATTGTAAATATCATTAATGTGAAAAGGAACAAAAGTTGTTGGTGTAATACTGCCCCCTAGTGTTAATTTTACCTATAAACAGTTTGAAGTTCTGTTTTGCACAATTGTATGCTGAAGCACATATTTCCATATTTATGCAAATCTTTTCATATTTAATCTGCCCACAAGTTATTATTTGAGATTCATTTCTGTTTTCACCGGGTATTAACATGCATTTAACTGCGATCACTTGTGTTCAGATTTCCTCTCTATGCCTGCACATCACTTTCATGGAAGCACTCGGTGTGACGCACGGGTACTATTGAATGAACAATCTCATGTTATGTTGCTTACAAGCAATTTCATGTGGAAGTAAATGAGAAGGATGTGGCAATTGAGATATTGATTGCTATCCATGTGGTTTGGTGTGCAGCATGCATGAGTATTGTATGAATACCTTGTTTTGATGTGTTCGCTTACAGCATATATATTCATCACATGCTTAGACAATAGACAAAGAGTAGAGGATCTTTCATGGTTGTTTGAATGCATTCATTTGAAGTCTTTACATAAATAGTGTTGTATACTTGTGATCAGATTTATGTAAAGACATTTAAATACAAGAAGTAAACAGAGTCAAAGCACATTTTATGTACAATGTGAGCACTAAAATGAACAAGAACATATTTTCACACATGCAATGAGTCATTCTTGTCAAAACAGAACATTTTATTTTTAAATAGCAAATTCATCTCATTAGCAATCAGTTTTTCCACTGCGTCCAGTTGTGAAGCTCCCATTAACGCCTATTAGCCACCAACAGCATAGCAAAGCTCTTGACCCACGGCGATAAAATCACTGTATGTGTGAACGGGGGCTTAAGAAAATCACTGAAGAGAGACAACTGTGTTGCTGAACAATATTATTAGAGGCTTAATGGAGAAAAGAAGCTAATGCCTCTGCTGGTTTAAACTGTGCTCATTATCTAGTCCTAACTGGTTTAACTTTAACGTGGATCAGCTCGATTTCCACGTGGGATGAAGGTCAACTGGGTTGAAAGCTGGTAGATGATGATCGGTATCCTGCAGGATCATGAAGAATAAGGTATTAATGGTTTCATGATATTTATATTGCACAAAGCATTCTACCCTTCTAAAAAAACAGCTTAAACCAGCCTAAGCTGGTTTTAGACGGGTTTTGGCCATATCCAGGCTGGTTTCAGCCATTTCCAGCCTGGTCTTCGCTGGTTACGCCGGGACATGACCAGCTTACTCAGGGTGGGAGCCCAGCCAAAACCAGCTACATCCAGCTTAAACCTGATAAAGCTGGTTTTAGCTGGTTATTTTCCAGCCTGACCAGCTAAGACCAGCCTGGAAATGACCAAAACCCCTTTAAAACCAGGCTGGTCAACCAGCTAAAACCAGCCAAGGCTGGATTAAGCTAGGGGGTTTTCAGAAGGGTAAATAATAAAAATATTCTTTACACTAAGGGTTTGGTTATTTAAAATGAACTAATTGTCATGGTTCAAGTAAGATGGCTGCCATTCAATCATTATGCACAAATGAAATAGTGTGGTTGACTGAATTAAATGTAATCCATACATCTAAATTACTTAAAAACAGAACATGATGTTAAGGCATAATTAATAGTCACGATTTTTCCCTTTAAGGTTGAGAAATATGCAGCATAAGCTCTTAATGAGTTCTAAACATACAAACGTGCATAGCCTACACTCAGCCCCAAAACTGCATTATTTTGCAACGTATGTCACACATACATTTTAGGTACACATAAAATACTTGTTTAATTTAAAATGCTTTTGCAAACTAATCCTGTTTTTTAATGAACAGTAAAACCTCGGCAGTTCAATTCGCTTCAGTTTGATTGACAATCGATTCAGCCAATCATAACTGCCCTCGTCATGTTCCGCCATTTTGTTTGACAGACGTTGGCGATTACGATAAAAAGGTTGAAAATGTGTGGTTTTGCTACGCATGTGTAGAGCTATGAGATGTGTTTGTGTGGACGGATCATCATCAACTGACTATCAGTTGTGCTGTCACTCGAAACCTGAGGACTGATGAAATAATCTTTCTCTTATTGAACCAGGACAGCCCACATAACTTTATTTCATGGAGTTGTGACTTGGCAAAATAAACCTCTGAACTACCTGAGGACACTGAAGATGACAGGCGAGATGAGCTGAGCTAACTTACTGAGACCCAGGTAAACAATAATCTTTTAGAAGAACTATAAAAAATAAAATACTAAAAACAATAATTTTTTAATAAATAATTAATAATATTATTAATAATAATAATATTTAATAAATTTATACTGTCTCTTATAATTTCATAGCATTTAGTTTTTGTTCGATATGCTACCGTGTGTTTATAATTTATGTTAGTAAATCAATGTAACATTTTAATTATATTCAAATGATCCAAACTTCCAGGCACAATAGATTATTTTTGCAAACACAGTCTAGTTACAGCACTGCAGACATTATGCATTATGTGGAACTGTTCAATAAGAGTACAAAAATACATTTACCTTGCAGTAGCAGAAGAAGCAATGCTGTAATCGCTTACAGAAAGAGGGAAAAAAGAGACAGAGAAAATGATGGTTTTCCTACGAGACGCAGAATCATCCGGAAACTCCGCTGAATGAGGCACTCCGACTAATTTATCTAATGAATAGAAAATAACAGTTTTGGCTTTATTGGAGACAGGCTGACGCACACAAACACAGACGTCTTCCATTTCCCTTCTCAATGCTGTTTTCATTTCTGACAGCCGCGTTTCATGAGTTCACTATAGAACTGAAGACGAAGGTGTAATTATCCATTTGAAGGGTGCTCGTTTCCCCTCAAAAGACACCCGAATAGAGCACTCTCAAATCTTAAAAGGCTTTTATTTTATCGTCCTCATGCATATCAAGAGGATTTTAAACATGGCCTCTTGTCAGGAATGTTGTTTCCTGTGTGTAGTTTAGGCTGGGCTAACACATTTTTTAGTTTGTTGTTGTTTTTTTTAGCACAGACTCTAGTTAGTTTAGCTTCAATTTGAAGCACAAACTGTCAATAATAAAACTGAGGCTGCGTTCAAAACGGCATACTTGCATACTATACAGTACGCTAAAATCAGTATGCGAGCCGAGTAGTATGTCCGAATTCATAGAAGTCGAAAATTAGTATGCGAGAAGTACCCGGATGACTTACTACTTCCGGCGAGATTCTGAAGTGCGCATCCCATACAGTCTGTGCTATCCTATGATAGTCATGAATTCATGAATATGAGTAAAGCGACGCAACTGACGCAGGTAGGTCACGTGATCATGCCAAAATGGCGGATGTAGTACGTCCGAATTCCATTCATACTTACATTCATACTGTATAGAACGTACTTTTCTAACGGCCGAGTAGTACGTTTAAATTCAAATGCAGTACCTACTGAGTAGTAGGCGGTTTCGGACGCAGCCTAAGGACTCAGAATCATGTTTAGTCATAAACTACACTTTATTGGATAAACCTGCTGAACTGCTCAGCCAATCACATGGCAGCAACTCAATGCATTTAGGCATGTAGACATGGTCAAGACGATCTGCTGCAGCTCAAACCGAGCATCAGAATGAAGAAGAAAGGTGTTTTAAGTGATTTTGCACGTGACATGGTTGTTTGTGCCAGACGGGCTGGTCTGAGTATTTCAGAAACTGCTGATCTACTGGGATTTTCACGCACAACCATCCCTAGGCTTTACAGAGAATGGTGCGAAAAGGAGAAAATATCCAGTAAGCAGCAGTTCTGTGGGTGCAAATGCCTTGTTGATGTCAGAGGAGAATGGCCAGACTGGTTCGAGCTGACAGAAAGGCAACAGTAACTCAAATAACCACTCGTTACAACTGAGGTCTGCAGAAGAGCATCTCTGAATGCACAACACATCCAACCTTGAGGCAGATGGGCTACAGCAGCAGAAGACCCAACTGGGTGCCACTCCTGTCAGCTAAGAACAGGAAACTAAGGCTACAATTCACACAGATAGGGTAGGATCAGAATTTGGCATCAATGGTGTAATGGTGTGGGGAATATTTTCTTGGCACACTTTGGACCACGAATCATGTCAGTTTTTTTGAACATGACAATGAGTTCACTGTATTCAAAAGGCCTCCACAGTCACCAGATCTCAATCCAATAGAGGACCTTTGGGATGTGGGGGAACGGGAAATTCACATCATGGATGTGCAGCCCACAAATCTGCAGCAACTGTGTGGTGCTATCATGTCAATATGGACCAAAATCCCTGAGGAATGTTTCTAGTATATTGTTGAATCTATGCCATAATGGATTAAGGCAGTTCTGAAGGCAAAAGGGGGTCCAACCCGGTACCAGTTAGGTGTACTTAATAAAGTGGCTGGTGAGTGTATATTAGAATTCTATATATAAATAAATAAATATATAAATATATATATATA
>CAIGQZ010035066.1:3718608-3752132 GCA_903798205.1 Danio tinwini | reverse complement strand
TATATAGCTCATATATTTGGACATATTTGAACATATTTCAATTTCAATGCTTGAAAAAAAATACAATATGAGTCATTTTTGGCAATATTTTAAGATATGTTTTGTATTTCTGAAATATAGTTTATATATGTAAAATTAAAACATTAATTTGAAAAACAAATTGACTGAAGTAGACTGTAATGATTTTTGTCTGCATTGGTGTTGTAAATTACCATACAAATGCCTGGTAAAAAACTGTGAGAACTTTTTCTGTTATGCTACGGACTTAATTCTAAACATATTATTTCCTTTTACAATATATTGTATTAAGCTACTAAAATATCAGCAAAAGTCACTTTGTTAAATTGCAGGGTTGAATTTTCAACACTAAAAGCAATTCATAATTATTAATAAATGAATTGAATCACAAAATACAGAAACTGTTATTTCAACAGATATTTTTTTAATGAACACTTCGAAGTGGCCTAGTCAAAGTCCTGACCTGAATCTAATTGAGATGTTGTGGCATGACCATAAAAAGTTGATTCATGCTCAAAAACAAACCAATGTGGCTGAATTTCAATGATTCTGCAAAGATAAGGGGGCCAAAATTCGTCCACAGAGCTGTAACAGACTCATTGCAAGTTATCAAAAATGCTTGATTGCAGTTGTTGCTGCTAAGGGTGGTCCAACCAGTTGTTAGGTTTAGGGGCAAACACATTTTCACACCCTGCTACGTAGTTTTGTATTTTTCCCTCTTTATAATTAAAACTTTAATTTCAAAACTTTGGAGACTTTCAAGACTTCAAAACTTTTAGGACTTTGGAGTGGCCTAGTCAAAGTCCTGACCTGAATCCAATTGAGATGACAACCTTAAAAATGTGGTACATGCTCGAAAACACACCAATGTGGCTGAATTACAACAATTCTGCAAAGAAAAAAGAGGGCCAAAGTTCCTCCACAGCATTGCAACAGACTTATTGCAGGTTATCAAAAACACTTGATTGTAGTTGTTGCTGCTAAGGGTGGTCCGACCAGTTATTAGGTTTAGGATGCAAACACTTTTTCATACAGGGATACTTAGTTTTGTATTTTATTTTCCCTTAATAATTCAAACTTTAATTTCAAAACTTCAGAGACTTCAACGACTTTGGTATACTTTCAAGACTTCAAAACTTTGAACACTTTGGAGTGGCCTAGTCAGAGTCTTGACCTGAATCCAATTGAGATGATGACCTTAAAAATGTGGATTAAGCTAGAAAACACACCAATGTGACTGAATTATAACAATTTTGCAAAGATGAGTGAGCCAAAATTCTTCCACTGAGCTGTAACAGACTCATTACAAGTTATTGAAAATGCTTGATTGCAGTTGTTGCTCCTAAGGGTGGTCCAATCAGTTATTAGGTTTAGGGGCAAACACATTTTCACACCCTGCTGTGGTTTTTTTTATTTTCGTTTTCCCTTAATAATTAAAACTTTAATTTCAAAACTTTGGAGACTTCTAAGACTTCAAAACTTCTTGAACACTTTGGAGTGGCCTAGTCAAAGTCCTGACCTGAATCCAATTGAGATGACGACCTTAAAAATGTGGTTCATGCTCAAAAACACACCAATGTGGCTGAATTACAGCAATTCTGCAAAGAAAAGAGTGCCAAAATTCCTCCACAGCATTGCAACAGGTCTCATTGCAAGTTCTCGCAAACACTTGATTGTAGTTGTTGCTGCTAAGGGTGGTCCGACCAGTTATTAGGTTTAGGATGCAAACACTTTTTTTTACACACTGCTATGTAGTTTTGTATGTTGTTTTCCCTTTTAATAATAAAAACCTTCATTTTAAAACTGCATGATGTGTTTGCTTTGGTTTTCTTTGACTAATATTTAAATTAGTTTGAAGATCTTAAGCATTAAAGTGTGACAAACATGCAAAATAAGAAATCGGTAAGGGGACACACACCACAGAACAGTTCAGAAGATTACAAAACCACTATTTATATTCCAGCATATAAACCACTATTTATATTCCAGAAATAAGCTAAATCAGTTATGAAGACCCTAAAATACAACTTTAGCAACTTTAGAAGTAAACAAAGATATTACTCAGCCATTTATATCGCGCAGCGCTCACATTCTAGGTGAGATCCTTCAGCCGACGATATTGAATAACTCACATAAATCACTTATTTCTCAACACCGGCACATAAAGTACATTATTCAGTGTCATATTATGGCGTTTTATTTGTTTTTTGTTGTGCTGTATTATTTTCTCATCCAAATTCTTCTTGCTCCTGTAAACTCCCATGGCAACTGTTTGATAGCAAAGACAGATTCATATTCCAATCTGAAATATATTGATTTTTCCTATATATAGCATATTGCAGATAGCCGTTGTGTAAATCTAGACACTAATCACGTGGTGGGATTATTTAAAGTGTCAGTATTTATCGATTAACATTCGCGCTGATGTTTTATTTTCAGCGCGTGGACTAGTGGTATTTACAAGACTCTGACCGGGTTTGTGTGTGTTTTGTCCGCTGAAATCATTCTGGTCACGGCCGATGCTGCAGTCTCGCATGATCCGCTTGTAAATCACACGGACACTGAAAGATTAAACATGATTGTGTGTGTGTGTGTGTGTGTGTGTGCGCCATCGCAATAAATGTCAAAGTGTGAGTCAGACTGCTTGCTGTTTTAGTCTAATGGTAAAGGACGTGGCGGCTGATGGAGCGGCTGCAGGTTTATTTGCAGGTGTGGATGACCCTGATCTGCTCCTGGAGCCTCGGATTCAATAGTTTAAGCCCTGACTGCTTGTATGGCAAGCTGTATTAGCATTTAGTACATAAAATGTGCTTCTATTGCCATGCTGCTAGTACTGAAGTCTTAGGAGAAGAGGTTGCATGAAATGGAAGCATTAGTAAAAATTGAGTTGCAAAAAAAAAACGAAGGGTCAACTTAAGGAATTGAGTTTTCTGCCTTTAAGTATTCCCCGGTTGTTGGTAGAAGGGATACAGGTGCAGCCGGAAGTTAACAAGAACTGGAAACTAAAGTTTGTTGACGAACTTTGATGTTGGCTTGAGAAAGCCAACGTGACTGTGCTAGGACTGGAAATGGTAGTTGGCAGAAAGCACAGCGGTTGCTAAGTGGTTGCTACCCTGCCGAAAAATCCAGCTTAAACCAGTCTAAGATGGTTGGCTGTTTAAGCTGGTCGATCAGCCTGGATTTAGAGGGGGTTTGGCCATTTCTAGGCTGATTTTCAGCTTGGTCTTAGCTGGTCAGGCTGGGAGTTGACCAGCTAAATCTAGCTTGACCATCCAAAACCAGCTATGTACAGCTTAAACCAGGCTATATGTTTATGTTTATAGCATTGCTAGGTGGCTGCTAAGCAGTTGCTAGCGTAAACTGGGTTGCTTAGATAATCTTAGATATCTTAGATAATCTTAGATAATCATTATTAGCATGTAGCTAATAGTTATTAGCATTTGGCTAATCATTGTTACTATGCAAAGTGCACAGGAAGTCTCATTTTGCTAGCATGAGTCAAACGAGTCAATACCCAAGTCCATATGATGTTCTGATGTAGAGATATTGCTGTTATTAAATGGTTGCTAGGTTAGCATGTTTTGTTGCTATGGGGACAATTAACAGCTTTGTGATGATACATCAAATCTACTTGCCAATATGAGTGATATAAATCAACCCGATGTCTCTGACAGTCTCTGTGACAGTCAAAAACTGGACATTTTGTAAAAAGGGTTTGCCATATTTTATTGAAAATATAATGCTTAATAAGTGTAAAAGGGATACATGGCTTGCCATATCAGTGAAAAAACTGACTAAGCCAAAAATGGCATGTCATATTTTAGAAAATATAATGCTTAAAAATTATTTGTTGGAAAACTATAAGTCTGATAAACCTAAAAACATATAGCAACAAAATCGAATGCAGAACACAGCTTTTGGCCATGTTTGGGGCTTGTAGCATTAAAGCCCTGGGAGGAGAGATAGAATTGGTCTAAGAAGACAGAATATTAATAATATGTTTAAGTAGGATAACAACATGTTGGCTTTCTCAAGCCATATTATTTATTGAATTAAACATTAAGATCAAGGACCTCCAGAATTAGACAGCCCATGGCACCAGACATGAACATTATTGAGCATGTCTGGAGTAAGATGAAGGAGGAGGCATTGAAGATGAACTCAAGATGAGTCCTGCAAGAACGCTTTCTTTGCTAGTCCAGATGACTTTATTAATCAATTATTTGAGTCATTGCAGAGATGTATGGATGCAGTCCTCCAAGCTCAAGGGAGTCGTACACAATAATCATTCTTTTTCCACCGCAGCATGACTTTTTATTCTATACTGGACATTATTTCTGCTAAGTAACAAAACTTTTGTCTAAACAAAGTCAGACCTTACTGTCCTAATTAAATAATTAAAAACCAAGGCATGATCATATTTTATTTTGGTAAAATAAGCGTAATCTGGCTTTTGCCTTTTATATAAACCACTTCTAATAGAAGTCAAGTTATTATTTGTTGTTCTTAAAACTTGAATAGGCAACAAGACTTCAGGTTCAGCGACAAGAGTCAGGTAGTGTAGTATCAAAACAATGATTTATTGATTTAATGTTAAATTGGCTTGCCACATTGCTCATGTACGCGGCAGTAAAGGAAGTATGAGGAAGAGTAATACAGGAGCCGCTACAAAGGTTGTGTGTTCAATTCCCGGATTTAGTGACCTGGAAACTGAATTTGGACACTAAAGGGGCAATCGACTCAGAATGAATCGCTCCCGTTGATAGTGTTGTTTATGTCTGTAATGTCTCCGCATCCGATTCACTAAAGGAATTATGCAAAGTGCTGAACTGCATTTACACAGCGCGCTTCTTCAGCTTTCAGGTCAGACCTCAGTGAAGAACTCAAAGAAAGAGAAGGTTCAGGTGCTTCAATGCTTTAAAGCAAGGGATATTACATTATGGGTTCAGTGATATACTTTAGGTCAAATGTCAGATATCGTACACTTAAAATAATATATATTTATAATGTAAAAGAAACGAGTTGCTGATTAAATTTGAAGCTGAGTTTAATTAACTTTGCAAGTAATTTCAACTTAAATAATTAAAATTAAGGTTCATTTTCATTTTTTTTTCCCCAAATGATGTTTAACAGAGCAAGGACATTTTCAAAGTATTTCCTATTACATTTTTTTACTTGAGGAGAAAGTCTTATTTATTTTAACTTGGAAATAAGTGTAGCTCATACATTTTTTGTTCAATCTATTTGGATTAAAGTGCTTTTTAAAAATGCCTTTATTATCCAAAATAATATTAATCATTGTTTAAGACTTGATCAAAACACCTTGCTTTGGGTTTTACACTAATATATATTGGAACGTTTTATATCTATAAATGTAAACCCCTATTCATATTCAAACAAGCACTGGAACAGTATTGACATACCATTCAACATTTAGTAGCCCAAAGACTGATGCTTAAAGTCCAAGAATTTGTACTTAATGTTTTGTTTAATAGGCCTATTCGTGGGTATTTATTTTCTTTTTATGTGCTCTCTCGTTTTCCCCTTATTTATCATGCATTTGTTATATAGGCTACTTTTAATTCATAATTCCCTTATTGTTTAAAAATGAACTATAGTTTGTAGAGACTGTATTCTGTTTTATGTGTACTCTAAATATTTTGTTGTTATTGCAATAAATAAACAAATAAATAAATGATCCCGCCATGTGATCGGTCATCATGACAGCAGCAACTTTGAGCCTGAAGTGTCCGGCTTGACAGCTCCGCTTTCAATTTTCGCCCCCGCCTGCGCTCGGCTAATCTCGTTGATTGCCGGCTGTAGCCATGCTTCATGTCGAACGCACCTAAAAACTATACTAAAGCTAAAATGGAATTTTATGTCAAGACTAAGACTAAAACTAAATCAAAATTGTCTGTTAAAATAAACACTGCTTTGCAATATTGCCCTATTAGGTACCTTTATGTGGACATTGGGAAATTAAGACCAGTTTGAAACTATTTAAAACCTACAACATTATATTTCAGCAAATTTAAGACTTTTTGTTTTGAAAAATTAAGACATTTTAAGACCTTGCAGACATCCTGTTACAATCGAGGAGGAAAAGCAGGAGTTTTTTTTTTATCATAGAAAGAAGAGTGTTTTTACAGGTGGTTTGTCAAGCCCACTCACCAGTGTGAGGCACACTGCCTACATTATTTTTATTTTTTAGAGATAAAAAATGATTGTGAATGTGCTAAAACTGGTGTAAGTGTTGGTTACAGTGCCAGGGAGATGACACAGTGTGTTTTCTACAGGTGGTTTGTCAAGCCCACTCACCTGTGTGAGGCACACTTCATAAATGCACCATGAATTTTTTAAGAGAGAAACAATTATTGTAAGAAAGTGTCTGGTGCAAGCCCACCCACACTTAGAATTGTGTCTGGTGCAAGCCCCCCTCCCCCCCTCCAATGCTCAACTTTAGTACAGTCTTCTTCACCTATATCACAAAGTAATTTAGTGTATATATGCAAAGATATGTTGTCATCCCTTATATTATTTATAAAGCAATTTAAAAAGACTGATTTCTGTTTCAATGCCATTTCTTTTGGAGGAATAGAAAGCTCAAACTCACAGCATGTCTTAAAAACCTTTGGAAAAAAAAGTCTTTTCTGTCACCTTTGAACAATCTAATGAGCCCTTGTGAAATTAAAAAAGTATTAATTTCTTACTTGACTATATATTTTTTCAATGGTACACATCGAACACAAAGAACTAGAGCATAAAAGCACTTTTCGGATTTAAAAGAGAACTAAAAATCCTTTCTGCTTTTAATTAGAGCCTCTATTTTTACCAGAGAAGGTGATGTGATAATATGGAGAGTTTCAAGCAGTTTTTTGATGAACACAGCCTTGGTTTTTTCTTTCTTTCTTCTTCTGTGACGGCAGTAATTAAGAGCTCTTTGAAGCCTGGGGATTTTATACAGTATGTCAAACTCTTTCTCAGAAACCTGAGCTCAAACTTTCTTAGATCTTCGGAAAAAAAAGAGGAGGAATTACATTTGATCCAGCATTCAGACAGTTGCAGAAATGCCAATAACTCTTTCTGAACAAGCAGCTTCGTATGGCAGAATATCAGCGTTTGAGAGCTCCCAGCATGCACTGCAGCATCAATAAATAATGCAAGTAGGCAGTGGTAGATGGTTATTATTTATGCATTAATAACTTATGTATCCGCTTGTTGATTGTTGCCAGTGTTAGACATATAGATAGACATTTTCATCCACAATTGCTGTAAATTATAAAAAAATGGCAATATAATGTATAATTTGATAATACCGAAATGAGCAGTTTTGGGGAAAAAATATAGATAATTTTTTTTATCTAAATATAATACAAAGAGTATCACAGGAGTAGCAGTGCGATATGGCTGTATATTGGCACTGGTGGGAGGTGTGCGTTAGCTTGA
Organism: Danio tinwini; assembly: GCA_903798205.1. NCBI lineage: Eukaryota > Metazoa > Chordata > Actinopteri > Cypriniformes > Danionidae > Danio > Danio tinwini. The sequence continues at coordinate 3,744,668 of CAIGQZ010035066.1, read as the reverse complement.
GGCCACAAGCCGAGTGCCTTAGTGTCCCACCAGTGACGATACACAGCCATATCGCACTGCTATGAGTGTGATATTGTGTTTATGCAACAGTTCGACACACGCATCGTGTATATAAAAAAGAAAATCAAACACGAAGAGTCTCAAAACCCTTTTGTATAAGGAACTACTTTCTTCTGCCACTCATTCACATCTGCAGCGGATAAGAACAGCAGAAACCATTGCTTATTCACCAATGTAACTTTAGGGCTAGTATTTGAATGATTCTCTAGCGTAATGTCTAAATTGATGAAAAACAGGTGATTTTGCTCACATTTTAAGCTTATAAGGCTAAACGGCATGAAATACCATCAGTCTACAGAGATTACCCTGTATTTTTCTGTTGCAATCGGGAGATCACAATAATTAACCCAAAAAAAGCCAAAGTAAAAGCAAACACTACCAGATTACTATGGTATAAATACAGCACTACAACAGACAAAAGAGAGAGATTGAATGTTGCTTACTTTTATAATGATTTGTTCAGCTGTAGTTTGAAATGACGCTGAGTTTTTCTGCTCTAAGGGCTTATTATGTGCTCTCTGTCGCCATCTTGTGGCAGAGCATCAACCGTCTTTGCTCTGCTCAGTATGACAAGCTGATGGATGCCGATTTCTGAAATTATAAATATTTAAAATAGGTTCTATATTTAGAAATAAACTGCATAGTTGCAATCTAAACAAACACATCCTCACCTAAAAAAGCCTCAAAAGTACATTATGTTGTCCAACAGCTGCAATATTTGTCAAATTGTAGTGAGCTTATTCTTCTGCTTGTCATCTTGTTGGAGTAATACACAAGGGTGAAGAGGCTGTACGAGTGCTGTTATTGCAGAATAATTGCACGGCTTTCAGCCAATCAGATTCGAGAACCAGACAGAACTGTAGTATAAATAAATAAATTTAAAAAAATATATATATGAAAAATGAACATGTTAATGAAAAATTGGCTTTTTAATGTATAACTTGATAGCACTGGTGTGGCCAAAATACATAAATAAATATGAAAAAATCACATATTAAAACAATTAAATTATCATAAAAATAAAACTATAAAACTAATAATATAGCTACATTGTAAAAATATAAATATAATATCAAAAACTTATAAAAATTAGTCTTTTTAATATTCTTATCTTAATAAATTAATAAGAATAATAGTTGTAATTTGTTCAGATTTCTGTATTGTTGTATTATTCTGTAAGTTGTATTATATTGTATTTCAATTTTTTTAATAACCATCAGCAAAGCAATTAAACATTAGAATTTCTGTAACAATACGGATGTGAGAACGGCGGTGAGGATATAATTGCAGAGTGTTTATTATACATGGAATGGTCAGGCAGGCAAGAGTCAATCACAGGAGCAAACAGTATGATGCGGACAATCCAAAAGAGAAGTCAAAAACAGGCGAAGACGATGGTCCAGGCGGCTAGCATCAGAAAACAACAAACATGGCAAAGAATCAAACATGGCAGAGCAAGGAGTAACGCTTCATTACGTGTACAAGTAACAACAAGACTCAGCAATGTGTGTGTGTGTGTGCTGTATTAAGAGTCTATGTAATGAGTGCTTAAGCAGCTTCAGCTGTGCAAGTTTGTAATCAGTCTGGATCAGAAACTGGTGTGTGTGGTGCATATTTGGAGTTGTAGTCCATGTAATGGCGGATTTGTGGTCCGTTAGCGATCTGCAGCTGCTAGATCACTGATAATCATAAGAATTTCTTTGTTTTATAGTTTTATTTTATAATTAAATAGGTAAATAATTAATATTATATATTAATATTATTGATTTAATGTTAATATTATTAATAATATTATTATTATTTAATACTACTACTACTACTGCTAATAATTAATATTTGACATCATTTTAATACCATTGTAGTTCTCATTAATAGCTTTAATTAGTTTTTCTTTTTATATTTTTAGTTTTTAAGTACTTTTTTATTTGTTTTTATGACATAGCTTTAATTAAACTTAATTGCATTCATTAATAAAAATCATAAATACATAAATGAATTAAATTTGTATTAATTTAAATTAAATATATTAAATGAATTAATTTAAAATAATACAAATATTATTATTATAAGTATTCAGACTCAAATAGCTCCAATAAAAATAAATGTGCAGGATTTATTTGACTCACTTATTAATAATAAATTATCATTAATAATATTTCAAGTAACAATAACCATGGCCCAGCTTGTATCACTTCAGGTTTAAAAAGATTTTAAGTTTCGCCATATTTTTAACACACACACTCTTGAAACAGCAGTGTTTTGTGTGACACATGAGGAACAGTATTGGTAATAGGAATATGATTAGTATGATTATTATTATCAATCAAAATCTCACAAGCCAATCAGAGTAATCCACTGCATATAAGCCCGCCCCCACAAGAGGTTTTTGCTAAAACAGCCAATGGAATTTTGCATCACGTGTACTTTTACTTTACAGGTAAAGTTGTGTTCATTTGACCGGCACAGATATAATTGTGTAGCTTCTTGGCATGCGCAGGGTTAATGGATCTTCATATCTGCAGGCTGAAACTCCACACCTGCACAGACGTGACACCTTTTAAAAATGGATGGAGCTGGAAATGGGACAGTTATGCTGATTTATTGTCATTGGGAGCAAACCGTAGCCATGTCTGCTTTAAATGATGAGCGTGTTCTCCAATTAAACTGCGGCTGCCGAGCCTGCCAGAATGATGACTCTGTTCCTCATATATCATACAGAACACTGCTGTTTCAAGAGGGTGTGTGTTAAAAATATGGGTTAAAATCTATTTAAATGTTTTCATTGCCTCATGTTTGTATCCCTACAACAACAACAACAATAATAATATGCATTTATTCTGTAATAAATAATTAAATAAATAAAAATAATAAAAAAATGTAAACTAAAATAAATTCTAAACTAATTAAAAATTTCTGTATATTTTTATTACCCTTAAAATAGTTTTTAAAATCACAGGTTTGGACGCCATAATATATAAATAAAATGAATGCAATAATTAATAATAATAATTACTCTAAATGTATAAAAATATCAGTTTATTTCTCACATTTTAATTAGATTTTCAGACTGAGCCTTTAACCCATATTACTATGTTATATAATGGCGGCATGGTGGCTCAGTGGTAAGCACTGTCGCCTCACAGCAAAAAGGTCGCTGGTTCGAGTCCAAAGATATGCGTTATAGGTGAATTGAATAAACTAAATTAGCTGTAGTGTATGAGTGTGTGATTGAGTGTGTATGGGTTTTCCAGGACTGGGTTGCGGATGGAAGGGCATCCGCTGTGTAAAACATATGCTGGAATAGTTGGCGGTTCATTCCACTGTAGCGACCTCTGAAATAGAGACTAAGCCGAAGGAAAATGAATGAATACTGTAATATTGTGAGAGTATGTGATTGGCCAAGGACAGAAAATAAAGACAACTAACCTATGTTCAAGTATACAGATATTTGTTTTCCATGACTTTTCCAAAACTTTGTGGGTTTTTCTGTTTTCCAAAACTTTTCCAGGCCTGGAAAATGCCATGTTAAAATTCCATGACTTTTCCAGGTTTTTCATGACCGTATGAACCCTGATATATCTGTGAGTTTCAGTGTAGATTTCAAGACGACAAACACGCTCTCATTTCTCCTCTGCAGCTCAGGCTCATTGTTTTCCAAATAATCAGTGTTTTAGTGTGTGGATCTGATGAAAAGCCTGAAGCAAAACTGAAATAATCAGTCGCTTGTTTACTACAGGAGAGGAGATTTACAACAGGAGCGCAGAAAATAATGTTCAGCGCGGTACATAATATTCAGCCGGAAATGTGAAGCCGCTGCTCTGGTTGATGGATAATGGACTCCAGAAAATGCTAAACTGCTTCTGTTTTGCCTTTTTATATGGTAGTATATTACATGTTTAATGTTTATTATTAATAGCATATACAGTGCTCAGCGTAATTGAGTGCACCCTATTTTGACAATGAATATTTTATGCATTTCTCAATGAATATAGGGAATATATTTTGGTGCATTTGAACAAAATGGATTGATTAAACAGATTTTATTAAAATAACAAGTTTAGTCAACGAACATCTTTAGAAATCGAAAGATGATACATTTAAAGTTATGCAAAATACTGCAAAATAAATTACAAACTACAAAATAAAAAACCCTGACCAAATCTGACCAGATATCATAGTCTGGAGAAAAAAAATATTCTAACATCACATTTTTTTTTTGATGAAATTTGGAAGAAATGTCAGATAATTCAGCCTGATCTCACGAGGAAACGTAAATATTGTACGTTTTTTCTGTTTAGTGGCTAATTTGTATGAATTCGTATGAGTTCAGTCATGCGAGCATGTACGACTTAAAATAGGAGGCGTGGCACCAAACCCCACCCCAAACGCCATTGGGGAAAAAGCAAATTGTTCAAAGTTGTACAAATGAGATCGTACAAATTCATACAAATAAGCCTCTAAATCAAAAAGGTACAAATTGCTGTGACATTGTGTTGGATATTTATAGAATAGAAAAAATATTAACATCTAAATCAAACCCATAACTACTAAATTCAGTAAATCCAGAGAATTTTCTAGAAGTATCTTTATTTTTCCATAGCTGTCTGCGATCCAATCTGATTTCTTAGCTAAAAGTAGTTGTGTTTCCATTACAAATTCGCTGAAAATGTTTGTGATAATTTCTAAATGGTGATTTTTAAAGGGGCTAATAATAGTAACTTTAAAATCTTTAAAAATTATTATAATAAAATAGCTTTTATTCTAGCTGCAACAAAACAAATAAGACTTTCTCCAGAAGAAAAAATGTTATAGGAAATACTGTGAATAATTCCTTGCTCCGTTAAACACCATTTGGGAAATATTTGAAAAAGAAATAAGACTTAAACATTCTGACTTCAACTGTATATATATATATATATTTACTGAGTGTATATGAGTGAGCTCCTGGATTACATCTAAAATATCTTAATTTGTATTCTGAAGATGAACGATTGACTCAGAAGATTGGAAAGACACCCAAATAAATGATTTTGCTGCTTCTTTAAATTACTCATTTAAAAATGAGCTGAAAGAACTTGTTAGAATAAACTTGTTAGGTTAATCAGTTTGTGTTGCGACAACATGAATGAACTGTGTGGAACCCTGCATTTTTTTTTACAGTGCATGAGGGTTACAAATGTACAGAATATTTTATTTTATTCATTTTATTTCTGTGTAAACACAAAAATAATACTATATAACATATAATATACTACTACTATATAATATAATAATACATTTTTCCAAGAAATTGTGAAATATGTTTTTTTTTTTTTGGCAAATTGATAAGTTTTGACAAGGGGGTTCACCTTTAATAGGACAGACAGAAAAGTGTGGGGTCCAGAGAGAGGGGAATGACTGGCAATCAAACTCCTGGAAGCCGGGAATCAAACTCAGGTCGCCGTGAACACCTCAGTGTTATGTGGTGACGCTCTAACCACTCGGCTATTGGCGCTGATGGAAAATTATACATCTAGGTTGCCTTCCAGCTTCTCAGACATACACCTTTCAACCTCTTAAAAAATCCTCTGCTATAAACCCCAGATCAACTCCATCGCTGAACGGATCCGTTGTGTTCAGGCCAGCTGAGCTCTGACTGTACTCTGGAGAGGACTCAATCCATTTACATTTGTTACGCTAACTTAATCGATGGCAGCACGGTGGCTCAGTGGTTAGCACTGTGCCCTCACAGCAAGAAGTTCACTGGTTCGAGTCCTGGCTAAGTCAGTTGGCATTTCTGTGTGAAGTTTGCGTGTTCTTCCCATGTTGGCGTGGGTTTCCTCCAGGTGCTCAGGTTTCCCTCAAAGTCCAAACACACTAAATTGGCCATAGTATATGAATGAGTGTGTGTGAATGTGAGAGTGTATGGGTGTTTCCTAGTGCTGGGTTGTGGCTGATAGGGCATCCTCTGCATAAAACATATGCTGGAATAGTTGGTGGTTCATTCTATTGTGGCAACCTCTGATAGATAAGGGACTAAGCTTAAGGAAAATGAATGAACTTTATCGATTTGTGTTGGGACAACCTGAAAGAATTGAGTGGAACCCTGCATTTTTAACAGTGTGGTGTATCTGTCTGATCAGGACTGCTGCCCTCTACAGGACACATCAGTGGTGTTTGTGGCACAGCTGCCCGAGCGGAGCGTCTGAGGACATCAGGAGAAACAGCTGAGCTCAGGCTTCTTTAAAAAAAGCTCAACTAGAACAACACGAGCCTTAAATAAAGCAGCTGGAGTTTACAGAAACCTCTCAGATCTGTGTGTGTGTGTGTGTGTTTTCTGCATTGGACGACCAACTGGACATACAAGTGAAAATATGGATGAGAATATGGATTCAGCTCAATGTTGATTAACACAAGACTGAAACCATTGAAAAATTCCAAATTGATAATTCGGTCTTCGTTGACTCACCCTTTACTTGTTTAAAACCTGTTGAGTTTCTTTCTTCTGTTAGACACTACAGAAGATATTTTGAAGAAAGCTGGAAACCATAGCATTTGTTTTTCCTACTATGGATGTCAATAGTTACAGGTTTTCAGCTTTCTTCAGAATATCTTCTTTGGCGTTTAACAGAAGAAAGAAACTCAAACAGGTGTAAATAGTAAATAGTGAGTAAATTTTCATTTTGGAGTGAACTATCCCTTTAAAAAAGGCAAAAATTGAGGCCAACAGAAAGTCTTTTGCTTTTTCAGATCTATTAAAGTGTTATTAAATTATCATCATAATTGCACTGGAAGGTCGAAACTGGATAAAGTACACGGAATACACAGAAATGTCTAATAATAACTTTGACTCATTCCTCATTTACTGGTTAAAAATCAAGCAAAATCAAGGTCACAGTGAGGCTCTTACAATAGAGCACTTGCTAAAATACTTCTTTTGGCTTTAAAAACACACACCCACATATTATATCACCTTTTTTTGCTTGCATTTTGAATATTTGAAAGTGAAATAGAAAAATATGAATGTTACATTTATTATATTTTATGTAAATATAGACATATTATGTTCCTATATTGTTAATTATTTATAATTATTCAGTCATTCATTTTCTTTTCGGCTTAGTCCCTTTATTAATCTGGGGTCGCCACAGCGGAATGAACCGCCAACTTATCCAGCATATGTTTTACGCAGTGGATGCCCTTCCAGCTGCAACCCATCACTGGGAAACACTCTCATTCACACACATACACTATGGACAATTTAGCTTACCCAATTCACCTATTGCGCATGTCTTTGGACTCGTGGGGAAAACCAGAGCACCCGGAGAAAACCCATGCAAACAGGGAGAGAACATGCAAACTCTACAGAGAAACGCCAACTGACCCAGCCGAGGCTTGAACCAGCGACCTTCTAGCTGTAAGCCAACAGTGCTACACACTGCGCCACCACACCGCCTAATTATTTATATATTTGAATATATTTTATTTGTATATTTAGAATATTTGCTCACCGGCCACTTTATTAGTACCCAGGTGGACCACCCTTTTGCCTTCAGAACTGCCTTAATCCTTCATGGCATAGATTCAACAAGATACTGGAAATATTCCTCAGAGATTTTGTTCCATATTGACATGATAGCACCACACAGTTGCTGCAGATTTGTTGGCTGCATATCCATAATGCAAATCTCCCGTTCCACCACATCTCAAAGGTGCTCTATTGGATTGAGATCTGGTGACTGTGGAGGCCATTTAGGTACAGTTAACTCATTGTCATGTTCAAGAAACCAGTCCGAGATGATTCGCACTTTATGACATGGCGCGGTTTGCTGCTGGTAGTAGCCATCAGAAGATGAGTACACTGTGGTCATAAAGGGATGGATAAGGTCAGCAACAATACTCAGGCAGGCTGTGGCATCAACACGATGCTCAATTGGTACTAATGGGCCCAAAGTGTGCCAAGAAAATATCCCCCACACCATTACACCACCACCAGCAGCCTGAACCACTGATACAAGGCAGGATGGATTCATGCTTTCATGTTGTTGACGCCAAATTCTGACCATACTATGCGAATGTCACAGCAGAAATCGAGACTTATCAGTCCAGGCAACGATTTTCCAATATTCTATTGTCCAATTTTGGTGAGCCTGTGTGAATTGTAGCCTCAGTTACCTGTTCTTAGCTGACAGGAGTGGCACCCGGTGTGGTCTTGTGCCGCTGTAGCCCATCCGCCTCAAGGTTGGACGTGTTGTGCTTTCAGAGATGCTCTTCTGCAGACCTCGATTGTAAAGAGTGGTTATTTGAGTTAACTGTTGCCTTTCTATCAGTCAGACCATTCTCCTCTGACCTCTGGCATCTTTATATTTTGAAAAAAGCTGCAAACCATAGCGTTTGTTTTTTCCTACCGTGGTAGTCAGTGGTTACAGGCTTCTTCTGTGTGAAGAAAGAAACAGGTTTAAATAGTAAATCGCCACAACAGATTAATTTAGGGCAATTTAGTATGGTTCAAAAGCACTAGAGCAGTGGTTCTCAAACTGTGGTACATGTACCACTAGTGGTATGTGGAATTCCTTCTAGTGGTACGCATATGTACATGCTACATATATTTAAAAATGTATCAAAAATGGTTTATATATGAATATGATGACATATAGCCTTTATTTATAAGGTCAAGGCAACATTTCCAGGTGTTGATAAATAGGCTACTATACGTTAATACTTTACATTTAAGTACAGAAGTTTTTTTTTTGGTAGTAACCTACCATTTTTAACTTTTAAATGCACATTTTTATTTAAATGTTGACGTTTTATCTATTTTTTTTTTACATATAATCACAGTACAGTGTTAATGTTCAAACTATTTGTGAAGTTTATTTATAAACTAATTTCGAGAGGATCACGTGATTATGATTGAACATGGCTGGTAATGCATTAACCATGTATGACCAACCAATCAGACGATTTCTAACCCACTATAAAGAGCCAGAGTTTCTTACTACTGTCATCTTCATTTGAAGAATCCACCCTTCCACCCCTACTCCTCCTCCTCTTTTCCTTTCATAGGGTGGCACGGTGGCCCAGTGATTAGCACTGCGGCCTCACAGCAAGAACGTCACCGGTTCAAGTCCTTTAACAGACTGGCTGTCGTTTCTGTGTGAAGTTGGCATGTTCTTCCCGTGCTTGCGTGGGTTTCCCACGGGTTCTCCGGTTTCCTCCCGCATTTCAAAAACATGCACTACAAGCTAATTGAACAATCTAAATTTAGCACTAGTCAAACTTTTATCCATCAGCATATCTCTCCGTAGCGACTATTTTCTGTCATCAACTCTTACAAAAGGGGGGAGTTCTCGAGATCTACCCGAGCTCAAAGCTCCCCTCTCGCCCCGCAAACGGGAGGGAGCCCAGGGCTCAAGGACCTTTTGAGCTCAGGGCTCTCTCCCGGGACAGCATGCCAAACTTGCTTATAATCAATCATCAGCTAAGTGTGAACTCTTGAAATAATGTTTAAAGTGGCTGACAATAATAAATATAGAAATTAATCTGCCTCGTTTTTGGTGTACAAAGCTGTAGCTGCTTTACTGGGCCTACTACGCTACTGTATTTTAATACTGCTCATTATGGTGGTACTTGCAGAGACAATTTTTTTCTGAGGGGGTACTTGATGAAAAAAGTTTGAGAACCACTGCACTAGAGTATTTGCTATAAATTACTATAGTATTTTTTTTATGTGCGTACATTACATTTCATAAGAATCCCAATTCCTGCTTTTATTATTATTATTATTATTATTATGTTTTTAGTAATCAACATGAGCCAAATCAAGTCAGTTTCACTTTCTATTGTTTTAAAGGCTAAAAAAAGAAGGAAAAGAGAAGGTTGTAGGACGAAAGGCCTGAAGGGACAATGAACTTCACCAATTGCTGGCCAATCATTTCCATCCACCAGTGCGCAAGCTAATAAACCCTGGGGTATTTGTGCGAGAAGTCAGTCGGGAGAGGCAAATGTCCGCTAATGGAGTAATAAGTAATGCTCGCACACACACATACACACACAAACACACACACACATCTCCTCCAGCATGAGCTCCCCATGACACCCTCTTCTGCTGCAACTGCACATGCAACACAGAGCGAACAAATACTCATTTAATCTAATGAGCATCTGAAGACGCGTCTGAAACTCACCCCAGAGAGCCTAAACACATCGGAGACACTTTAAAACAACAGGACACGCTAGATTAGAATCAGACTCTCAGATTAAAGCAGAGTGGTTATTGATGTTTGGCTTCTGAGGGCCAAACACACTTCGCAAATGCTCACAAATCCTCCTCCGTGAAGGGATTTAAGGCACAAGACTGAAGGCTTGAGCAATATTTTGAATCTATTAAAGGGACGACTCACCTAAAAACTAATACTTACTCATCTTTTCCTCTAGCTGTTACAAATCCTTTCTTTAGTTTTTTTCCCCTGTTGAACCAAAAAGAAGATATTTCGAAGAATGTTGGAAACCAGAAACCACTAGTTTTTGATCCTACTGTGGAAGTCAATGGCAGTCGATTTCAAACATTTTTCGAAATATCTTCTTTTGGGTTCAACAGAAAAATGAATAGGTTTGAAGGCACTTAAATATAGGTATTATTATTTGGTGAACTATGCCTGTAAACTGACAACCTTTTAATTTGATTAAAGTAAACCACGGCCCCACAGTGGCTATCACTTTCCAACATTCTTTGAAATATCTTCTTTTGGGTTCAACAGAAAAACTCATAGGTTTAAAGGCAATTGAAGATGAGTTTTATCTTTGGGTGAACTATCCCTTAAAACTCACAAACTTTACATTTTTTGACTAGAGTAACATCACCTCAGTGGCTATCAATTTTCAACATTCTTCGAAATATCTTCCTTTGGGTTTGACAGAACAACGAAACTCATATAGGTTTAAAGGCAGTTGAAGACTAGTATTATTTTTGGGTGAACTTTTCTTTTAAATTGACTACCTTTAAATTTGATTAAACCACACCACCTCAGTGGCTACCAATTTCCAACATTCTTTAAAATATCTTCTTTTGGGTTCGGCAGAATAATTAAACTCATAAAAGTTTGAAGACATTAGAAGATTTTTATAATGTTTGAGTGAACTATCCCTTTAAACTCTAAACCTTTAAACTTTTAATTTGATTAAAGTAAACCACGCCCCTTCTGTGGCTACCAATTTCCAACATTCTTCGAAATATCTTCTTCTGGGTTTGACAGAAAAATTTAACTTGGAAAGGTTTGAAGATACCTGAAGACAAGTAATTTTTAGGGGGTTAACTATCTCTTTAAACTGACAACCTTTTAATTTGATTAAAGTAAACCACGCCCCTTCTGTGGCTACCAATTTCCAACATTCTTCGAAATATCTTCTTCTGGGTTTGACAGAAAAAAGAAACTTAGAAAGGTTTGAAGACACCTGAAGACAAGTAATTTTTGGGGGGTGTACTATCCCTTTAAACTGACAACCTTTTAATTTGATTAGAATATACCACGCCACATCTGTGGCTACCAATTTCCAACATTCTTCGAAATATCTTCTTTTGGGTGTGACAGAAAAATGAAACTGATATAAGTTTGACGTCACTTAAAGGAGAGTATTATTTTTAGGTGAACTATCCCTATAAACTAACAACCTTTTCATTTAATTAAAGTAAACCACCCCAACCCCCTGCCTCCTTAATGGCTACCAATTTCCTACATTGTTCAAAATATCTTCTTTTGGGTTCGACAGAAAAATTAAGCAAGTAAAAGGTTAAAGGCACTTAAAGACGAGTATTACTTTTGGGTGAACTATCCCTTTAAACTAACTACCTTTTAGACTAAGTAAACTATGCCCCCTCAGTGGCAACCGATTTTCAACATTTTTCAAAATATCTTCTTTGGGGTTCAACAAAAAAAAGGGAACTCATAAAAGTTTGAAGAGACTTAAAGAGAAGTAATATTTTTGGGTTATCTATCCCTTTAAACTGAGAACAATTTAATTTGATTAGAGTAAACCATGCCCCCTCGATGGCTACCAATTTCCAACATTCTTCGAAATATCTTTTTTAGGGTCTGACCGAAAAAAATTATACTCATAAAAGTTTGAAGGCTCTTGAAGATGAGCATTACTTTTGGGTGAACTTACCCTTTAAACTGACAACCTTTTTTAAATTTATTTAGAGTAAACAACACCCCTTCAGTGTCTACAAGTTTCCAACATTTTTCAAAATATCTTCTTTTAGGTTTGATTAAAAAACATGAAACTCATATAGGTTTGAAGGCACTTTGTCACAATCACCAGTGATCTAATCGTCATAGATCGCTGGAGAACATTCAAATTCACACAAACTACAATCCTGCCTCAATATAAACTACAAGTCCTGTCATGCAACACACTATAATTTTTTTATGCATTATTTTTTATGCATTTCATTGCAAAATGTGTTAATAACAAAGATGAATATTTTAAACATACAACTTCTATATCATAAATAATGTTTATATTAAAAATAGGAATGCGTTATTATTAATATTACACTTATGTAGTTTCTGAATAAATTAGACATACATAAACTTGTAAAAAGACAATATAATATATTAAGATTAGGAAAAAAAGGAGAACAGAATCATTAATTAGTCATTCATTCATTTTTCTTCGGCTTAGTCCCTTTATTCGTCAGGGGTCACCACAGCGGAAGGAACCGCCAACTTATCCAGCATATGTTTAAGAACACACAGCGGATGTTCTTCCAGCTGCAACCCAGTACTGGGAAACACCCATACACACTCAAACACTACGGCCAATTTAGTTTACTCAATTCACCTATATTTTTAGACTGTGGGGGAAACCAGAGCACCCGGAGGAAAACCAGAGGAACACAGAAATGCAGGGGCTCGAACCAGTGACTTTCTTGCTGTGAGGCGACAGTGCTGACCATTGAGCCACCGTGCCGCCCCTGCATTTAATTACTCGTACAAAATATATTACATTGAAGTTTATTTATTTATAAATTTTCGACTCAGTCCCTTTATTAATCTGGGGTCTCCACAGCGGAATGAACCGTAAACTTGTTAGCCTTGGTTGATGACATCATCGACCAGGGGGGAGTTTCCCAAACAACAACATAACTCGCGGCTGAACTATCATAGTACGATGCATCTTTTGGAAAAAGAACGATGTAGTGACGAGTGTTACCCAAAATCCCTAGTTTCTCTGTCGCAGATCCATCGCTTGAACCACGTTAGTTATAGTGTAAAACGCCCATAATGATGCTCTAAACAGGGTGGTGTAACTTCTTAACAGAACAACCTTATCGTTTCTTTGTGCAAATTATATTGTTTTGGTAAAAACATGCACTCGTTTTCCATATTAATTGAAATATATGTAAACGGCACTTATAGGGCCTATATTTGCTTTACTAATATTATTGAGAATTTGAACATTACATATTCTATTCTAAAACATAAAATCACTTACAAAAGCTAACACTACTCTAATATCATATATAAATCATATAAATAAATAAATAATTTTTGGCTATTTATTATAAATATATTTACTTTAATAATAATATTAATAATATTAATGATGATGACGATGATGATTATTATTAATATTAAGCAGGATTTGTTTATTTATTTAAGTCTACTTTTACAATTTGACACATGCAAACCACTGCAGAAAGTACTAGCCAACAGGCCCATGTCATATACAGTATAGATACTTAATAAATAACCCACTATAAAATAAAATTATTAACGTATGCTATGTTTTTTATTTCCACAAGCTTTGGAGACGTAACATAAATTCAGCTTTTAAATAATATTTCACCTATAGACCATTTCGAGGGATGTAAACAATAACAATTGTCCTAATGTATTTCCTGTATTACATTTTGAGTTTACATAGCTTCCAACAATCCAAAAAGCTCCACACATTGATAAATAGTTTTATGGCAGCCATTTTAGGATTAAGATATGATTAAATTGCCTCTTGTTACATTTCTCAAATAGTTTGGTAACAAGCAGGAAATGTTTATGGGCCAGTGACATTAGAGAAGATTACCTTAATGCTTTTTTTTTATAATTCCAACTGAATGTTAGAATGTTCTAAATGAATAGGGCATAGGGAGGATAAGTGGGAATGGAACAGAGCCAGGAACTATGTTTCTAACTACAGTTCCAGAGGTGTAGTTCCAAGTGCTCAAGTTTGCGACGCAGTTTGCGAATGTTCGTTGGAATGAAGGATTTGGGAAACGGCAAATCAACGAACTATGTTTGTAACGACGGAACTTGCGACCTTAGTTGGCTAACGATGGTTTTGGGAAATGCACCCCAGAGCGAAAGGTGGCAGTAACGCACCACAAAGTTTGTTGTCAACCACCGAAAAACAGGTAGAAGAAAAAAATATTTTTTCATTCTGGTCCTGAATTCATGACGGAATTTCATGACGGTCATTCTGGCCGTCATATGGTTTTATTTTCAGCGGCTAGACACTGGCCTCACAGCTCTGTGAATGCCGGTGCCGTCACTTAGGATACGTTCACACTGCGAGGCTTAGTGCTCAAATTTGATTTTTTCTCAGATCTGATTTTTTTTTGCCTATAGCTGTTCACACTGTTGTTAAAAATGTGGCCCATATCAGATTTGCAATGTGAACAGATCATGGTCATAAACTGACCCGCATGCACAGAAGTATAGTTAAGGACAACACAAAATGTCTAATTATGCACAAGTGTGTATACTGTATGAAGCACGTTTTCAGATTATGCTTAATATGATTATTGCCCTTTTCACAGACAACCGTGGTGTATTTCATGAACTGTAAAGTGTTGTTCTGCTACTACTAATGTGCATTTCAGCATTTGAAACCTAAAATAAGTCCCTTGTGATAGAAAACACTGATCATTTGTGATTTATGACAATCGCGGTGCGCGTCTGTCTGACCACTGGTGTAGTGAACTCATCAAGGGTTAATGAGCAGCCGCAGACTGAACTGTGAAGGCGGAGTTGGTTTGCAGTTATTTTATTTGACTTCATTATAAACAACAGACACGTGCAGATGTGGGGTTTGGGTGCTTGAGCTCCTGCCCTTTATTCGCTCTGAGAAAATGTTCGTCCTTAAAATAAAAGTGCCCCCTCCTTTTTGCATGGATCCCCTTTCCGCAACAACCCCGACGCTCTTTAGCATCGTGATCATCCCGTGCCCCGACCATTTACCACAGTGGTTAACAAGCACCAGTTTTGCCTTTAAAATCTTTTTTAAAATGAACAACCAACTTTCTGTGGTAAAGTAATCGCCCTGTGTGTTATTCTACTATGCTGCAGAGGTGTAGATGATGTTTGTAGCACAGAATGATGACACATGTCACTCGAAGATTCTGTAATAGTCATATGAAATCCGACATAACCGTTTACACTGCGGTCACATTGCAAAACATCAGATCTGTGTCTGATTTAAGGCTACATATGAAAGTGGCACAAATCTGAAGTGAAAAGATCAGATTCCATGCTGTTTGGGCTGTTCACACTGTCAAGACCTGAGTCACATATGGGCGAAAAGATCAGATTCGGTCCACATTTGCCTGCAGTGTGAACGTAGCCTTATTGATTCACGATCGGTAAATGTAGCTTATGTGGACTCAACTGCACTACTTGACAAAAAAAATACTTCGCTATTAAAAAGCTATTTGATTTATAAAGTAGCGACGCTACCTCCACACTAGGCATGGGACGATAACCGTTTTCAAGGTATACTGCGGTTTGGAAAAGTCAAGGTTTTAAAACCACCAAAATTGTCTGTAATACCGTTCCTAAGGTATGTGTAAGAT
This sequence comes from Danio tinwini, assembly GCA_903798205.1. Classification (NCBI taxonomy): domain Eukaryota; kingdom Metazoa; phylum Chordata; class Actinopteri; order Cypriniformes; family Danionidae; genus Danio; species Danio tinwini. The sequence goes on along the minus strand of CAIGQZ010035066.1, from coordinate 3,728,779 downwards.
TTTTTATTTACATTTTTTTTTTATTTAGTTTTTTAGGATGACAGTATCTCCAGCAGAAAAAATATCCAAAGATGCCGTTTTAAATTGTAAAGAAATCTGTGTTTTTTAAAACTAATGAAGACAGCAGGTCAATGATTAATTTTAATTATTCAGCCTTACATGTTTACTGCTCCAAAATATCATAAATCTTTCAAAAAATGTATTATTTTCAAAGAGGAAATGTTTACCCAGACATTTAAAAAGAATATTTTTTAGATCAATAAACACAACACCGTGAAACCGTGATATTTTTATCCAAGGTTATCATACCCTTGGAATCTTATACCGGCCCATACCTACGCCACACTACTAAGAAATGTAGTTAGAGCAGAATAGCACCGCTTTAATAAATAGCCTTAGCAGAAGGCATCATGCATATCAAAAACAGGCAAAGCAACAGATTAATACTATTCAACATATCCCAGATTTTTAAAGAGTTTTTTAGATGTAACCCCATTTGTAATCTTAAACATTTTCATAAGTAAATGTAATTTACTTTTTACACTTTTTCTCAGTAACTGTAACGAATTGCAATTACGTTTATTTTGTAATTAAATTACGCAACGCCGTTACATGTAACTACTTACTCCCCAACACTGATTACGAATGTATTAAAACATTATTCACAGTCACATGCTCAAGTTTAACTGACACTCTTCTCAATTACAAAAAAGCTAAACTAGACTAATCATCCTCTATGCCAATCTCATTTATTTGCTTAAAGAGAGTACTTATTATGCTCTATAATGGAAATAATTCTGCTTAATAATAATTAGAAAGCACACAGAACCATAACGGCCTACAGATAAAGAAAAAAAAAAAGCACACCAACTACCGCACAAATAAACACAAGGCCAAAACCAAGTAGCTGAAATCACAAACAACTGGATGGTATTTGAGCTGAGAAAGTGACTCTACGAGCGGAATGAAAATGCAAGGTGAAAGTTATGCAAATCTCCCGCGCGGAATAATGGATATTCTGATTACATGTCGAAGTGAAGCTCCGCCAGAGTCTCTGGTTGAGGTAAAACTGTATTAAGAGCATGTATAATCTCTGTATCCATGACAATTCAGCTCCAAATCCTGAATAATGGGTCTGTATGGGAGCATTAGGGGATCAGAACGTAAATGCAGCGCGTCTCAAAGCGAACTGAGAGCGTTTAGTGTTTAGAGCACATTAATAGGCAGTCTGAAGTTACACAAACAGATGAAACTGAACCGCTTCATGACTGCATTTAAACTGAACCTAATGTTGTAAAATGTTGTATTAATGCAGATGGCAAGCTGTTATATTTAGCCTATAAAATAGCGTATATTTTTAAGCTATTAGCACTCGTTTAAGCTATTAGCCCTTTTCATGAAAACGAGAAACTAATACGCTTTAAGGATTAAATGTTAAAACGGCTTGCCATACATGGGATCCGCCATCACAGAGAAGCTCCACACAGGCTGCGGTGGTGCTCCTGCGGGACAGCAAACACACTGATATCAGATAGACCCTCTTAAAATATTCTGCTTTATCTGAAGGAACAGCCACCAGCCGACAGCGGCGCAGAAAGACGAGTCTGAGGGTGATTTGGGACTGGAGAAGCGGACAGGCTTATCTCTGCGTGTGTCGTTGAGTATATCCCGCGCATCAGTGGATCTGATGAATGGCAGATTTATAGAAAATATTCTTATGAAGTTTTCTAGGCCACTTCAGGGGAATCTCGGCTTCAATAAAAGAGAATCAAAACTAGAGCTCTGTTCCAAAACCTAGTCAGCTAACTATGTAGGGAGCGATTTAAAGTGCACAGCAGATGAATGATGTAGGCAATATTTTTGTTTGTTTTCCACATTTTAAAAAGTAAATTGGGTGCGTTTGTAATGAAATTTTTTTGTAATTAAATTCTAATATAAAATATTTTCTATTTATTTTATTTATAGACTTTTTAATTTTCAAAATACGTTTACAAAAAGCAAAAGAATAACTCTTTACCTGTGAGCTGAAGTAAATATTCATTCATTTTCTTTTCAGCTTATTCCCTTTATCAATCAGAGGTCGCCACAGCGGCATGAACTGCCAACTTATCCAACATATGTTTTATGCAGCGGATGCCCTTCCAGCTGCAACCCATCACTGGGAAACATCCATACACTCTCATTCTCACACATACACTGTGGACAATTACCCAATTCACCTGTACCGCATGTCTTTGGACTTGTGGGAGAAACCGGAGCACCTGGAGGGAACCTACGTGGACATGGGGAGAACATGCAAACTCCACACAGAAATGGCAACTGACCCAGCTGAGGCTCGAAAAAGTGACATTCTTGCTGTGAGGTGACCGAGCCACCCACTGCGCCGCCACGTCGCCAGTAAATATACAGTGAAATTAGAACTTAAAGTAACTACAACACCAAATCAGAAAAAGTTAGGACAGTATGGAAAATGCTAATGATTTCTAAATTTAGTTTGACTTGTATTTCATTGCAGACAATACTACAAACATTATTTAATGTGTTCCTCATGATTTTTATAGTTTTTCCCCCTCAAAATAAACACGTATTCCAATTTTGGTTCTACCAACATGTTTCAAAAAAGTTGTAACAGTAAAGCATTTACCACTTTGTAATGTTGCCATTCATTTTCACAATACTTAAAATATGTTTAGGGACTGAAGACACCAAGTGATGAAGTGCTTCAGGTGTAATTTTGCCCCATTCTCCCTGCAAACAAGTCAAGGTTGTGCTTCAAAAATGCGCCACACATTCAGACAGGTCAGGACTGCAGACAGGCCAGTCAAGTAGGCCAGCCAAGACTTTGTAATGTGTGCAGAATGTGGTTTTGCATTGTCTTGTTGAAATATGAAATATTGTGCTCCAATACCTCTATGTACTTTTCAGCCATTACATTACTTTGCCAAGGCCACTGACACAACTCTGACAGACTCTGGCATTTGGACTTGTTGCTAGTAGCAGTCTTTATGATCTTCTTCTTTAGTCCGGAGCACACTGCAACCATTTCTCCCAAAAAATACCTAAAAATACTGATTCATCTGACCACAGTACACGTTTCCACTGTGTGATGGTCCATCCCAGATGCCTTTGAGCCCAGAGAAGTCGACGCTTCTGGACACTGTTAACATAGGGCTTCCTTTTGGCACAGTACAGTTTTAACTGGCATCTGTGGATGTAACTACATATTGTGGTACTTAACAAAGGTTTTCCAAAGTAGTCCTGAGCCCATGCGGTGATATCGCTTATAGATGAATGAGGATTCTCGATGCAGTGCCGCCTGAGGGATCGGAGCTCACAGTCGTTCAGCTTAGGTTTGCGCCCTTGTCCTTTATGCATTGAAATTCCTCCAGATTCCTAGAATCTTTTAATCATGTTATGCATCATTGAAGGTGAAATATCCAAATGTCTTCCTATCTTTCTGCAAACTGGGGATCCTCGTCCCATCTAGACCGTTCTTGGTTGCTGCTTTTAAATAACACATTAAATAATGTTTGTTGTATTGTCTGCAATAAAATACAAGTCAAAGTAAATTTAGAAAATGCAACTTTTTATTTATTTGCATTTTCTATACTGTCCCAACAGTATAGAACCTTTTTTTTATCCCAACCTTTTTCTCATTTGGGGTTGCATATTTAATATATGCATTTTATTTAAATTGTTGTGCATGTGTATTCGAGTTCGGTCATTTAACATCTTCAGGAATACAATGATAATACAGACACAACAAAATCTGAACAAATTTTCTTTATTCTTTCTTTATGAATGTTCTTTAGATTTTTCTCTCTCTATTAAAATTTTGGATTTCATATTTTTTCTTAACACATTCATTGGGATGTACTAATGTGTGATCTTAAGTTAAGTTACTAATCAGAATGTATACATATATATTATTGTATAGCATAACCTAAAAAAAAGAGATCTGTAAGGGGTGTACTCATTTATTCTGGAAACTATCTAGTAAAAAACACTGTAAAGCAGCTCACTAGGTTTTAAGAACGCTGCTTTATATTTTATTTTAAGCATCCTTCAAAGGGCAATACTGTCCAAAATAAGTATCTTCACGCTCTTCCCACACGGCTGGAACACACAGTAATTAATATTGATTATTTCTACACAAAAGGCATGGCATAAGAGCTGAATTTCCTGTGGGTGTAAGAGCTCAGAGCATCGGCTGTGCATCTGCTGTGAAATGCTGTTTAAAACCCAAACTAAACTCCATCTTTTCTGACCGTCAGCCGCTGGCCTGTCGCCCGCAGCGCAGAAAAGATGCGAAGCGGCCAGCAAATATTGCCAAACAATAAACAGCACGAAACTAATGTGATTTCAAATGCCACGTTTGTCCCTTACAGCTCAACTGATCCGTGAAAATGCTTTTTGTCACGGCACAAAGACAATTTGACAGTATTGACAGAGCACTTTATGAGGATAATCATAATCTGGTTCCTGTTTTTCAAAAGCCAATCCAAGAGGCATTTTGCAGTACTTAGATGACAGCGGATAACAAGTTTGAGGTTTTCAAATAAAATCACCCGCAGTAATCAATAACCATAAACGGACTGCATGGAAAATGAACCCAAAGCATTATTGCAGGAATAGGTCACACAGAATTAAACATTAGGCTCCATTTTTTGGGGAGCAAATTATCTTTTTATGCATAGTGGTGAGTCAAAAAACCAAACCAGGCACATGAAAACTGAAATTAGAATCAGAAATCATATTAGGTTTCAAATGCTTGTTTCACAGTGTGTTTAAATACATCACTTGTGCACCACATGTGCAGATTTTGACCCCGTTTACTCTTATTTTGTCCCACTATGAATCACTTTTGCGTTTACCCTACAAGTACATCTTCATCTTCATGTGATCTTTAAATGAACGCGAGCTCCCTGTAGAAAGGGAAACCACTCGCACTTTTAGGCAGCCTCATAAAACAAAAACAGAACATGGCAGATTTTGTCCTCGGCTTTTTGGCTGTTCATCAAGATGATAACAAAGCTTGTTTGAGCTTGGGTCGACCATGGCTCGTTACTATATGTATATATTATCACGGTGTAATGTCTTGGCTGTGTATTTAAAAATGGTGGTTTCTTTGTTTTCATTCTTCTGGCTACGCGCTGACTATGCGCTAGTGACGTTTCTATGTAAACCAATAGACCTCCAGAGTGAGTAAAAGGGCTAGCAAAATCACTCTGGACGCCTCACACCCAGCACACTTCCTTACAGAGCACCAAGCACAAAAACAGCCAGACACAGGAAAAGTTTCCTTCCTCAGGCCATCTACCTCATGAACAGTTAATATTCCCCTACTGTGCAATAAACGTGCAATACTTTCTCGCACGCATTTGTACACAGCACCTTATAACCAATATATTTATAACAGATCTGTACATACAATTCAACATCCAGATCTTTTTGACTAACTGCATCTCTGTTTAATGTTTATCGTCTTTTTTTCATATTTAATTTGTGTTGTCACTTGTCACTTTATTTACACTGGAAGCTGTGTGGAGCACACTTGGCAATAAAACACTTGGTCCTCAGCTGCACGTCTAGTTTCGCCTTTTGGTACCCTTTTGTCGTGCTAGGTACCAAAAAAGTGGTACGGTACTAGGGTTGGCCAATGTTGACCAATTTGGCATTGTATGATGTCTAATGTGAAACATCGCGATGGACGATTGTCATCGTAAGGGGGGGGGTAATTATTATATCAAATAATTAATAACAAATTAATTAATTGTAGCCTACCGTTTTCACTACCTGACCCACATGGTCTTTGCTTTACCCATAACCAAACCATAAATAAATAAAGTTACACAAAAATTACCACCTGTCAATGACTTTTTTTAAAGTCAAATTTTTTCTGGCATGAATAGGCAGAGTGATCCTTATAATGGCCATTTTTTCCCCACAGCTGGTGGAGAGACCAGAGTTTGTTTGGAGTTCACTGTATTTTGTATTGTGATTAATGATAACTTCCTTATTTTATTATTATTATTATTATTATTATTATTAGGAAATAATAACAAGTAAAGATGCTAGGGCTCGACGGTTTTGGTTGCATATGCGCTGAAATTTTATGCAACCTAAAATATATATTTTGAAGCATTTGTGCGAGTGCATAAATTGTTGCCGTGCGACCTGTTTTCACTGCAAAATCCTCACCGCTTGTGCAGATTTAGGAGACATTTATACAGAATGCATTTTTGCACTTTGCACCTAAAAACGCCAAACGCAGCGCTTAGGAACAGATTAAAACAGTTGTCATGTGAACTTGCTGAAGTAAAAAAATCCTGCAATGCTTACCCCGCCTTTGTGCTCTTCTTATTGGCCCACTGCTCTAGAACTGAATGTGAATGGATTGGTTAATATCAGATGTCAATCACTCAGTCAATGCCTTCTTCTTTCAGATGACGGGAGCCACAACCGTGAAAATGTGAAGCGCTGAAGATGAGAGAATGAAAATAACACTGACAGATTTTGTTTTAGAAAGCACCTAAAGTCACTAATAATGGCACATCTTATTAGTGATCATGTGCTAAATGTTAATCCACCGTTTACACTTTTCCAAGAGTGGATAAAAGACTTCCAGTGGCTTCAAGTCCACTATGAAAATAACTAAAGCCATTCACTGTAAAGTCTGCGGGACGGGGTTTGCAGGTAACAGAGTTTGCCACTGAATCTACACATTTAAAGCGCGAGAGGTACTGTATAATCCCGCTTACTTAACATTAACTGAATCCACACAATTCTTCAGTTTTTTGGGACAACTTAATTGTTTTATATTTAATCCACCTTAAGTTGTAAAAGCAATTAAGTTAATTGAATCGATTTGTGTTGGGACAACATGAATGAATTGTGGAATTTTTTTTTTACACTGTGCATACATATATATTAGGAATGCACCGATCCCGATACTTAAATCGAGTATTGGTTCGATACCGCATATTTTTGGAGTGGATGGAGTATCAGCCAGCTGGTACCGATCCAAATCGATCTTGTGCGTGCGCTATATCCTGTGTAATTTATAAGCCAACAAAAGCCATGAAGGTGGCCTATTATGAGGGCCTAGAAAGTTGTCATGTAGCCCTACTATATCCCAAATGTTCTGAAGCAATTCTGAAGCCATTCTATAGTTTAGTTAGAACTGAACGCGAATGAATTGGTTAATATCAGATGTCAATCACTCAGTCAATGCCTTCTGCCTTCAGATGACAGGAGCTACATCCGCGGAAATGTGAAACGCTAAAGATGAGAGAATAAAATAACACTGACAGATTTTGTTTTAGAAAGCACCTAAAGTTACTAATAATGGAACATCTTATTAGTGATCATGTGCTGAATGTTAATCCACCGTTTACACTTTTCCAAGAGTGGATAAAAGACTTCCAGTGGCTTCAAGTCCGCTATGAAAATAACTAAAGCCTTTCACTGTAAAGTCTGTGGGACGGGGTTTGCAGGTAACAGAGTTTGCCACTGAATCTACACATTTTAAGCACAAGAGGTACTGTATAATCCTTCATTTAATCCTCCCAATGCTGTCAGTCGTGCAAGCGGCAGCTATATGTACAATTTAACACCGCTCATGAAAAGACCGTTATTGCTATTAAGATGACATGCAAATAATAAGTTATATATCAATATAAATGTGGGGGGGGTGGATGGATCACGATGCCGGCTCAGCATCAGGAAGTTTATCGGCCATCGGCGATGGACGATGGCATCGTCTATCGGCCCAACCCTAGAGATCACAATAATTCACCCCGAAAAAGCCAAAGCAAACATTAGCAGAATACTTTGGTAAATACAGCACTATACAAACATACAAAAGAAAGAGATCAACTTAGAATGTTACTTACCTGATTTATAATTGTTTGATCAGCTGCAGTTTAAAAAAACAAAAGAAAACAGTTTTTCCTGCCCTAAGCACTTATTATCAAGATATTAAGACCAAGAAAGAGCTTTATTGCCAGGTATGTTCACACATACGAGGAATTTGTTTTCGTGCCAGAGCTTCTACAGTGCAACAGAATTACAGAGACAGAAAAAAAAACAAAAAAAACTGTAATAAATATATTTTAAAAGTAGTGAATGCAAATATACAAATTGACAAGTGTATGTACAGCTATATTACTATATACAACATTATATGTGCAGCTGTTATGTGCAAATTGGCATGTAAAGTGTGTTGTTAAATAAGTGAATGTGTGTATAGCAGGTAGTGATGTTGGTTCCACAATTATTATCATCAAGTGTTCATGAGATGGATTGCCTGAGGGAAGAAACTGTTTCTGTGTCGGGCTGTTCTGGTGCGCAGTGCTCTGTAGTGTCGACCAGAAGGTAAAAGTTCAAAGAGGCAGTGTGCTGGATGTGAGTGGTCCAGAGTGATTTTGGCAGCCCTTTTGCTCGCTCTAGATAAGTACAGTTCTTGGCGAATAGGGAGGGTTCTCTATTCAACTATTCGACGTAGTCATTGGAGGTCGGATTTGGTAGCGGAGTTAAACCAGACAGTTATTGATGTGCAGATGGCTGATTCAATGATGGAGGTGTAGAACTGTTTCAGCAGCTCCTTTGGGTGGTTGAATTATTATGCTGTCTCTGTTGCCATTTTGTGGTGAAACATCAACCATCTTTGCTCTGCTCAGTTTGACAGGCTGATGGCTGCTGATCTGATGAATCTTCAAAATTATAAATATTAAAAATAAGCACTATCCTTGTAAATGAACTGCATAGTACCTCAAAAGTACACGATGTTGTCCAACAGCTGCAATATTTGTCAAACTGTAGTGAGTTTATTGATCTGCTATCACTCTATGTGGGTGGAGGAATACACAAGGATTAAGAGAATGTACGAGTGCTGTTATTGCAGAATATCGATAGCCGATCAGATTCGAGAACCAGACAGTACTGTTGTTTATATACAGTTAAAGTCAGAATTATTAGCCCCCTGAATTATTAGTCCCCCTGTTTATTTCCCCCCAATTTCTAAGCATAATAGTTTTTAAACTCATTTTTAATAACTGATTTATTATATCTTTATTATATATTTATATATTTATATTTATTATAAAATCCATTGCTCTGTTAAAAGTCATTTGGGAAATATTTGAAATTAAAAAAAATTCACAGGAGGGCGAATCATTTTGACTTCAACTGTATGTAGTCCATTAAAAAGATTATATTACTCAGTATTTAAAGGAAGTTACACTATAAAAAAGGTAATCTTAAAACAAAGTGTAACTGAAAAACATCTTTAAAGCAGAGAAAGCAAAAAAACTAAAAATAATGGATTTATCTTCAATAACATGCACTGATTAGTCAAGTGCTATAAGAATAAATGCCAAGCAGCTGTCAGCATCAGATTTGCTGAAGTGACAAGCACAACCTTGGGGAACGTCAATGTTTTATTTAATCGCTGTTCACAAGTCTTAGTCATCCACTGAACTAGCTCTACATTAGCTAACCAACCCCTTAAACCACAAGCAAAAACCAGCAGCACCTGTTAGGCTCCAAACATACTGTATGCAAATACACACACGCTTCTAGCAACACAAGCTCCATTTAACATATTTGTATTGTGAAAAGTGGCAGAGCGCACTACATTACACAATGCTACAGTAGTACATGTTGCCTTGCTCCGAGGGCTGCATTAGCAGCCATTAGCATAAACTGTCTACTTCTACAGTCAGTTTTCTTTTTCAGGTCAACCACTGTCATGACTGAGCAATAGTGGTGGAAAGTGTACAAAAAAAATCATACTTAAGTAAAAGTACTATTACTTCCCTAAAAATATAGTGCAAGTCGAGTAAAAGTATACGTTGTAAATATTGCTCAATGTATGAGTAAAAAGTTATGGAGCCAGAGCAGTCTCAAAAATTATTTCCATTATTAAATAACATTTCCGAAATCCAATTAAGTTCAAAACACAGTTTTTAAATACACAAATTCCAATTCGTAATTCAAAACACGATTCAGAAAATAAACAAATCCAATTCATAAATTCAAAACACAGTTTACAAAATGCTCCAATTTAATTCATAAATTTAAAACACAATTCGTAAGTACACAAATCCAATTCATAAATTTAAAACAATTAAAAAATACACAAATCTAATTCATAAATTTAAAACACAAT
>CAIGQZ010035066.1:3708186-3718598 GCA_903798205.1 Danio tinwini | reverse complement strand
AATTCATAAAGAAAGCGGCCTCATGGCAATTCATACCAAGTTCTAGATACAGAGTCAAACCGAACTGTGCCTTAATTGAAGTTTCGTTTCATTATGCAATGACAGAGCCACTTGACCAATCAGAGCAGAGAATGCTTTCAGAAAGGAGGGGGCTTAGAATGAATCATTTAAGACTCTTTTAAGACATGATTTAGAATGTACACTATAAAAAATACAGGGTTTCACACAATTCTAACAATAATTCAACAATAATTAACTTAACAAATCGAAGATAAAACATTTAAGTTGTCCCAATAAATCTTAAGAATTGTGTTCTTTCAGCTCATTCATTCATTCATTCATTCATTCATTTTCCTTAGGATTAGTCCCGTATTTATCAGGGGTTGCCACAGCAGAATGAACCACCAACTATTCCAGCATATGTTTTTCTCAGCAGATGCCCTTCCAGCCACAGCCCAGTACTGGGAAACACCCATGCACAATCATTCACACACACACTCATACACTATGGTTAATTTTGTTTAGCCAATTCACTTATAGCGCATGTCTTTGGACTATGGGGAAAACCTGAGCACCCGGCGAAAACCCATGCCAACACAGGGAGAACATGCAAACTCCACACAGAAACTCCAACTGGCCCAGCTGGGACTCGAACCAGTGAACAGTGCTAACCACTGAGCCACCGTGCTACCCCTTCTTTTAACTCATTTTAAATAAGTAGTTTGAACAAGCATCAAAATGTCATTTTTTGAGTGTATATAATGAGAATGTTCACTCTGTATTCATGTAAACCTATTTTAGGAGACCTTCAAAACAAAAAAAGTAACCTTTTAAAATGCAAAATAGGGGTATTTCAAGTAATAAACTACACTATGAAAAATGCTGAGTTCCACACAATCCCTTCATGTTGTCCCATCGCAAATTGATTAATTTAACTTAAAGGTGCAGTAGGCGATTGTCTTCAGAAACATGTTTTGTTGTGCTGGTTGAAAGTCTCTTCACATTCCACTAGTAATGATGATAAAGTAAACGATCTAAATGTATTTATGTGTATTTTTATATTTTGGGTAAGGCATAAGAATAAAAAAAAATGTTCATCCAATTAAATATTGTTGGGCCAACAATTCCCATAATTTTGAGAAGTAGCCTAAACTGTCTGTCAACAAATGTAGATTTGTACAACTGAGCACCTCTGTTCCCAGCCTGATCTCACGAGGAAACTTATACTTTTAAATTAATTTAAGAAAATATACTTTAATTAAAAAAGATATACTTTAAAATTTAGTTTATTGTTTGACAGGGAAAGCTGTCCTTAAATAGAACATGCATTAACTTAAACATACAGGGAGTGCAGAATTATTAGGCAAGTTGTATTTTTGAGGATTAATTTTATTATTGAACAACAACCATGTTCTCAATGAGCCCTAAAAACTCATTAATATCAAAGCTGAATATTTTTGGAAGTAGTTTTTAGTTTGGTTTTAGTTTGAGCTATTTTAGGAGGATATCTGTGTGTGCAGGTGACTATTACTGTGCATAATTATTAGGCAATTTAACAAAAAACTAATATATAGCCATTTCAATGATTTATTTTCACCAGTGAAACCAATAAAACATCTCAACATTCACAAATATACATTTCTGACATTCCAAAACAAAAACTAATCAGTGACCAATATAGCCACCTTTCTTTGCAAGGACACTGAAAAGCCTGTCATCTATGGATTCTGTGTGTTTTGATCTGTTCACCATCAACATTGTGTGCAGCAGCAACCACAGCCTCCCAGACACTGTTCAGAGAGGTGTACTGTTTTCCCTCCTTGTAAATCTCACATTTGATGATAGACCACAGGGTCTCTATGGGGTTCAGATCAGGTGAACAAGGAGGCCATGTTATTAGTTTTTCTTCTTTTAGACCCTTTCTTGCCAGCCACGCTGTGGAGTGATGAAGCATTGTCCTGCATGAAAATCATGTTTTTCCCCACAAGCTCATCTTTGATGATACCAGCCCAAACTAGTACTCCACCTCCACCTTCCTGGCGTCTGAGTCGGACTGGAGCTCTCTGCCCTTTACCGATCCAGCCACGGGCCCATCCATCTGGCCCATCAAGACTCACTCTCATTTCATCAGTCCATAAAACCTTAGAAAAATCAGTCTTGAGATATTTCTTGGCCCAGACGTTTCAGCTTGTGTGTCTTGTTCAGTGGTGGTCATTTTTCAGCCTTTCTTACTTGGCCATGTCTCTGAGTATTGCACACCTTGTGCTTTTGGGCACTCCAGTGATGTTGCAGCTCTGAAATATGGCAAAACTGGTGGCAAGTGTCATCTTGGCAGCTGCGCGCTTGACTTTTCTCAGTTCATGGGCAGTTATTTTGCGCCTTGGTTTTGCCACACGCTTCTTGTGACCCTGTTGACTATTTTGAATGAAACGCTTGATTGTTCGATGATCACGCTTCAGAAGCTTGGCAATTTTAAGAGTGCTGCATCCCTCTGCAAGATATCGCACTATTTTTGACTTTTCGGAGCCTGTCAAGTCCTTTTTTTGACCCATTTTGCCAAAGTAAAGGAAGTTGCCTAATAATTATGCACATCTGATATAGGGTGTTGATGTCATTAGACCACACCCCTTCTCATTACAGAGATGCACATCACCTAATATGCTTAATTGGTAGTAGGCTTTCGAGACTATACAGCTTGAGGACAACATGCATAAAGAGGATGATGTGGTCAAAATAGTCATTTGCCTAATAATTCTGCACTCCCTGTATATTATATTATTAGTAGTATTTAAAAATATATATTATTAACCCCAGGAAAAAAAACTGCACTTTCTCTCCAGGAGAAAAAAAGAGCAGGGGCTCAAGCCCTGGGCTCAAGCTATTTTAACCGGTTAGTATTTTGGCAGATCATCTACTGCACATTTAATTTCTACAATTTTAAATTGATTGAACATAAAACAATTAAGTTGTCCAAAAGAAAAAAACTCAAGAATTGTGTTGTTTCGGCTCATTTTAAATAAGTAATTTGAACAACCAGCAAAAATATATATATTTTTTGAGTGTATTTCTGTTCTTACAGGTGATCTGAGCACAATATATGAAGCATGAATGATTCTAAAAGCTGTTTATTCATCCATAAAAGGCATGCTATGACTTTAACAAACACACACACACACACACACACTTCCAATGAATGACCTCAAAGGGTCGTTCTTCACACTGCAGTGTCAGAGCTCAGATCGATATCACATTGAAAGCAGAACTCTGTCCGTCTCTCTCTCCATCTTTCCCTCCGCGCTCCGCTTGTTAAACAAGTTCTCCGGCACGTGTCATCTGGCAAATGCTCCGGCATGATGAGAGAGAAAGAGAGAGGAAGGGTAAATATTTTCCAGGCAAATCCTGCCATCTGGTAGGCAGCTGGGACTTCCTGGTGGCGAGAAAAGCAGATGACACACTTTTGCAGAAACTTTTTCATGCTATTGCATAATATATTAAAACTGCTTTTTCGAGTCACTGTGGCTCATTTCTCCAGGCTAGCATGAATGCGCTAAATGCTAAAGGCAGAGACTAATCATATCATCTCGCTGCTGTGCTTTGAAATGCAAACTTACAGGTGCACTTAGTAATTAGAGGTGCTTGTTGAGATAATTAGTACTGATCGCACTTAGAGGTAGGGTATAAACGAAATAATGCTACCTATTATAGTTTTTGTGATACGTATGTAAAAGAGAGGTTTGCAAAAGGAAGACTAGAAAGGAATTACCAATACTCAGATTGTAATACGATTAATACAGTACTCTAATTAAGAGTCTACCATGTAAACAGTGACTACTTTTACACAGACATCAGTAATCCCATTATTTGCCCTTATCTGAATAGGACAGTAATATAATTAAGGTGTTTACATGAGTTGCTTTTTAAATGTTCTTTTCATGATCCTGTTTTACATCTTATAGCACAAAGATTAATTAACATCCTAGTGCCACCACGCTATCCACATTTACTTTGGAGTTTCATGTAATTTCAGGTGTTTCATTTTTAATTTGTCGACTTTAACTGCTAGTCCATATGTTCTTATTACCCATCAAGTCTCCCCTTTTGGTTAGCAGGTGGCCTCCGCAGTGTCCTTTCGGGGACTAGCATGCTTTCCCAAAAACTGTCGTATTTCTAAAATCCCTAGTCTATATTAGCTAGGTAAAAGCCCATTATGACCCACGATCTTAATATTCTAATTATTCCCATGTAATGGTAATTTAAGGGCCTAGGGCATGTTGGAAGGTTGTATTCTTGGTGGTGCTTGTGCGCTCACACTATGCTTGGCAAACTTCACATCAGGAGCGTGACGGGCTCAGCTGCTGTAGCGTTTTCCATACAGTCTCCTATAGTCTGTTACCAGACACACATTGGAGTTCCCATGAAGGGGAACATCCTGGTTAAGGCTGTAACCCACGTTCCCGCATAGAGAATGGAATTGTGTGTATCTATTGCCACAGCAGAGTCTCCAGCTGTTTGCTGAGTGATCGACTCTTCAGCAGACAAAAATTCTAATGCACATGATGCAGTCACACTAGAGTTTAAGCATGCGAAATTCTGTCATATGGCGCTGAGAAAAGGGGTGGAATTAAACAAGATAATTAGTCATTTCAAAAAACGAGCGATTGGTCCATATTTAAAATTTCTGTCCAGAGAGGTCATGTTTTGATCCTCGATTGGTCTCAATCAGTCAAGTGATGCAATTTCACAGGTCAGAGTTCACCAAGCTTGAACTTTGCAAGGCAGCAACCGATCTGACACATTCGCATGTGTATGAATGGAAGTCTATGGAGTGGAAGGTGCAGTGTGACCTCAGCTTCACTTCTCAGCTGTCAGCTAATATATACCACTAATGGCTAATTACTGACAGCTGTGGAGCTGAGCTCCGCCTATTCATTTGGGCATTCATTGGCCCGTTTTCTTACACTTCAGAGTGATTGGTCGTCTGTCGTACTTCCATAGTCTGTTATCAGACACACGTCTCTGTTCCCTTTTTGGGGAACGTGGGTTATGGATGTAACCAGGACTTTCTCCAAAACAATGGCAAAATTAGCACAAAATTTAGATAATGTAAACATCTAAAGCTTGCAGTTTGTCACTTCCACCTAAATAGATTAACTTTTTTTTTTACGTCACCTTATATATCAGTTTCTCACCAAATCTTGACCAATCAAATGCTCTGACATGCCCTGCCCCCTTCAAGACGCTTCTCATTGGCTGTTTCTCAATTCCAAGAACGCAGGAGACCGGTCTTGCCAGGTGTCATGGCGAGAACAGAGAACGCGTTCTCTGAGAAATTAAATGCTGCGTTCTTCCCTGGTTCCTCCTGATGGCAACATGACCTTCACACGTTTTTAAAGGAAAATTATTTAAACATTACAGCATTCATACAATGATTTATTGTTTTTCCCCTTTCCACAAAATATACTATGCATAAAAACCTTACAAATACAAATAAAACCGATTTTTATAGGAATTTCACCAATTAAACACCCTTAATGTGTTCATGCCTTTATAAAGATTTTCATAGTAATGTTTACTTTCACCATGTCATTTAGGAAAACTCCTGAGATAAATAAGTTATATCTCTGAACTTTAATAATAAATCTATATAAAATGCTGCGCTTACCACCTCATTTATTCAGCCGCAATGACTTCTGGGACTTCTCAAGCGAGTTTTGCACTCAAGTCTGCATCGATGCATCCTTGATATCAAGAACACATCTGGGAACTTTCACGCATCCTCCGTTCTTGCGGTAACTATGGCAGTTAATGTTGACAGGACACGAGGAGGTAGGATTGCTGTAGAACACATATTGAGAAACAGCCATTTTTCTTTTTATTTGAGCTCAACCACTCTCACTGGCAGAGCTGTGATTAAAACAAAATGCAAAGGCTATTGCAAAGGGGAGAAGCTACTCTATGTCCCATCCTCTCTTCATTTTTCAGTTGAGATTATTCAATTCCTGTTTGTTATTATATAGTGCTTTTACAATGTAGATTGTGTCAAGGCAGCTTAACATAGAAGTTGTAGTAAATTCTAGAAAAAGATCTAGTAAAAATGTTGCGATCCAGTTTTCAGAGTTGAAGTTACATGAAACATCAACTGAAAAATGCACATGTGATACTAAAAAATGCACATAAAAACTATTGGATTTACTTTTATTGGTGTAAAGATGTCTTTATACTTCAAATCATTTAATGTGTAGTTAAAACAGATCAAAGTGTTGCCTTTCTTACAAGCAAACTGAACCCCCATCCAAAAGAGCTTCCTCAAAGAAGATTAAAATGCCTAAATTATGAATGTCTTTTCCAAGAACTGCATCATTTCAGATCTCAGTACACAACACCACGAGACACACAAAAAGCATACGTGTTGTGTTCTTCCTGCGCTCGCTATGCTTTTCCCCCACGGATAACTGCGTTCTTCATAACCCCCCATCCCACCACCACCACGACAACATTAATCAGTTTCAGCATTACTGCAGACGTTTTAATGTTTTTCCCTTGTTTCCAACAAAGCAAACAGACTGCGAGCGCTTAAATGTTAAGATTTAATTAGCGAGCACCTTTCCTTCCGCGTCCTGCGTTAATTACGATGATGTGTCATGGTAAATAAAGACCCTCTTTTTCAACATCGCTGCAAAACATGTTCAGGCATGAGATTAAAAAGATTACATGTGATGTTTTTTTTTTTCTTTTACATTTGAGAGCTAGTAATTGAGATCCGGATTACTAGAGCATCTTACTGTACACATTACTGTACTGTTCATATGAAGAACATGAAGGGATATGTTGACGGATGCCTGTGTCCTTTAAGAAACATTAACCTTTCTGACATTTTCAACTCCACCTGTCACGCTGTCCACTATATCATCTTCATATGTCATACCGATGATGAAACCATCAGAATTGGCCGTATAATGTCAATAGAGACTTTGATTTGTGGTTTATTGTCATGAAAATGTGATCAGTTGCACCAGGTGGAGTTTATTGTACACAATTGTATGTGAAATGTTGGATTGGACATTGGAATTTGTTGTTTAGTGGGATAAAAGATCCGTAATGGAGGGTTAGGAAATGAAAAATGTCCTTATTTATTTGTTAACGCGATGGTTCACCCCAAAAAATGAAAATTAATAATGATTAATATTGAATCTGAATATTTTCTTCTGTCACAAAAACTGATATTTACTGGCACTAATTGACTTCCATAGTGGGTAAATTGTTCAACTACTATTGAATTATTGGGTGCCAGCTACAGCATTCTTCAAAATATCTTCTTTTGGGTTCAACAGAAGAAAATAACTCATAGTAACGGTTTAAAATGACATGAAGGAGAATTAATTATGAGATAATTTCCTTTTTTTTGGTTTATTGAAGTCAATGGATGACAGCTACAGCATTCTTCAAAATATCTACTTTGTGTTTAACAGAAAAAAGAAACTCAAATAGGTTTTGACAAAGTAAAGGGCGTGTAAATCATGACAGAATTTCCATTTTGGGGTGAACTATACTACTAACTGTGTAATGGAGGGTTAGGAAATGAAAAATGTCCTTATTTATTTGTTAACGCGATGGTTCACCCCCCAAAAAAATGAAAATTAATAATGAGTTCTTTTCTTCTGTCACAAAAACTGATAATTTTGAAAAGTTCTGGCACTAATTGACTTCCATAGTAGGTAAATTATTCAACTACTATTAAAGTTAATGGGTGCCAGCTACAGCATTCTTTAAAATATCTTCTTTTGGGTTCAACAGAAAAAAGAAACTCAAATAGGTTTGACAAAGTAAAGGGCGAGTAAATGATGACAGAATATCCATTTTGGGGTGAACTATACTATTAACTATGTAATGAAAAATGTTCTTATTTGTTTAATATTTTTAATTAATAATGAGTTATTTTATTGAGTCTTCAGTCCCTAAATGTCTTTTAATGGTTGTAAAAAGGAATGGCAACAATTTAAAGTGGTAAATGCTTAACTGTTCCTTTTTTTTTGTGTGTTGCAAGAACCAAAATTGGTATTTCTAAAAGAATTCAATAAAAATCATGAGGAACACAATAAATAATATTTGTTAATTGTCTGCAATGAAATACAAGTCAAGGGAAATTTAGAAATAACCTCTTTATTTGATTGTTGTAGTTGTGATATAACTGAAATCATTAAGCATAGGGAACTGTTGCTTGGATCTACTTTAGCTGTGCGTTAATCTGAAAATAACTGCACACCTTAACAGCCAATCAGAATCAAGCATTCAACAGCGACGTAGTATAAATCAGATTAAGCGTTTTGACTTTTTGAATGTGCTGGAACAGAAGATTCACATCATGACTGTGCAGCCAATAAAGGACGTGTGAGGAATTGTGTTGTTTTACTGGTTGACATGACCTGAATACTACAAAAGTTCAATTCTTACCCAAACATTTAACTTTTTTTTTTTTGTAATAAACATGAATTTTCATTTGCATCCCAACTTACTTAGTCAGGCCTACTTGACTGGCCTGCCTGCAGTCCCAACTTGTCTCCAATAGAGAATGTTGCGCACCTTAAGACTTATTTGCAGGAGGAATGAGATAAAATTACACCTGAAACACTTCATCACTTGGTGTCTTCAGCCCCTAAATGTCTTTTAAGTGTTGTGAAAAGGAATGGCAACATTACAAAGTGGTAAATGCTTTACTGTTCCAACTTTTATTGAAATGTGTTGGAAGAAACAAAAATTGGAATATGTGTTTATTTAAAAAAAAAATACTGTATTGCAGTCAAAACCTGCTTGGGTTAATCTGAAAATAACTGCATACCTTAACACCCAATCAGAATCAAGCATTCAACAGCGGCGTAGTATAAATCAGATTAAGCGTTTTGACCTTTTGAATGTGATGGAACAGAAGATTCCCATCATGAATGTGCAGCCAACAAATCTAAAAATATAAATATATATGTTGAAAATCAATCACTGACCACATCTTAAAGGTTTACTCTATGTTTTTCTATTTCTTGAGCTCAAGGTTAATGTATTTACTGCGCTTCTTTTATAGGGTGAAACAGACATTAAACGGAGGCAGGCAGAGGCTTTGGGCTCAGCGTGAGCCATGAGACTCAAACTGCTGTCAAAGAGCTGTCGTGAACACGGGTAAAGAGAGATTCACACATCACACAGAGACGTTCAGAGAGAGGTTCTGACCCACTTCTGCTTCCCCACACCTTATTTGACTAACAGAGACACACACCAAATACCTACACAAATTCTGGATTGTTATGGGCACTATTCAAGAAGTAATTTGCCTAATACACAACAGACAACAGAACCCACTGTATATGGCAAGCCATTTTAACATTTGATGTATTAAATTACTAGATCTGTTTATATGCTACTAGTACTTACATTCATTCATTCATTTTCCTTTGCCTTAGTCCCTAGTTTATCAGAATTTGCAACAGTGGAATGAACCGACAACTACTCCGTCATATGTTTTACACATCGGTTGCTCTTCCATCTGCAATACTCTTTTACATTTTTAGATACTAATATATATGTTTTCCGTTTATTTATGGTTGTGAATTGCATTGTGGGACCTTGATCTTTGCTCTGTCATCTTATGATGTTAAAAATTCAACATAACAGTTTAAGAAAGTGACTTTTATTGATATTTTAGTAGTTTGAAAGAATATGATGTATAAGAAAAAAAATAGCAGACGTTTTGCCAGATCCTCTCATTTAAGCCCTCGGTTTACCGCACTGCAGTTCAGTTCAGTCACAGCAGGCTGTCATGTACTGTTTGCGTTTGGTTTTCTAAATCACGCATGTGCAGTATTATTTAGTATATACTAGTATTATTTAGTATATAACTTAGTATATATTTGTTTATTTCGATGTTCCGGTTCCCTCGTCCTAAAGTCAATGGGTTTTTTAAATGGGATTTCAGTTAAAGCGCTTAAATAAGGTCTGTGGCTAACACAAACTCAAGATACTTTCAGGTTTTATTCTACCACATAAAACACATCAGTTACAGCACACTCTTGATTTTTTAATCAGTTTCGCTTCTTTAAAAAGACGGTTGCTATCAAGTTGCTAATCAGGACTACAGGCGGTGTCTGAGACATTATACGTCATCAAGCTGAACCGGTCAGGAGCGCAGCTCGCTTGTGTTGGGCATTTGGATTTGTCTGTTATTTGAGTATTTTCATGAATAGTATTTTATAGTTTGTAGTATTTTTCTAATTGGGAATTCATATTGTGTGTAGATAATGCCTTCACTCGTAAAGACTGTTAAGACAGATTAATTTGTTGATCATTTATTTTA
Source organism: Danio tinwini (assembly GCA_903798205.1). Lineage (NCBI taxonomy): Eukaryota > Metazoa > Chordata > Actinopteri > Cypriniformes > Danionidae > Danio > Danio tinwini. The sequence goes on along the minus strand of CAIGQZ010035066.1, from coordinate 3,708,259 downwards.
TTTAAACGATAATATGGGGATACTGATTACCAGTGCAGCCTCTCTCTTTCCTGCTCTCGGTAATGCAAACGTG
>CAIGQZ010035066.1:3674077-3697674 GCA_903798205.1 Danio tinwini | reverse complement strand
AGTAAAGTCAACTAATAGCTTTAAAATAAACAGATTTACTCACTTTTTAAAGTCAACTAATCGCTTTAAAATCAACAGGTTTACTCACTTTTTTAGGTAAAGTCAACTAATAGCTTTAAAATCAACAGGTTTACACTTAAAGTAAAGTCAACTAATCGCTTTAAGATCAACAGGTTTGCTCACTTTAAGTAAAGTCAACTAATCGCTTTAAGATCAACAGGTTTACTCACTTTTTTTAAGTAAAGTCAACTAATTGCTTTAAGATCAACATGTTTACACACTTTTTTTAAGTAAAGTCAACTAATCCCTTGAAAATTAACAGGTTTTGTTAAATTAACAGTAAAGTCAACTTAAGGCTTTAAAAGCATTGGTTTTACTCTCTTTTTTGAGCAAATTCAACTAATCACTTTAAAAGCCACAGGTTTACTCACTTTTTAAAGTAAAGTCAACTAGTCATTTTAAAAGCCATGGGTTTACTCACTTTAGGTTAAGCCAACTAATCACTTTAAAAGCAAAACAGTTGCTCAATTTATTTAAGGAAAGCCAACTAATCGTCTTTTACAGTGTAGAGCTTGTGAGGCCCATCTAAAAAAATACCTACAGCCAATCAGCAGTAAGCGGCGTGTCTAGTAAATATAATGGCGATATCAAAAAAGGGGTGTGGTCTTGGGTTGGGTTATGGGCTGTTTGTTTTTGGTGCTTTTAAATATCAACACCTTTTGGAAAAATATGCTTAGTCCACCTTGAAATGATCCGGTCTCTCTAAACCCATCCTTTCTGAGAGCTTCCTCTACTCTTATTGGTTCAATCATAGCCCAGTCTGTTTTGATTGGTCATAGGTTTGTGGAGGAAAGGCCAATCACTTTAACAACTATTTTTAGCAGATCATGGCTTATACTGTCAAAAAAAGAGAGAAAGTCTTGATGAAATCCGAACACAAGTGGCCTCAAAAGACACATTTGATTGAAAGCATGTTATTACCAGGTGGAAACTGCCTCAGAGACTAATATGACTCTATTTCATTCTGTCTCAGCGGTATCTGGATGAAGCAGACAAAGATAAGGAGCGCTACATGAGAGAACTAGAGCAGTATCAGAAAACCGAAGCATATAAACACTTCAGCAGAAAAGTGCAGGAGAAACAAAAAGGAAAGAGGCACAGAGGAGGTACGAACACACAGACACACTGAAAATGATCGTGGTAAATGTAGAAAATGGGTCAGAGAAAAGTGACGGTCACAGCCAATCAGAACACACTTCATGTTTTCTATAAAGGTGTGTGTGAAGCAGGATTTTGGACCAGTGTGATTAAACTGCGGGTGGTGCTTTAAAAATAGAAAGGAAGAGATGTTGTGCATCTTAAAGGGGCAATTCACCCAAAAATGAAAGTTCTTTTCATATGATCCAAGCTGATATAGTTTCCTTTTTCTGTTGAACACAATATACTGAAGAATGTTGAAAATAGTGTGTTTTTATTCCTACTATGTACAACTATGTTCCTACATGGTGTACAATTTTGGGTAAACTATCCCTTCAAATCACGTCAAATCTAAAATTCCCTCTCTGTCACTGTGTTTATCAGATGCTGGAAGGCAGGCGCCTGGTGAATCCCTTCATGAGGTAAAATATCCCACTCAGAATCTGCACACATTTGTCATTTTATGGAGAAGCTGGGGTAAACAGAGAACTGTGGGTTTCAGGCCTGGAGGTTTAAATGAATAACTATGGAATCTTAAACTGGGATCATGGAAATGTCAACAATAACTTCAGTATTTCTAAAAACATGTCATTAGCTACAGTTTTATACAATTATGGGATGATGCTGTGATCACTATATTCTAAGAGAACGTTGTAGAAAATGAATATTTAGTTTTTATATAATGACGTCATGAAGTTATTTAATAATAGTCTAAAAAACCTGAACATTTTACATATCAGATCAATTCAATTTATTTTAGTTTATGGTAGTTTTAATAAAGACATTTATTTTTTACAACTGTGTACATTAGGAATGTCCTGATCAGGGTTTTTTGCCTTTGAGTCCGAGTCATTTGATTTTGAGTATCTACCTATACCAAAACCTGATTCAATACTTTTATAATACATAAAAAAAAGAATAAAGAAGAGCAAAGAAACTGATCCAGGATGTTTCTTGTGTTTTATTTAAATCACCTTATTTTAACATTCAACAACTCTGTTAACAAATAAAAGCACTTCTGTGAGGTAGCTTGAACAATCAATTAATAAATATTATCAATTCTTCATTTTTTGACTTTAGTGCAACAGTAAATATTTTTTAAAATCTAATATAAAAACAAATAGCACCTCAACTTAAAATACCCGGGAGGAAATCCCAAGTTGACATATTTCACAGTTTGCTATGGCAATGTTGTCATCTTCAACTTTATAACACCAACTCAAGCTTTCTGCTTCAAACTGCTTCCGAGTTCTACTTTGCTGGCATTTAACCAATAGCGTCTCTGCAACAAAGTGATGTCATGCCGCATGCAATACTGTTTCTGTGTGAAGTCAACAAAGAGGTCTAACTCTGTGCCACCACATAACAAAAAAATTAAATGAGAAAAAAAAAAAATATATATATATGGTTATAAAAATCCTTATAATCATTAAATAAAATGATTAGTTTAAAGTCAAATAATTACTTTAAAAAGAATTACTTCTTCTTCTTTAAAAATTTAAAATAATAAAAAATAATACAAAATAATAATAATACATTTTCAATAATATTTATGATATGATGTAGTTCTGGAAACTTTCTACTTCTCTGTTTATCCGTCTAACTTTATGGTCAGTTTCTTTTAACTGCCCCCTTTCATTTGAAAGAATATCACAACGGCGAAAATGGCAAGTATAAAAGCCTCATCCGTTTTGTGAGATGCGTGCGCAGTCAGCGAAGTGCCAGGCGAAAGTATAAATCCAGCTTGAGGGTGCTGTGCTATTGTTGGTTGAGGTTGGTTTTTGGTTGATTTGTAGATATTATTTTATTTTTTGTAATTCAGTGTTTTGAGATTCTGAGCAGGTCCATACGGGAATTTCTGACTGTTCTGCATAAGTGTGACGACTCAAAGGTTGTTTCTTTTCTCAGAAGGATCTGGAGATGAAGGATCGCTCTGTGTTTGACATTCCTATCTTCACTGAAGAGTTTCTGAATCACAGTAAAGGTGAGAGCAGACGCTGGTCAATGTGTGAGTCTGTCTGCTGCTTAAAATAGAGATCATGATTCTCCCACAGTTCTGAATTGACTTAACGAAACTTAACAAAATAAAAGGCCAAAATAAGAGTCTGAAAGGTCTAAGGGTCAGTAAACACCAAGCCAATGCCAAACGACTAGCAGCGACGAAACCCAACTGTGTTGTCGCCTTGCATTGGCTCACGTCTGGACCAAAAAGCAGCCTGTGAACACACCAAACGGACAAAAGCCAACTGATTCAAGAGCGCACATTTTGCGTCTGTGGAAGAGCATGTGTCTTTCCGCACCCAGGAGGCAGTATCTGTTTTTCTCATTCAGAACAGCAAAACCAGAACTTCTGACAAGCGCACAGCAGACTGTAAAGAAAGCAGCCTTTAGTACCATCATCACAGTATTTGTCACTCACCATTGAGTGAAATTACAGCCGGCCTCTTTGTGTTCTCTCTTTGCTTGAATTGACTTGCTGCAACTTCATTAAATCACACTCGTGCTCTGATTCATTGCTGAATTACCACTTAATTTACATCTTATAAAAAGGGGCATAATAGGTCCTTTTTAAGTACACTAGACAGCAAAATATGTAACACTGTTCTAGTGGTTTTTGGAGAATTTTATGAAAAAAATGTGTACATGTTGTGCCCTAGACATTGACTGTGTGTGTTTGTTTGATCCAGCGCGTGAGGCTGAAATGCGGCAGCTGAGAAAGACTAATATGGAGTATGAGGAGCGTAATGCGGCGCTGCAGAAGCATGTGGAGAGCATGCGCTCCGCTGTGGAGCGTCTGGAAGGAGATGTTCTTCAGGAGCGCACCCGAAACAGCCTCCTGCTGCAGCACCTGGAGACCCTGCGCTCGGCCCTCACACACAGCTTCTCCACCGTCCCACTCCCTGGTCAGACCCCACAATACATTTGCAATTCAGATATTTAATACTGTCTGCACTACCTGACAAAAATCTCGTCGCCTATCCAAGTTTTAGGAACAACAAATAATAACTTGACTTCTAGCTGATCATTTGGTATCAGAAGTGCCTTATATGAAAGGCAAAGGCCTCTAGATTACGCTTATTTTACCAAAACAAAACATGATCATGCTTTGATTATTAATTATTTCATTAGGACAGTAAGGTCTGGCTTTGCTTAGACAAAAGTCTTGTCACTGAACATAAATTATGTACAGTATAGAATAAGTCATGCTGCAGTAAAGTCATGCTGCATAGTAAAGTCATGCTGCAGTGGAAAAAGATTTAATATTGTGTATGACTCCCATGAGCTTAGAGGACTGCATCCATACATCTCAGCTATGACTCAAATAACTTATTAATAAAGTCATCTGGAATGGCAAAGAAAGCTTTCTTTCAGGACTCCCAGAGTTCATCAAGTTTCTTTGGATTCATCTTCAATGCCTCCTTCTTCATCTTACTCCAGACATGCTCAATAATGTTCATGTCTGGTCACTGGGTTGGCCAATCCTGGAGCACCTTGACCTTCTTTGCTTTCAGGAACTTTGATGTGGAGGCTGAAGTATGAGAAGGAGCGCTATCCTGCTGAAGAATTTGTCCTCTCCTGTGGTTTCTAATGTAATGGGCAGCACAAATGTTTTGATACCTCAGGCTGTTGATATTGCCTTCCACTCTGCAGATCTCTCGCACGCCCCCATACTGAATGTAACCCCAAACCATGATTTTTTTCCTTCACCAAACTTGACTGATTTCTGTGAGAATCTTGGGTCCATGCGGGTTCCTGTAGGTCTTCTGCAGTATTTGTGATTATTGGGATGCAGTTCAACAGATGATTCATCTGAAATATCTACCTTCTGCCACTTTCCCGAATGATCAACTAGAATTCAAGTTATTTGTTGCTCTTACAACTGAGATCGATGACTAGACTTTTGTCCTGCAGTGTACTTGTATATCATTTATCCAATTTAAATATATTAAATTAATTCTGCTATCTGTTAGGATAATGATGAGCAGTCTGATTCACGCTTGAGATTTGGATCATTTATATATAATACATTTAATTAAAATAAATTCTTCCAAATTGAAATATTTTTTAATGAAATTTAATTAATTTATTTAATATTACATTTGTTTCCCTGTTAATGATGTATTTTTTTATACACTGGTTTGATTGTGCTTTTTTCTTTAAAAAAATAAATCATCTAATATAGTAATAATGAATTTGATTGCACTGAATATATATATATTAGGGCTGTCAATTGATTAAAAAAATTAACAAATTAATCACACTTTTTTGTGTGATTAATCATGATTAATCACGAAAAAAAAATCCAAAATACAGGCATTGGAAATATAGAAATTGAAAAATTATAATAATAAAGTATTGAATACAAACAATTGTATTCATTGTAAAGTTGTATTGCGAGTTGAGAACATTAATTATAAAGTAGAAACAATTTAGCTTTGTCCTCATTAACACTTCGTTACCTTGGAATTATAAGGTTCTGTCTGCGTTCTGAATGATTTTGAGATATTGAGCTTCAAAGTTTTTGCATTCCATAGCAAACAGCATGTGTGTAACATTTGTTTTTTTTAATAAAAGGTCTTAAAATGTAAACAACTTATAAAAAAAACATCCCATAATGTAAATAAGTTGTCATTTAATAAGAATATGTCAATAACTCAATTTTGACAAAAATGTCAGACAGAACCTTATAATTGTAAGGTGACGATTTAACCAGTTGCTAAGACAGACCAGTCTATTGACATTATCGGGGACAACACACACACACACACACACACACACACACACACACACACAGAGAGAGAGAGAGTGAGAGAGAGAGAACAGCGTACTCCCTTCAGATCATCAACACGAACGATCGAATCAAATTTGCTTAAACTAAGCGTTCTAAAGTATAGCTTTATTTCTCAATCAAGGATTCTGACACATCAACGTGAAGCAGACGCTTTACAAAAGTTGCGTGTAGTGTGAAAACATGTCAAACTTAATGATACATTTGAGGGTGCTTGGTGTCAACTTAGAGAGGAATGGGCTGTCTTTGACAGCTTTCGACATCATCTGGCACTTTCACTGAGCACATTTACATGGATCCATATTCTCCTTTATCCATATTTCTTTGCACATTAAACACACGCAGGGCTGGAGCAAGCTGAACTGGCGCTGTAGGCAAACAGTGATCACGCCATCCGAAAGTGAAATAGAAACTTACCGGTTTGCGGATAAGGAGGACCTGGAGGGAGGGGGTGAGTGTCGCGGATGAAAGGGTCGCCTCTATGGGCGCACCGGCCCTGAACACACGTCGACCACAACAGGAAATAAAAAAAAAAACTGCAAATGCGTTAATTTTTTTTAACGCGTTAAATATTTTAAATTAATCACGTGCGTTAACGCGCTAATATTGACAGCCCTAATATATATATATATATATATATATATATATTATTTTTTTAAATATTAATTTGTGCTAAATTAAATATATTAAAAGTATTAATATAATAATAATAATAGTTCATTATATTTATAATGTGTTTTTTTTTTACTCAAAGCACAACAAAAATAAAAAAAATACATTGCAAAAACACATTGAAACAAACTAAACAACAATTAGCCGCTTAAAAAGATGAGGTTTCATGGATTATTATTATTTTTTTAAGTTTAAGGTTGGAGATTTTCTAATTACTTTTTCTCATCATTCTCATTATTATCTTTATCATAATAATTTACTAATCCTCTTTTTAATACTCATTAGAGATCAATTTTATGTTTGCCTATGGTTCTATCCTGAAAGTTAGTTTTATTCTCAAACTAAGTTCTATTTATGTAATTAATAAATGCATTGTGATCCTAAATCCTGCAAATAACCCCCTGTGAATGATGTTTCTTTAGTAAATCAGCTGTTTGCATCATGTGAAAGCGTTCTATAAGTAGTATATCTTTTTTTCTGACTGATCTTCGCATGTTCCTGCAGGCAGTGGAGAGACGCCGACGCTGGAATCCATCGACTCTTACATGAAGAAGCTCCACAGCCTCATCCTGTCCAGCCCGCAGGACCACCAGCATCTGATCAGCACTGTCCGGGACGTGGTCAACCGTCTCGACAGGTAACCGTGCGCCACTGATTTACTGTGGGGAAACACGTCATGTTTTTTTTCTGGGAATGATATTTCTAAAGGAGCTGTTGACATGGAATTGAACCAGGTTTTGGTAAACATGCATTGCTCAGGTGTGATTTTGTAACAGACTTCAACAGAGTGTAAACATCTTGATGGTTCTGTGAGTCTCGTCTAATAAATCTGATCTTTATTTAGTATTTCCTATTGGATTCGAGTCAGGTGATTTGCTGGGCCATTCTACAGCTTTATTTTCTTTCTCTGAAAGCATTTGAGAGTTTACTTGCCTGTGTTTTGAATCACTGTCTTGCTGAAATGTCCACCTTGGTTTCATCTTTATCATCCTGCTAATGTAGATGTTCGACTGAAGCAGCTAATATTCATTAGGCTGAAAAATGTCTGAGAGATTTAAGCTGCTGTCTGGGCTTTCCATGACATTACACACCTTCCTTTCTTCATGTGTTCAATTCTTTTTCCCTGTGTTATTTAATTTCATTACACATAACTTCATTTGTAAACTAATTAGATCTGTTAGTTTTTTTGCATATATTGATTTCTTTTGTTGTTACCAACATCTGGTGAACATTTCAAGTCAACGGCACCTTTAGAAACATGTTTACTGAGAAAAATGGTGACACGTTCAATGCTTATTTCCCCCACTGGATATCTCAATATGATCTGAACATAATACTAATCTGCTCTGATTCACCTACAGGTAATTGAGAGGCCACACCCCCAATGCAGTATCTCCTCCTCCTATTCTATGACGACCATGTTTTTTTTTTTTTGTCAAGTGGTTGTTTTCCTATTTATTTTTTACGATGCCATTTTTATCTGCTCATTTTTATTATTTTGCCATGCATTACTGCCACAAGCGTTATTTTAACAACAGGTTGAGTTCATCTGCATGTATATTTGTGCGTTGATTTTAGGCTCAATTTTATACTCGTTTTATGTTGCATAAGAAAGTGCGACTTGTGAAAGGCGGTTTGTTTGTAGCTGGAATTGTATTCCCTGTATGTTGTTCTTGACATTGGAAGAATTGAATAAAGCAAATGTATAAAGATGTTGATGAGCGTCTGAATCTCTCTTTTTCTCCTCAGGCTCATCCGAATGCAATTAATTAATTAGACTTTGCTCTTCTGGGATTAAGTGCTCGAGACAGCAGTGTTGTAGTTCTCAGCACAGACGCTTTGCTCAGCTGCACACGCTCCGGAAGGCAGGTACTGAACAGCTGTAACCCATTTGGGCTCAAGCAGGTGTGAATTAATTAACGGTTTTACATGTCTGGGGTGAGGTACTTCAGTGTTTTTATTTAATGTAATCGTTTAAGTAGGCAGTATAAGATGGAATCCATTAGTGGCGCCCATTTTTTTTCAGCTACGTTTGATTTGGAGGCATTCATTCGCAGATGTTGAAGTATTGTGAGAGTATAGTGAGATTTGTGTCATTCACTGAAGTGGGCGGGGCTAAAAGCTTTTAGGAGCAATTTTGTACTGATATGTGCGAGCATAGTGAGAAGTGGGCGGAGTTAAAATTGGCATTGGTGCCATTACATATGATTATGTAAATATTTTGGGAGTAGAGTGAGAATAGGTTGATTATGACATTAATGAAAGTGGGTGGAGCTAATGGCTGTTTTGGCAATTTTATTGACAAATTGAAATATTTTGACAGCATATCGTAACTGATTTGATTTATGTCGTTTGTGGAAGTGGGCGGGGCTAAAAGCTTTAGGCGCAGTTATTTACGGATATTTGAGAGCATAGTGAGACTGACTTGATTTAATAATTTATTTTTAAGTGTGCGGAGCTAAAAGCTATGTTGGTGGGATTATATACAATTATACATATATATTTTGAGAGTAGAGTGAGACCAGGTTGATTATAACATTAATGTGGGCGGAGCTTTCTAGAGACTTACAAATTAACAAAATACAAATAAAAATATATTGAGAGCATAGCGTAACTGATTTAATTATATCATTTGCGGAAGTGGGTGGGGTAAACAGATAATTTGGCACAATTATATACTAAAGTGGGCGGGGCTAAAAGCTTTTAGGTGCAATTATGTACTGATATTTTAGAGCATAATAAGACTGATTTGATTTAGTAATTTATGTAAGTGGGCGGAGCTAAAAGCTATACTGGTGTGATTATATAAAAATATGTATATATTTTGAGAATAGAGTGAGACTTGATTGAGTGGGTGGAGCTTTTTGAAGACCTTATATAAAAATTAAATATTATGATTGCGTAACTGATTTGATTGTCAATTATGGAAGTGGGCAGGACTAAAAGCTCTTGGAGCAATTATATACTAATATTTAAGAGCATATTGAGATCAACTTGATTAGGTAATTCATGGAAGTGGGCGGAGCTTAAAGCTATGTTGGTGCAATTATATAAAAATATGTAAATATTTTGAGTAGAGTGAGACTAGGTTGAATATTACATTGAAAGTGGGCGGAGCTTTATGAAGGCTTTATATACTAATTTAAATATTATGAGAGTGTAACTGATTTTAATTGTCATTTATGGAAGTGGGCGGGTTTAAATGTTTTTTTTTGCAGATTTTGATATAATGAAATATTTTGAGCGTAACTGATTTGATTGTCATTTGTGAAAGTGGGTGGGGCTAATGGAAATATTTTGAGAGTGTAACCGATTTCATTGGGTGGGGCTAAAAGCTTTTGGAACAATTATATACTAATAATTAAGAGCATAGCGAGACCGACTTGATTTAAAGCTTAAAGCTATACTGGTGCAATTATATACAAATATGTATGTATATATGTATATATATATATATATATATATATATATACAATAATGAAAGTGGGCGGAGCTTTTTGAAGACTACAAATTTAAATATGAGAGAGTTACTGATTTGATTGCCATTCATGAAAGTGGGCGGGGTGAAAAGCTAATTTGGTGCAATTATATACTAATATTTGAGAGCATTGTGAGATCCACTTGATTTACTAGTTCATAGAAGTGGGCGGAGCTTAAAGCTTTGTTGGTGCAATTATATGTTAAAAAATATAGATATTTTGAGAGTAAAGTATGAACTTGATTTTGACTAATGAAAGTGGGTGGAGTTAACTTTTTTGCAGATTTTATTGACATATTACAATATTTTAAACGTAACTGATTCTATTAAATAATTTGTGGAAGTGGGCGGGGCTAACAGTGCAATGTGGCGCAGTTACATAGGGAGACTTGTGTGACTCATGGATATGCGTGTGGCTTAAAGCTGTTTTGGCGCAATTATATACTGAAATTTGAGAGCATAGAGAGACCGACTTGATTTAGTCATTCTTAGAAGTGGGTGGAGCTAAAAGTTATGTTAGTGCAATTATATACAAATATGTAAATATTTTGATAGTAGAGTAAGATGAACTTGATTTTAACTAATGAAAATGTGTGGTGCTAAAAGCTTTTGTGCGGATTTTATTGACAGATTTAAATATTTTGAGAGCATTTCGGAACTGATTCGACTTATGTCACTCATGGAAGTGGGCGGGGCGAAACGCTTTTAGGTGCAATTATATACAGATATTTCAGAACATAGGGAGACTGACTTTATTTAGTCAGTCTTGAAAGCTATGTTGGTGCAATTATACAAATATGTATATATTTTGAGAGTGAGACTAGGCTGATTATGAAATAATGAAAGTGGGTGGAGCTTTTTGAAGACTATAATCAAATTTAAATAATATGAGAGCGTAACTGATTTAATTATCTCATTAATGGAAGTGGGTGGGGCTAAAAGCTCTTTTGGTGCAATTATATACTGATATTTAAGAGCATAGTGAGACTGACTTGATTTAGTAATTTATGGAAGTGGGCGGAGCTAAAAGTTGAGTTGGTGCAATTATACACAAATATGTAAATATTTTTAGTGTAGAGTAAGCTGAATTTGATTTTGACAAATGAAAGTGGGTGGAGTTAAACGTTTTTATTTGCAGATTTTGACATTTAAATATTTTGAGCGTAACTGATTTGATGTCATTTGTAGAAGTAGGTGGGGCTAAAGGCTTTTTGGCACAATTACATAGCGAGACTTGTGTCACTCATGAAAGTGGGCAGTGCTAAAAGCTCTTGGCGCAATTATACACTGATATTTGAGAACATAGTGAGACATACTTGATTTAGAAGTACATGAAAGTAGACAGAGCTAAAAGCTATGCTGGTGAGAGATTTGTGGGAAATATATTTTGAGAGTAGGGTTGAATCAATGTTGAATGATATTAATGAAGTGGGTGTGGCTAAAAATATTGACGTAATTTATAACCAATATTTAACATTTTATTGCTGATCTAATACTTTTATAAGTATTTTGGGAACATAGCGAGACAAATTCTACTATGTCAATATTTTGACACCCTTAATATTATTATTATATTAAACAAATATTAAAAATAGCAAGACTAAATCAGTTTTTAAAGTGGGTGGAGCTAACTGGTATGGCATTATAGGTAATGTTGTTTTTGTTTGTTTCAGCATTACTCTGGTTTCCCCCCCCCCCCTCATGGTTCATAAGTAATCTATTATCCTACATAAACAAAAGGACTGTCGCACTTTGATCAAACTTACAACTAGGATTTACAGCCACAATTTTTACACACTAAAATATTCACAAAACCATATTTTAGATCTGAATGTAATGTAAAGATTATTTTGGTGCCTCTCTAAATTTGTTTTTAGAGAGCAAAGGTTGGCTACAGCTGCGCAGGACTCCGGGACATGTGTAATATCCTGTCTGTTGTCATGTCCATTTCCTGTCAGACTGCAGGACTTCCTGTCATCCGTCAGGAATGGAGCGAGCGCCATCCAGATGACCTAACTTCCTTTTGAACCTTGTGTCCTTCATTGGGTAAAAACAGAGGATAAAACCAAAACTATAACCTAAATATGGACATTCTGTCATTTATTTATTCAGCTCCATTCATTCAGAGACATTTTGTTCATGTTGGTTTTGTGAACTATTTGTTCTTTGGAAAGTTGTCATTGAATCATTTATTCACAAAACCAGGTCAAATGATTCATTTGTGATTCAGATCTTTCCGTTTAGTAAGTTCAGACTCACTGACTCAGTGATTATAACTTGAAACTTTCCTCAGTGCTATTATATGACTTCAGAACACTTACACTGTCTGACAAAAGTCTTGACGTCGATCCCAGTTATAAGAGCAACAAATAACTTGTCTTCTAGTTGATCATTTGGAAAAGTGGCAGAAGGTAGATTTTTCAGATGAATCAACTGTTGAACTGCATCCCAATCATCACAAATACTGCAGAAGACCTACAGGAACATGGACCCAAGATTCTCACAGAAATCAGTCAAGTTTGGTGATAGAAAAATCATGGTTTGGGGTTACATTCAGTATGGGGGCATGCGAGAGATCTGCAGAGTGAATTGCAACATCATCAGCCTGAGGTATCAAGACATTTGTGCTGCCCATTACATTACAAACCACAGGAGAGGGCAAATTCTTCAGCAGGATAGCGCTCCTTATACTTTCAGCCTCCACATCAAAGTTCCTGAAAGCAAAGAAGGTCAAGGATGCTCCAGGATTGGCCAGCCTAGTGACCGGACATGAACATTATTGAGCAGGTCTGGGGTAAGATGAAGAAAAAAAGCCAGAATGATGAGACAAACTCAGGTTTTCAAGAACAAGTCAGAATTGTGAGATATAAACTCAGAACATTAAGATAAAACTCAGGTTTGCTCGAGTAAGTCAGAATTGCGAGCTACAAACTCAGAAGATTAAAAGTCAGTTACTTATTTTACTCTCTTCCTCCAGCCATTTTCTTGACCTTTTCCTTTCAAACCTCATGTTTCCAAAGCACGCAGCTCTTCACCTTTATCTCTCTTTCGCCCAAAGCGATTAAAAGGCAGCTGATCTGGGGCCTGCTGTTTGTGAATGCAAGAACTCATAATCACAAAATAAGACTCCCTTCGCCCTCGAGATGTTTTTCATTTCCTCAAACGAGAGAGAAACAACATATTAAAGAGGAGAGGAGAAAAGAGGAGAGGATCCATCAGGGTTGGGATGTGGCGTGTGTTTGAGTCATGAGATTGTGGAGCTCATTTCCTGAATATCCACCCTGAACCCGCAGACAATGCAGTCACACAAACCAATAACCCACACACAATGAGCTCAGCAACACTTTCTCTGAATCAGCTTTGTCCTGTCAGGGGGGAATAGGATTTTTTTTTGCATTTCCGAAGCTGATGACGGCCCACTTCTGTCATCCTTCAATATTCTGCTGTAAATGGAGCTGCCGCCGTGCAATAGAGGGAGAAATATTTCTCCGATATTTCATGAACAAGAGCTGCGGTCAGATATGTACTAGATTGATACTGCGCTGATGGTTTATGCATGAGTCTCTGAGCTGACACAAATGAATAAAAAAGCCTATTGGCTATGAGGAATAATTCATGCTCCTTCTACATGAGATGAAAAGAAGAACGTTAGGCTGAATGTTCACGCTGCTCATTTTTACACTTATTAAAAGTGTATGAACCTATTAATCTCCACAATGGTGAAGGAAGCACAATACATCTAGTCAAAGATGATTTGGTCGCTGGTTCGAGCCTCGGCTGGGTCATTTCTGTATGGAGTTTGCATGTTCTCCCCATGTTCGCGTGTGTTTCCTCTGGGTGCTCCGGTTTCCCAGTCCAAAGACGTGCCCATTAGGTGAATTGGGTAAGCTAAAATTGTCCGTAGTGTATGTGTGTAAATGAGTGTGTATGGATGTTTCCCAGTGATGGGTTGCAGCTGGAAGGGCATCCGCTGTGTAAAACACATGCTGGAATAGTTGGTGGTTCATTTCGCTGTGGCGACCCCTGATGAGTAAGGGACTAAGCCAAAGGAAAATGAGTGAATGAAGGGTTGCAGCCGCAACCCAGCACTGGGAAACACCCAGTCATTCAACACTCTATTTAGCCAATTTCACTGGGATACACACTCATTCACACACACTACAGCCAATTTAGCATACCCAATTCACCTGCTTGTGTTTGGACTGTGGGGGGAAACCAGAGCACCGGGAGGAAACCCACGCCAACACGGGGAGAACATGCAAACTCCACACAGAAATGCCAACTGGTGAAGTCGGGACTCGAACAAGCGACTTTCTTGCTGTGAGGCGACAGTGCTAACCACTGAACCACCCTGCCTTTACTGTGAATATGTTGAGATTAAGTTGAAAATTGGCCTAAATCTGCCTATCAAATGACTGAAACTCTCTAAAAGATGTTGTGAAATTAATTAGACTCATTTGGTCTCTGTAGAGGGATTCGGGGGGCTTGGAAATACTCAATTACACTCAAGAGCAAGTTGTCTTACAACCGTCTGCAACCATGGTATGAATATTTATACAGATTTGACTTAACTAATAATAAAACAAGATGAAGATGTTAACTAACACAAGAGCTTCCTCACTTTGAAACCTCTTTACTACTGACTTAATGCCAATAAAAATACAAAACAACACATTATAATCTAAGGTTATCCAATTTCTTCTGGGATTACAATCTCAGCCATTTTTATAAGTAGGTTGTGAAAAGTAGTGACATTCTGGTTATTATTTTAATGTGAGTGAATTATGTTTTAAAATGGCAGACATGTCTAGAGTTGTCGAATTTTGCATCTGTCAGGCCCGTAGCCGGGAGGGGTGGTTCAGGTGGAAGACCCACCCCTCACTGACAAAGGTCCAGAATTTGTCCCATACATGAGCTTATTTGTCTTATTTTGACTGCTACGCCATCCTATATAGTAAAAACAACCCATCAAGAAGGCTTTAAGACTACTTAAACCACTCTGTTGGCTGTTGCTTTGGTGTGACTTCAGCTAATCAGTTTTGGCCAATGCTAACAAATCATCACCTTGGAATTATAAGGTTCGGTGTTCTGAATGATTTTGAGATATTGAGCTTTAAAGTTTTTGCATTCCATAGCAAACAGTATGTGTGTAACATTTGTTTTTTTTATTTATAAAAAGTCTTAAATCAATTCAATTCACCATTATTTCTATAGCGCTTTTACAATGTAGATTGTGTCAAAGCAGCTTCACATAGAAGATTATAGTAAATTGAAACAGTGTCAGCTCAGTTTTCAGCGTTTAAGTTTAGTTTAAATGTAAACAACTTTTTTTTTAAATCTTAAAATGTAAATAAGTTTAATAAGAATATGTCAATAACTCAATTTTGACAAAAATGTCAGAGAGAACCTTATAATTCTAAGGGGACGAAATATTTTTGATGAGTCAAACAGCTGTGGAAGGAAATACAGTATATAATCCAATTTAAGTGAAGTCATCCTTCGCTACTGTTTTGTTTTTAAATCGAGAAAACATTTGACAAGTAACTTTTATTGTAAATCTTATTCTTGAAACAAAAATGACCAATAAAAAGGCGTGAAGCACCAAAAGCGGCCCTTATTGAAATTTATTTGAATACTAATAGGCTATTGTTGTTATCCATGAATTTTGAAATGCACTTTTTTACAAGAAAGGCTAGAAAATTGTGAAACTCTACATTATTATATTATTTTGTTTTAAGTGAAGTTTATTTATAAACTAATTTCGAGAGGATCACGTGATTATGATTGAACACGGCTGGTAATGCATTAACCATGTATGACCAACCAATCAGACGATTTCTGACCCTCTATAAAGAGCCAGGGTTTCTTACTACAGTCATCTTCATTTGAAGAATCCCCCCTTCCACCCCTACTCCTCCTCTTTTCCTTTCATAGGGCGGCACGGTGGCCCAGTGACTAGCACTGCGGCCTCACAGCAAGAACGTCACCGGTTCAAGTCCTTTAACAGACTGGCTGTCGTTTCTGTGTGAAGTTGGCATGTTCTTCCCGTGCTTGCGTGGGTTTTCCCCGGGTTCTCCGGTTTCCTCCCACGTTCCAAAAACATGCACTACAAGCTAATTGAACAATCTAAATTTAGCACTAGTCAAACTTTCATCCATCAGCATATCTCTCCGTAGCGACTATTTTCTGTCATCAACTCTTACAAAAGGGGGAGCTCTCGAGATCTACCTGAGCTCAAAGCTCCCCTCTCGCCCCGCAAACGGGAGGGAGCCCAGGGCTCAAGGACCTTTTGGGCTCAGGGCTCTCTCCCGGGACAGCATGCCAAACTTTCTTATAATCAATCATCAGCTAAGTGTGAACTCTTGAATTATTTTTATTGAAATGGCCAAATTCAGACTGAGGAAAGTTGAATGTGCTGGCCAGTTTGTTATTTGCCCAATAAAGTGACAATAGACTCCAGTTTCAGAGTCTCCAGAGTCCTACCTTTTTCTAATGCTATATGATGTAATAAATTACGATTTTAAAATGTTTATAAACATTTTTTTATAATGTATAAAAAATGTTCATGTTTATTCTGTTTATCTTTATTCTAAATCTTTTAGTACATTAAAAAGTGTGGCTATGATGACCATCCAATAATCCAGCTAAAAATACTGCTTAAAATGTTACTTAAATGGGTCACACTTTACAATAAGGTTCATTAGTTAATGTTAATTAATGCATTTACTAACATGAACAAACAATGAACAATACATTTACTACAGCATTTGTTCATGTTAGCTAATGAAAATACAGTTGTTCATTTGTTAGTTCATGTTAATTCACGGTGCATTAACCAATATTAACAAGCATGAACTTGGATGTTAATAATACATTAGGGAATGTTGAATTATGATTAATAAATGCTGTTGTTCATGATTAGTTCATGTTAGTAAATGCATTAACTAATGAACCTTATTGTAAAGTGTTACCCTTAAATGCAGTGTTTAAATCTCATAATTAAAAAATGAGGTGTATAACTGCAAAAGAAATAAGAACCACCCCTTCAGCAGGCAGGCTTCAGGCATGTCTGTAGCTAACATGTTAGCATTTTAGCACTTCTGGTTCACTCACCCTGAGTTCAATAGTTTTTCTGAAGAGCTTTTTGTTTAAAATGCTGGAAATAAGGCCTGTGGTAAATAAGATCTTTTGACTTTTAGTGATTTGTATTCATTTATTTGTTTGCTAACAACTGGCTACATGAGATTACTGAGGTTTTCGAACATGAAACGTCATGTCAAACAAGAAACTAAAATTGCTCACAAAATTTTGGCTTCAGTGTTAAACATTTGTGAAGATTATCTTTATGAACACAATGTGTAAGAATCATTTTTATGCTTCTGCTCGGCATAAATGAAAACTCAAGCTAGAAAATTAAATGAAAATGCTGTTAGATACTAAGTGTGCGGCACTGCTTTGAAGGAAAAATATATTGTGGTTGGGGTTAAAGGAAAATGTATGTAAAGTTAGTTTTATATTCACACATTAAGCCTTTCTCCTTAATATAATTTCACAAAAATAATCTTTGCAAATTCTAAATGGTGAAATCATATGAGCAGCCAATGACTATCAAAGCACAACATTGTTCACAGTCAAATAGAGGGCTGAAGTTGTTTTAAAGTCATACTTACATGAGATTTCAGACTGAATACTCAAAGTAACATTGTAAACAATATTGGGAGAGTGTCACAAGTTGTCACTGAATGAATATGCGAATATAAAACCAACTTCACCTCCATTTAAAGGGATAGTTCTGCAAAAAAAATGAAAATGTACTAGCCGTTTACTTACTCTCAAGTATTTCCAAACCTTTATGAGTTTTCTTTTTCTGTTGAACAGAAATATATACACACATATATTAAGAATAATGTTAGAAACCTGTAACCACTGACTTCCATAAGAAAAACAAACACTATGAAAGTCAATGATTTGCAGTCTTTTTCAAAATATATTGTTTTGTGTTCAACAGAAGATAGAAACTCAAACAGGTTTGTGGCAAGTGAAGGTTGAGTAAATGATGACAGAACTTTTAACTTTGGGTGAACTATCCCTTTAAGATTGAGGTAAAGTTGCTTTTATATTCACATATTCAGACTTTATCTTTATTATTATATTTTAAAGGAAGTGCTAATTCTGAATAAGAAAATCATATTAGCAGCCAAAGACTATCAAAGCACAACATTGTTCAGTCAAATAAGGAGTGCTCATGTTGTTTTAAAGTCATACTTACATGTGATTTTAGACCGAATATTCAAAGTAACATTGTAAACAATATAGGGAGAGTGTCACAAGTTGTCACTGAATGAATATGTGAATATAAAACCAACTTCACCTCCATTAAGAGGGATAGTTCCCCAAAAAAAATCTATATGTAATCGTATACGCTCAAGTGTTTCCAAACCTTTAAGAGTTTCCTTTTATGTAAACAAATCCTACGCAAGTTAATGATTTCCAGTCTTTTTTTTAAAACAGGGCCCAGTTTTTCAAAAGGTTTAATCCGGATAAAATCGATCTGGATGTAGTAATCCTTTTTTTGTGATCCATGATCACGTAATCCAGCTTACTTTTTGAGCCAGTTTTTTTAAAGCAACATCAGATTGGATCAATCTGATCTGGATAGGAACTTTTCAGGATCACTAAATCTGGATAACCAGTGCTCAAACAGGATAGGAAATCACAATGTAGAGCTATAGATATTTAAAAGAGCAACAAGTAGAATAGCCAGTGTGAGGTCAATTAACTTTATTTTTATTTGAAATGAAAACACACACATAAAAAACAAATAAACAAAAAAAGTTTTAAATATAGATGTATTGAATTAAAAAAAGACAATGCCAAAAACTCTGCAATAGTTTTAGACTTCCTCATCTGATGTGGAGAGACCAGCTTGTCTGAGCGTAGCCTTTAGGAGGCGAATCTCAAGTCCGGACTTATTTTGCTGCAGTTTGGTCAGAGTCAGTTATTCCTCTGCCGGATGAAGCTGTGCTTCAGTCTCTCAGTCTCTTTTTGCAATTGTCAATCAAGCCTTTATTTCAATCAATAAACTGGTTGAAAGTTGGTTGGTTATTGGTTATTGGTTGAAAATGATTTAAAAATCAGTGATCGCCATTCTTTGCATTTTTTTTTTTGGTTATTCTGTTATCATTGCATACCTCACTAATAAATATTCTAAAAACAAAAATATTTTCTATTGTGATGAGTATATATACTTTAATTAGTGACAGAATGAAATTGATTGTTTTTGGTCAATGTTGTCAGCTGTTTGGGGGATTATTTTATGAGGCCAAACTTTTTCTACTTTGCTGTAGGCCTATACTGAAAGGCTGAATATGTTAAAGCCTACCTGACGGATAAACAAATACAATTAAAACCTTATAAATAAATAGGATCTCTTGTAAGATACTGCGGCATGATCCAAATATTATTTAATAATTTTTAAAGTTTTCATTACATTTTGGCCATGAAATCCACACTGAAATCCATCCTTCTGATGGGATAAATTTAATCCAGATTTTTTGGATCAAAGTGATGCAAATCCTACAAAAAAGGTCTGAAAAACCCAAACTAAAGGTTTGATCCGGATCAAAACCAAGATTGGATTACGTGATCGAATCCGATTATGTAATCCATTTTTTCTTTTGAAAAAAACATTTTCAAGATTTGATCCAATCCCTTATCCAAAATCCTAGTGGATTACTTTTGAAAAACCGGGACCAGAAGATAGAAACTCAAACAGGTTTGTGAGTAGGGAAGGTTGAGTAAATGATGACAGATTTTTCAATTTTAAGGGGACTATCCCTTTAAGAGTGTAGGCAAACACTTTAAAATGACCGTCTGACAACACAAAATGAACTTCTAACAACACAACAAGAATAGTATGACAACACAGAAACACATATGGACCGCTGTTTGTGCAAAACTGGGCCTGTATCAACACATTGTGCGATTTACTTAAGCATTTTAAGACAAGTGCACACTTGCACTTGAAATGGTATACGTAATATTTAATTAACTAAGGAAATTTAAATTATCCTAAAATCTTGCCTCAAAATATAACCCGGTTTAAATGTGAATCATTATGATTAACGAATGTTCATTGAAATCTCAGAAGAAAAACAAAGCAAAACTGCCAGGGAGCAAAGCGCGCTTCCGACATTCCAACACGAAGTGCGCGTCCACATCGCCCTGCCCTCTGCGCGTCCCCGTTTCAGTAGGGCTCGAGCCGTTAACGGAGCGGTGGATCACGGACGTGTGATCACACATTTCTCCTGATCAAAATACCCACCAGAGCCCGCGTCAAGTTTAACGACAGTTCCGCGATATCTGGATTACGATGGCGCACACGGGCGTGTGAGGAGAGCGTTGTCGTTCGCTGAAGGTAAGAGCAGAAAGTTCGTTCGGAGTTTCACAGAAAGATCCACGCGGCGACACGCATCTGCGCCTGCGAGTGGGGCATGTTTGTCCGCGAAACGCCACAGACGCGTGACGGGGACGGCCAGCTGAGATTTCAAAGCCAGTTTATTGTCAGTTTAACGAGTTGAGCATTTTGGAAAGGACGCGACACGTTTGTTTTGTGGCGTTTAAACGGTTAAACTGAATCAGAACGCGTTTGGAGCGTCACCGCGCGTTTTATGTCTGATTGTGGTGCGCAAGAGCTCCGGGAGTAATTATTGTGTGGAGACGATAAAGTGTCATTTCTGCTCAATCATTTCTGTGTGGAGATAAAGTGTCGTTTTGCCTGGAAAGTCCATGAGGGGGAAACCTGAGGACATTCTGGAGAATTCCTCAGTGTTTCTGTCAGGATGCTGTTGTGTGTGTGTGTGTGTGTGTGTGAGAGAGAGAGAGAGAGAGAGAGAGAGAGAGATCAGTTTGTGTATCAGCTTTCACTTCAGTAACCGTAAAGAAACGGTCTAATTTACTTTATATACACGTTTTTATATACTGTTGAAGTCAGAATTATTAGCCCTCCTGTATATATATTTTCCCCCAATTTCTGTTTAAAGGGAAGAAGATTTTTCCTACATTTCTGAAGATAAAAGTTTTAGTAACTAATTTTTAATAACTGATTTGTCATATCTTTGCCATGATGACAATACACACACAATATTTTACTAGATATTTTTCAGGATGCTAGTATATAGCTTAAAGTGACATTTAAAGGCTTAACTAGGTTAATTAGGTCATTGTATAATGATGGCTTGTTCAGTAGACAATAGAAAAAATTGCTAATAATATTGACCCTGAAATGCTTTTAGAAATAAAAAACTGCTTTTATTCTAGCCGAAATAAAAACAAACAAGATTTTCAGATGAAAAGTATCGTAAATACTGTAAAATTCCTTTGCTCTGTTAAACATCATTCAGGAAATATTTGAAAAAGGAAAAAAAATCACAGGAGAGCGAATAATTTTGACTTCAACTGTATATTCACATTCACTCACAAATGCTTTATTAATCTGAACTATACAAATAATCTCTCTGTTTGTGGTTATTAATAGCCACACACATGCACAGACCTGCTTTTTTACTGCTTATGAGTCTGACAGACGGTAAACAGGAATTTCAGTAGTCATATCCAGAGGTCACAGCACAGGCAGTGAAAAGACGCCTTGAGAGGCTTGAATCACAGGGATGTTGGTTTGGGGCAATTGGCACTTAACTAGGGCTGGGCGATTTGGCCTAAAATCAAAATCTTGATTAATTAAACTTTATAACTCGATTATGATTAATGAACAGTTATTTTATTTATTTAATTCTTTTGCCCTCGTAGTTCACAGACAAGTTTTGTACAGTATATATGCTCACATATCACAGGTGAGAGATTTTTGAATGAAGGCTGCATTACTTAATTTTAAAGTAATAGAAGGCGACCTTCTTGCTGTGAGGCGACACCGCTAACCACTGAGCGACCGCACCGCCTCTATATACTATCTATGATTGTTTATTGAACATCAATGCTTAATGACTGAAATTAAAACACACATCACCTAAAACAAACAGTCACTTTTTCTTATAAGCAGTATCTCTTCTAAATAAAATAACTCTTGTATATCCTGTAAATAATATTTTAAACCGTGCATTTCTTGCATCTTCTGTAAACAAATATTTGAATTTAAATAATAGTTTTAATATACGTAAAGGAAAATATGCCATCTCAAGGCATCTCTGATGCAGCTTCCAATCATCATCAAAGTAGTGCAAAGTGATAACAAAAGCTAACAGAGCGGGGTCACGTGACTCCACACGTAGTAGGGAAAGTAATTGAAAAAATCGCCCTAGAAAAATTTGATCGATTATAGGTTCTGAAATTCGATTGCTTTTCCATTAATCGCCCAGCTCTACTCTTAACTATGAGGCTATAGATAGTTTTGGAGTTTTTGGTATTAGCATTAGTTACTGCTTTTTAAAATATTTGCTTATCAGATTTGCTAGTGGATACTGAAGAAAAAAAAGTGTATGTGACTTAAAATTTCAGCCGTAACTTGCAAGTAAATTTCACACAGTTGTCATACACAACCATCACTTCTCCAAAGGATTTGGTTTTGTTTACAACTGCTAAAAACCTGAAAACCCAATTTTTGGTGCGTTTTTGAAGTTAATTTTAGATATGTATTGTAATGACCTGGTTGGCATTTTGTCCATATCGGTTATAATTAAAACAAAAAACTAATAATTTTGCTCTGAATGATGTTAGGAAAACAATTAAATAAAATATATTTTTTTTCTTTAAGTGGAAGTTAAAGGGTTTAGTAAAGTTAGATTAAATATAATAAGTAATTTTACTGTCTTTTTCATTATAAATTACTTTTGTAGTCTATTTTATTTTTTAATTTCCACAAAAACTTGAATGCAGTAATGAACTTGAAGTTGTACGTTTTTATAATGATTTCCAGAAGACACACTACAATGTCATCCAGTGTTACAATAGTTTATATACGAAGTAATCTTTTTAGGTCTGCTTAGAATCAGTGACTATGTTTACATGGACACCAATAATCAGATTTTAATGCGATTAATACAATACTCTGATTAAGAGTTGACTATGTGTAAACAGCGATTTTTTTTTTCTTTTTTTTTTCTTTTTTATTATTATTATTTTTTAATTAATTTCATCCAATTAAGTTCATAATCGAACTAAACAGAAATCGAATTAAGACATGTGGAGTATTCCGATTTTAATCGCATTATTGAAGTGCAGTACAGACAAAAAAACACCGCAATCAAACTATTACCGTCGTGTAGGACTTTCGCCACATTTTGCGTCAGGACAGGATAGTCTGTACACTAGAGATGGGCAGATCAGCTGAAATGTTACCCGAACCCGCTCCTTCATGCCAATCATCCACCTGCCCGCACATATTATTTTATCTTTTATATATATATATATATATATATATATATATATATATATATATATATATAT
>CAIGQZ010035066.1:3657199-3674067 GCA_903798205.1 Danio tinwini | reverse complement strand
TATATATATATATATATATATATATATATATATATATATATATATATCTGCAAGCGCCCCATACCCGATCGACACTTTAATAATTCTATTTCTTTGTTTTAAGCATGATGATACGTCACAGTAATCATTCGATTAACAGCAGATTCAGCTTTTACATATAAAGAAAAAAGATAACAAAAATGGTGCCACTTCAGCCTAAACGGCAGCTGTTATGTTTACTTGGCCTTTTTTTTTGCACTGTGCAGAAACAGAATAGCATCTACTGTGCCTGGATTCAGGCGATTCCGCCTCGCCTCAAAAACACAGCCAGCTGCACTAAATGAGCGTTCGGTCGCACCGCTTGTTGCAGGAATGCACAAGCTTCTCCTTGCAAGGCGCTGCAGTCGTGTAAATAAGTGATCTTGTTTCTCTCAGAATGATAGCAGATTTTCCTCTGATGATTCCTCTAACTGAAAGTTTGCACAGTACTCTTGCACTTCATCCATTATTTTGAGTGTCTCATCTAGGCATGGGCCGGTATAAGATTCTGACGGTATGATAACCTTGGGTAAAAATATTGCAGTATCACGGTATTGTAATTACAGCTCTAAAATATATTATTTTCAAAAGTTTGGGTAAAAAACGAACTTTTTTCCCCTTTGAAAACAATATATTTTATTTTTGAAAGATTTATAATATTTTTGAACAATAAACATGGTCAGGCTAAACAATTCAGATGATTCATAGACTTCTGCTGTCTTTATTAGATTCAAAAACACAGATTTCTTTACAAATTAAAAAGGCATCTTTGGATATTTGTTCTGCTGGACTGTTGTCCTAAAAAACGAAATGAAAAAATGGAAATAAAATTATCTTACACACCTTAGGAATGGTATTACAGAAAATTTTGGAGGTTTTAAAACCTTGACTTTTCCAAACCGCGGTATACCTTAAAAACAGTTATCGTCCCATGCCTAGTCTCATAGTCACAATCTGCGAAGTCCACTCTCTGCTTTTTTGCTGGTCAACTGCTATGACCCGCAACCCACCCGCAATTAATCATAATGTATTTTTTTATTACCCGACCTGCGGATAAGCCGCAGCGCCCGCGAATATTACCGCCATCCGCACATCACTACTGTACACACATGGCTGTTGGACACTATACCAGCAACTACCGAGTCAGTGAAGGACCAAAGACACCTGCATTGCAAAATGCTGAGTTCATTTCTATTTGAAATCATTGCT
This sequence comes from Danio tinwini, assembly GCA_903798205.1. Taxonomy (NCBI): domain Eukaryota; kingdom Metazoa; phylum Chordata; class Actinopteri; order Cypriniformes; family Danionidae; genus Danio; species Danio tinwini. The sequence goes on along the minus strand of CAIGQZ010035066.1, from coordinate 3,672,840 downwards.
GTGGCACCTCGTCTGTGAACTGCTATATGTTCTAAGGGCTTACCTGTACTCTGCTTTTCTAAACGATCACATCCCCAGCCGGGAGGTTGTTGCATCCTCTGTCTTCTGACAAGCCATCTCTGCGGGCTCCCGCTCTCCATTCGCAATGCTTTTCAGTGCTGCTCACCAGCCCGAAGCCCAGCGTTCAGCAGCCTGCCCGTGTACCTAATAATTTGTCCTTATTTTGCCTGCACCCCTGGTGTCTTATCTGTCCATTACAAGATGGAGGAAGAAACTAATGCATGAGCTGTGTAGTGATAGATCGCCCATTGTAAGCGTGCAGATTTCTGAACGACTCCTTTCCCTCACACTTCTAATAATATCCAGGTAAACACAGCGTCTTCATGAGTGTCTTGCTGCTGTGTTAGTGGGCGTGGCCGCAGGTTTGAATTTTGCCGGGTCTGCGTACGCAACCATAATGTTTCGTAATGACGTCACGCCGAAACAACTGAAGACTCGTTATCAAGACGATTCATTTAAATCACTATGAGTCGACTCTTTTATAGATGAATCAATAGTTTTAAACACTGTCCACTTTCAGATTTAAGCTTTAGCTGGATATTTCACTTCACTAAGAGCTGTGTTACACTACATGGAAGGTCATTTTCAAAAACCCATAATAGGGGCTCTTTAAAGGTTTGAAGACCACAGTGCAAGTTAACAAAGTTTTAAAAATAGTTTGATAGAAACTGTTGTTACCATGGTGAATTTTTGTGAGGTGCTGCGAGAGCTTGCAAAGGAGTCGTTGATCCAAAGGCTTTAAGTGGAGTTTCATGTTTTGGCGAATGGTACTCATAGGGTTGTGGTTTGGTTAGGGAAGGATTTGAGCTCTAGAAAACAGGTGTGAAGAGCACTCTGGGGAGGAGGGGCTGATGTGTGTATGTGTGTGTATGTGATTATGTTCACAGAGTGAGGACACTGAATCAGATCAGGACCTGATTGAGAACAGACTGCTGAGAAAAAATCAGATTAGATTAAACGGACAGCAATTCGTTTGTTGCCAGTCTGTCTAATTTATTGACTTATAGCCATGTCTTTGTTTATGGGAATACTTTTTTATAATTAAAATGAGCGCAATATATCGTTTCAACATCGATAGCGCAATGTGCGAGCAATAGTCACACTGCTGGGATCTACAATGTAGTTGGGATTATAGTCGACCAGAAATTACAGTTAACAACATAGAGTGAATTCATATTTTAATCTTGAGTGAAAGTTCTTTATTTGCATATGTTTTTAACCTGACTGTAAGTATTTGAAACAAATGTAAGCCATTTGGGCACAATAAATGAAACATTTGTAGCTTAAAAAATAATTGTACATTATGGAATTATTTACAGAATTAAATTGATACAGTATCATTATTATTCTATGGTGATTATTTAATTTCTGCTTCTGAATACTGTTTGACTCCCCAGAAAATTATAAATTATTGTTTATTTGTATCTTTTCTCTGTTAAATTTAACTTTGCTTGTCATTTTTTAACTGATAGTTCATGCAGATATGCTCCCCTACAGAATCATCCCAATCAATCTAAAATGATCAATTCTTTACAAGCTATTCAAGTCATCTGCTGAAATTGCATTTATATCCCAATATATCACAGTGAATGAAAATATTGCAATGTTAGTTTTTCCAATATCGTGCAGCCCTACCGCAATATTACTGGACATGACAGGATGCAGACAAAAACAACATTATTGTGAGACAAATAGCATTTTATTCAGCAATTTTTTTGTCCTGTAATTCTTAAATGTTATGTTTTAGTAATATTAAGTTTTTTATATTTTATTAATGTTCATTTTATATTTCCACATTTCCAATCAAACCTTTGATTAAGATATATTGAGAAATATAATCACAAATGAAGGAGTACACATCTGAGTACTTTAAAATGTAAAAAATAAATAGTAATTTATATGTTATATATATATATATATATATATATATATATATATATATATATATATATATATATATATATATATATATACATACATACATGCATACATGCATACATGCATACATACATGCATACATGCATACATACATGCATACATACATGCATGCATGCATGCATACATGCATACATGCATACATACATGCATGCATACATACATGCATACATACATGCATACATACATGCATACATACATACATTAATTAATTAATTAATTAATTAGGGTTAGGGATGCTCCGATCAGGAATTTTAGAGTCAATACCGATTCTGCTTAATGTTGATCGGCCGATACAGAATACCGATTCTGATGCTTCAAGCTTTATATTAACATTGCATACAGCACATTGTCCCTCTAAGTATGATACTTCAGTGGAAATCTCTCCTTTCCTAAGAGAATAAATGAAGGATGTTGCATATAATCCCTTAAACGCACCTCTTACAACATTTAGTGTGGACATGTCATGGTCAGAAGCAGCTTTACAGAAAATAACAGATAAACCAGATAAAAAAATTTGGTGAGAAAAATGACTAAGCAATTTGGAAACATTGAAAATGATAGAAGAGTTCAATGTACCTCAATGAAGAAAAAGTTTAGAGTGCATATTTGATGCGTAAGAAGTTAAAATGCATCTTCCTCTGCTTGTAAACCCATAAATGAACACTTGCGATTGGTTTATGTGATTGGCCAGATTGGCGAGTACTGATCGAGTCATAAAATGTGATAATCGTCCGATAGCGATTTAAGGCGATCGATCAGAGCATCCAGATCTATATAGTTGAAGTCAAAATTATTAGCCCCCCTGTTTATTTTTTTCCCCCCAATTTCTGTTTAGCGGAGAGATTTTTTTCAACACATTTCTAAACATAATAGTTTTAATATTTTATCTTTGTCATGATGACAGTAAATAATATTTGACTAGATTTCTAGTTTTTCAAGACACTTCGCGGACAATTCGGTATCGGTTCAGTAATAATCATAACCGGTTATTATGTACTGACGTCATTTATCTCACATGCGCTATGTCGCCTTAGCTTACTATGGCGAGGGAGGTGAGCGTGAGTATTTACAACGCTCTAACTACGTAAAAACTCAGAAACTGTGCACAATTTCACTGCGTGTGTGTTTGTTGAACACTGTTTCACTGACACTTACAGCAAAAGCCCCTATTTCACGGCGATTTCTCTCTCACTGTGGCCCATGAGTGCATCTGTGAAGAGCGCCAGAGTGTAAGAGCCAATCGCAGCCCTTTCTGTTGAGCGCGTGACCAATCAAAGAGAACTTGATAGACAAGGCTCAGAAAGCTAGCGGGATGTTTATATTTGTTTATTTGCTATAAATGCTCGTGTTGTTTAAAGATACAGTTTATATCTGACTGTTTGTATTAAAGGACAAAATTTTTTACAAATAGTATATAAATATATTTATACATTTTAATACAAGAATTGCTGTGCTGTGAAGAAAATCTAAAACTGTGTATGGAAAGAATCGTCAATGCACTGTGATGCACCGAGATATCGAATTTAACCGAATCGATGGCATGATAATTGTAACCGAACCATGAGACCAGTGTAGGTTCACACCTTAATATATATATATATATATATATATATATATATATATATCTGTTAATTAATTCAATTTACAGTAATGGTATATCATGATGTATATAGTGTTCAGGATATGAGATACTTATAGTTGTATTGTGATATGAGATTTTCATTACATCGCTCCAGCCCTAATGTGTAAGAGGTGATGCAGACCGAGTCAAGCAATGCTGTCATACAATACAAACGCATACATGCCAGCACACACACAAAATACTAACACACAAATACCAAGCTGACGGTCATTCACCTCTGTGCAGTTGCGTGTGACAAAGGCATTAGTGGATTTGTTAAATAACAAGTGGTGTGTGTCACATCAGTGACAAAAAAAGGTGTTTGTTTTGCGATGAGTCTGTGTTATGCAGCTGGCGTGAGTCAGACAGATAGAGCGGTGTGAGAGCATTTTGCCTCAGGTGTTTGGTATGAGACACACATAATCTCTAGTTTCAGCTAGACAGGTTTAAATATACACCTCCACCAGCCCTGTGCCCAAACACTCCCAGAGCGCTTTGACTTTTTCACAAGTTCAAGTTCAATAAAGCTTTACTGCCCACAGTAGCGGTTACTGATGTGATGCTGTTTGTGTCATTATTTAGTGCTTAATCGTAAAACTCAAAGATGAAAGTTTAGAAATGAGCATATTTAAGAACAAACAAGTCACTCAGATATGGACTGTGCAATATTGGAGAATAAATCATTGATATTTAGTTTTTTTCCAATATATATTGTGATATCAATGTAATTTGGAAATAATTCAAAATTTTACATTGATTAAGATGTAACTATGAAATATAATAAATTACAGACATAAATACTGTAGCTCTAATACAAATAAACATTATGGTTTTCTGTGAAGTCGTTAAGCATTAAAGTACAGAAATTCAAATCCGAAAGAAAAACAACGCTGTATTCTTTTTATTGAATTAATAATTCAGTGCCATTAATTTCTGTTAAAGATACCAACTTCACAATTTCATGTGCTCAATTGGTTTTGCTTAAAATCTTACGGAGTCATAGGCTCTAAAACACATCCTACCGAAAGTCTTTCACTCCATTAGTGTCTAAATTTTCGGTGACTACACAAATCACATGTGTTCTAACTGTGGAACTTCCTATTATTATTAGGGTTGTTATATTAGGGATACTTGAATTCGGTACCAATCGATACTAAATAAAAAAAATTTTTTAATTTGCCGCTAACATTTGAGTGCGTTTTTAGACAGGGCTGACTTGTCATTATGTTCACCTGCTCAACAGAAATGACTGATTGGCTGTGAAGGTCATCAGCTCACCGAACTCACCGCTGTTTTCTGAGCATAACCACAGATACAGGGACACTGGAGCGTTTCAAAGTCACGTTGATCAGCTGGCATGTCTATAAGCTGACATATGAGTGATTTGCTGATGAATCGCGGCTTGAAATGCTCCAGTGTCCTTGTATCTGTGGTTATACTCCATAAACAGCGGTGAGTTCGGTGAGCTGATGACCTTCACAGCCAATCACAGTCATTTCTGTTTAAGAACACGCTCAACAGCACTCAAATTTTGGCGGGAAATGGACCTTTTTAAAATTTCATTATTCATTGTTACCGAAGTGCAATATCGTGACAACCCTAAGTAATAATAATCCCAACTCATCGTTCCAGATCCTACAGTGTGACTATAGAGTGGAGGAACTATGACATCACCTTGTAGGCTAATTGGCTGCTAGCATAAAACTGGTTCCCTCGATAAATTCCCTATAGGATTTTCCCATAGGATTTTCACATAGGCCTGTGACGTCAGCACCACCATGCTACAGACAACTCTTCAAGCATGATCCATGGCAATGATTTACGCTCTCGGTTTATTATATTATAATCCACGCTATAAACAAATAAATACGCAAATGCACATAGACCTGGTGCCTTTTGGATAGTTTTTACGTGGGAAATACATTTTGTTTTGCTTTATGGTTGTTGTAAAAGTTTTAAAACTGTATATATAAATGTGCCTACATAGTATTATCTTAAGACATGTTTAAATAAGTGTATCGCTCGCGTGCACACAGCCCGCTTACCTTATAACAGACGACAGAAATAAGGAGATGAGGCGTGGGGGACAAGTCTAATGTTATGTGCCTGCAAGTTCCATCATGGACACAGAACAACATTCACTATTATTTTTTGTCACTGAGTACAGCGAAAAGCAGCCCATACAGTCACATATGCGATACATTTTATGGAGGAGTGTAAATATTGCAGTTATGACAGAGTTAAATGTGTTCAGATGAAAAAAAAAACCTGACGAAAAATCTATGGATCACGTTAAAATGACAGTTAACATGTATTACACATTTATTCACACGTTTGCATTACCGAGAGCAGGAAAGAGAGAGGCTGCACTGGTAAGCAGTATCCCCATATTATCGTTTAATTAAAATAAATGATCAACAAATTAATCTGTCTTGACAGTCTTTACAAGTGAAGGCATTATCTATACACAATATGAATTCCCAATTAGAAAAATACTACAAACTATACAATACTATTCATGAAAATACTTCAATAACAGACAAATCCAAATGCGCAACATAAGCGAGCTGCGCTCCTGATCGGTTCAACTTGATGACGTAAAATGTCTTCGACACCGTCTGTAGTCCCGTTTAGCAACTTGATAGCAACCGTCTTTTTAAAGAATCGAAACCGATTTAAAAAATCAAGAGTGTGATGTAACTGAACTGAACTGTGTTTTATGTCATAGAATAAAACGTGAAAGTATCTTGAGTTTGTGTTAGCCACAGACCTTATTTAAGCGCTTTAACTGAAATCCCATTGAAAAAAACCCATTGACTTTGGGATGAGGGAACCGGAACTGCTAAAATGCTAACTCGCTTCAGGGTTTTTGCATACAAATTGACGTCATAGTTCCCCCACTCTATTGCAGATTCACAGATTGCGAACTGATGACCTTCACAGCCAATCACAGTCATTACTGTTGAGCACGTAACCACACAATGGCAAATCAGCAGTGTTTAAGAACACGCTCAACAGCACTTAAATTTTGGCCGGAAATTTATGTTTTTAAAATGTCAGTATCAATTTGTACAGAATTCCAGTATCGTGACAACCCTAAACATTAATAAACTCCACATTCCAGATCCTACAATGTGACTATTGCAGATTCACAGATTGCAATATCGATGCTAAAATGTATTGTGCAGCCCTATTTCAGATGCTTGAACACTCAAATCAATATTGGGGTATGTTTACATGACAACAGTGTACTAAATGTGTCTTTCTTGGCTTTTTTTATAGTTTTTTTTTTGTCTCATGTACAGATGGCAGAAAAAAACGGTAGAATTGCATCCAAAGATGCGAATTAGACTGATAAAGCAAATAAAACACACAAACATCCAGCACTGTTTCCATCCAGTGAGTCAAAGTAAAAAAAATGGTCACTTACTGATAAACTGGATATAAAATATACAAATATCAAACAGAAAAATGAAATTTGCTGCGATATACAAGAAGCAACTCAGATATACAAGGTGCCTCAAAATACGAAACGAAATGAATGCGCAAATGAAGATGATCAAGAGCGTTCTGGGAGATAATGATACTGAACTACTTTAATGACAGACTTTGGCTAAGGCATTTTAGAATGAAACTGCATTTCAGATGTGATCAGTCTGCTGGTTTGTCCATTAATGCTTTCCTATAGCACGATTCACACCCCTGTTCCGACAGAAAAGCCGATTGCCTTTTCAATGTTGTCACGTCATTAGCCCATGAACATTTCCTGCTTGTTATCAAACTATTTCATAACTAACAAGAGTCAATTCAATCATAATTTAACGTTAAAACAGCTATCATAACTTTATTTATCAATGTATGACTGTTTTTGCATTCTCGAAAGCTATAGAAATTAACGTTAAATTATGAGACGTTTGGACCATTGTTTTTGTTTACATCCCTCAAAATGGTTTATGAATTGGTCACTTGCGCCTTTTTATGCAAATTTTTTTTTAGTGCAAAATGTGCATAGGTGGTTAGAAACACTGTTTACTGTTTATTATGCAAAACAAAACTGATAGGCCATTGTTATTGTTCGTATCGAATCGTGAGGAATTTAGTCGGATTGAAATTGCTTGCTCTGATAGTGTGAACATTATCGCAAACAAGCAGATTAGTGAGACTGCTGAAAAGATGGCTCTCTGTCTGCTTCCAAACTGACTGAAAGATGCATCAAAAGACCTCTAAACCAAGCAATAAAAAATCTCAAGATGCAAACATTTTTTCTATCACCCTGTGTTAATGCAGATTTTAAGGTATCGCATGAAAAACGAGTGATGGAAATGCCAAATTTTGAGTAAGATTGCTTAATTCGGCAAAAAAATAATAATTACACTCCCTTGTGGTGGTTTTAGACTTGTTTGGATAAGGAGTAATGTGAATAATGGGGGATGGTAATAAATGATATTGGTTGTTAAGTTACCAATACTACCATCAGCTGCTCTGACAACTTTTTGGAAGCACCCTGAAATTGTATTTAAGATTTTATTCTCCTTTTTTGCAAACTTTGAACAAAAATCACTTCACATTACAAGGCTCGAAATTAACTTTTTTACTTGGTAGCACCGGTGCTCCCAACTTCAAATATTTAGGAGCACCAAAAAAAATTTAGGAGCACCCACCAAAAATGAATGAGCACCACTGCAAATTGTATATTAAGGGATTTATTGTATTTGAAAACAACATGAATAAGGACTAACAAAAAAACAGAACCAACTATCTAACTAATGCTTTGATGACTTATAGATTTTTGTGCAATAATTCCAAAATGAATGTCTAATAATTATGAAATATCATTGATGACGATTAGGCCTGTCACAATAATCAATATATTGACTTATCGCACAACACATGCATCAATTCAATTATTTTTAGTGATGCAATATATATCGCCCATACATAAAAACATTTCTAGCAACATTTTAACAGATTGTGCAACATCCCTACCTCTACTGGAGTTGTCAGTATGGTTAAAAACCCTATAGTATTTACTATAAGTTACGATAGTATATTTTCATGTGGATGTCTGACAACTGAAGATAGATCTGGTAGCAGATATATTACTTTTCACCTTGCACTTTTTTTTGTTAACACTAATTATTATTCATTTAGAATATGCCTAATTATTGAATTGTTAAAATGAGTATAATTAAATTAAATATTCTTAAGAATAAAATATATTGTGTGTTTTTTGAAAGAGTGTACTTGCATTGTGATATTATATTGTCATTCTGGCATTATACTGTATATTGAGTGGCATAAAATGGTCTTAAAATGACAATAATATCGTTTATCGCAATATATTTTGGTGTAATATATCGTACAACAAAAAATAGATATCGTTACAGGCCCAATGATGATGATGACAAAAATACTAACAATGAATTACATTTCCCATTTTCATGCCGCTTGAATGTGAGTTGTTTGCTCTAAAAAGTCATAGTTTCTTCATGAAAAATAAATTAATGGTTTGCATCGAACAAAAAAAATAAAGCATTGCAGTAAGAAATATTTATTTTGCACTATTGTTTTTATATGCATGTCAATTTGATAAATAATATTTCTGCTACAAAACAAATGCAAGATTATAATAAATCATTCAATTGAAGGCTAAAAGCTGCAAAGCAGTCATCAGTAACTAAATTGAAAAATAATATACATCTCACAAAAAAACTGACAAAAGAAAGGAAATGTCTCACTTCTACTCTTTAAAAGTTTTGGTTTGGGTTTGTGTCATTGTAAATGCTCAGTCTCGTTATGAGCTGATTTACAGTTTTCTGTGTTTGTGGAAAAAAGCAGGCGAGTCAGCTGGGTATTATTGAGGATTCTCGCAATGACCACTGGCGCAATACCGTTCTTTGTTATAAGCCGCAGATATGAGCAAGCTTCTTTGGCGATGATGTGTACAGTGTTGGATTTTACATTTAACACACATTTGCGCTGAACACACAGTGAATGCAACGCATTGAGATTCGGGCATCTTCTCTGAAAACACTCGATTGATCTCTGCTGGTGGATCAATATTCATCGCTGTCATCGGCGCCATCATTTGTAGCTTTAGGTGGGGTTTGCACGCTTTTAGAAAAAAATCTAAACAGGTTGCACTACAATATGCAGTCGCACAAATGCTCCCAAATTTATTATGAGGTCGCAAAGATTCAACTTCGAGCGCATATGTGACCAAAATGGTCGCAATTTCGAGCCCTGCATTAGGATGGAAACCCAGCTACTTTCACAGCGTTTTTTTTACAGCTGCCATAAATGCATTTACTCATAGATATATACATTAGATGTCGCCTACCCTACTTTATCTATTAGATGGAATGCGTCAATAAAGCCGCCATTTTAGTACAGGGTAGCGCTCCTTTGAAATGAATGCAGGACCAAGGTGAAGTGTAGAACTGTGGTCATCCAAAGCCAGAGAAATACACATAAACACATATATCTATGATTGTTAGTTTTCCCCGGTGGTCCGTATGCAAATATTTTTTTAAACTATGAAATATTACAATTTTACATCATTTTTACATTGATGGATGTGACTGCACGGGCATTCCTGACAAAGAGTGAGTGTTTGTGTGCATGGAAATGCATTACCCTCCTTCCCTGTTTCATTTGATCTAATCCATGTCCTGAAACACACCACCTCTCCTGCATTCAATTCTCATTCTAATGGAGGGAGTGATTCGTTTGTGAATGAATCTCCGACTCGTTTACTTAGTTGACAATAATACAAGTTTCTGGCAGCGCCGCGTCTTCTTGTCATATTTCATAACATTGTTTGCTTATTTTATTCAACAAAACTAGCATAAGCTTAGAATTTAGTGCGAGTTGGTGCTACTTTGCCTTATGGTCACTGCAGTAAGAGACTGTATTATCATCAATAACATTACTTGTTAAGCACAAAAGTTCATAACATACAAAAACATAAAAAAACAAAATCTTACCTATGAAATTTGATGACTGTGTGCTTTGTTTTCTTTGTTTGCTCGTTACTACACCCGTACACAGCGCTAAAGTCCAGCATCTTCACATTGGCACACTGTCTTGACTAGTGCGGTTAAATGACGTTTGTCCTAGGAGCACTGTACCAATGTGGCGGTGCTATTGACGCATGCTCAGGGTCCCTATGTGATATCTAGTGTATATATCTATGGCATTTACTTAAGTCAAAGCTTCATTTGTGTGCATGATGGAAAAATGGGGTATATGCACACAGACTTTTAATTTCAGCCAGTCAGCCGCAGCGCTTCTATTGAACTTTCCATTATAAAATATCCGTCTTTCCATTATAAAATTGGCACGTTTGATGTCTGATTTCTTTAAAAAGACATTAAAAAGCCTGATAGATATACTGTATACAATATAAAGTGGGTCTCAGATCGGACAAGAAGCACTGCATTAAATTACATTTCTCCCCCACCATGTCTTTAAAATATGACAGTTTATTTGACCCCAGTATTTTCTGACAGCGCTAGTGATTACACGGTCTTTCATCTCAATTTACTAAATGAATGCTTAAGTCTATTTAACTGATTGTATTTTAATGACATTACAACATTGATGCTGTAAAAGGAACTTTATGAAATTGAAAATAATCACATTAAGCATTCACCAGAAGTTTATCATTGGCTGAAAAACATTAGTTTTGCATTTACCCCATTGCCACTGTCATTGTTTTGACCCATTTTCACATATTATAAGCTCTTCACTAGCTCTGAACTAATAAAAAAACAATCATGTTAACAAATACAATAAGCACATTTAGCCATAAAAATGTCATGTTGAGTTTTAATAATGTGTGTGTACATTTTTTTGGGGTTCAGACTAAACAAGCCATGACAACCAAACCAAAAGTGTGAATGCACCATTAGGTATGATAGTTGGCGCCATTAGCATAGTGGTTAGTGCGTCGATACACGGCATTCCGGTGTTCATGGTGACCTGAGTTCGGTTCTTACCTTGAAGCTCCTATGCCGATCCTTCCCCTCTCTCTGCTCCCCATGCTTTCTGTCAATACTCTCCACTGTCCTATTAATTAAATGTGAAAACGCAGAATAAATAATTATAAAAAAGGATATGATAATGAGCATTTAGTGGTTGTTTTTTAATTAGGCCTGCACACTATATCGTTTCAGCATCGATATCGCAATGTGATCATTCGCAATAGTCACATCGCGAGGATACACAATGTTGAGTTTGGATTATAAGTCACCATTTTGCAAGTGATTTTTGAGGCCTGTGACTGTGTGAGGGTTTTAAAAACATTCAGGCATAAGAAATCGTACCGTTTGTAACTTGTGACAAATTAATAACGACTCCTTTTATTGAGTTGTTTATCAAGCAAGAGTATGAGGTATTATTTTACATTTGATTATTCAATTCTTATATACCTGTATACAGAACGACTCCTCTGAAAACAATAAAACGCTGTTTATTTAATTGGTATCTTTTTCTTTTTTTGTGAATTTCTCTATGCTTGTAGATTGTTTCTTATATTTTATTCAGAATCATCTAAAATTATAAATTCTTTTCAAACAGTTATGCAACAAATCTGCTGAAATTGTATTCCTATCGCAATATGTATCATAGAATAAAAATATTGCAATGTTCGATTTTTCCAATATCGTGCAGCCCTACTTTTAATTCACAATAAAATCGATATAAATATGTTCATTATCTATAGAGTCCTGTCTTCAGAAACAGCCATCTATTCCCATTTATGTCTTTGTTTTGTCTTTTCAGCCATATATAGTTATTAAATGCAAGTTTTTACATTGAAGCAGTAGGTGATTGTCTTCAGAAAAATTTTTTTGTTGTGCTAGTTGAAAGTCTCTTCTTAGTCCAATAGTAATGATTAAAGTAAAGGATCTAAATGTGTTTATATGAATTTCTATATTCTGGGCAAGCCATAAGACTAAAAAATGTTTTTTATTTAAATATTAATTTATTAAAATATGATTAATTATTAATTATATAAATTTATTTAATTAAATATTGTCGGGCCAACATCTCTCATAATTCCGATAAGTAGCCCAAACTGTCTGTCAACAAATGTAGAATTGGGCTTCTGCAAATCTCTGTTCACGAATATCCGCCATTAGCTCATGTATGCCTGCATGCGCGCCGCACGTTCACGTGCAGACTCAGTCGCGGTAAAATCAAATGCTGAATTGAAACTTTTTCAAATCCTAAATCAATATTGAAGTTACTTTTGCACGCTGTCGGAAGGACGAAATCATGGCTGAAGTATTTCTGTTAGATGATGTTATGCATTTAGTCGCACAGAGCTAATGTAGATTGTGTTGTTTTGAATTGGTTATATGCACAGAAATGTTGTTCAGCCAAGGAAATCTTCTGGCGAAAGATTGATGTGATTATTTTCAGTTTCATTAGGGACCTTTTACAGCATCGATAATGTAGATTTTTATTTAGTTTAACAACAAAACATCAGTAAATAGCGCTATTCCACCTAGCCTGCTTTACTGAGCTGAAATTGCTTTTATATTCACATTGGTTCATTTTTGAACTATGACAGCCTCCTTATACTGTTTACCACGCTACTCTGAAATAGCGTGTAAGTGTGGCTTGGTAACAAGTGTAATTCCTGCACAACGCCAGCCAAACACTAACTACATTTCTAACTAACGAATGACATGAACTAGTCATGTCACGGTGCGCATGTTCGCGATTTCAGGTCCCTCCCCTGCCATTCAAAGATAATATGCTAACTGGTTAGCATTTTGACAGATCACCTACTGCACCTTTAAATGTCAATCTGAGAAACGAAATCAGCAAAAACAACTGCAACTGTTAAAAAGTAGCCCACATTTGGCTTGTAAACGAGTGGTCATTTTTATACTGTAGATGCATGACTCCAATAGGAACCGAATATGCTAATAAAAATCTAAATATTGCCATTTGGAAGCGCACTGCATCTCCTCAGTTTCACAGTTGGGTGCTAGCCAATATGTTCAGAAGTAACAGCAAGATTTAGGAGAAGGATTTTTTTAGGAAAGTACATTTGGTTGTTGCCTGCAAAAGGGAAAGGTGAAGGAAAATCAATTGTTGCAGCTTGAATTGTCTCTCCTCTTCGATTACTCGTGCGCATCCTTCGTTTGTGAATTGGGATTTAGAAGTACACAATCATCTCCACAGCATTGACAAGGTCATATGCCAAATAATTTTGAGTTTCAGTCAGAGTGACAACACGACAACAGCATCAGCAGTTCCCATAGCAACAAGGTGCCAGTTAGCTCAAGGCTACTCTAAGTGCAGCTGAAGCTGGCAGGGTATGCGAAAACCGTGTCCAAAAAAAAACTCTGTGATGTGTTTTCATGTGATGTTGACTTGACAAAACTCCAATGGGAGTCTTTTATATTCTGATCCAGGATTTGTTTGTTTGTTTGTTTGTTTGTGTGTGTGTGTGTGTGTGTGTGTGTGTGTGTGTGTGTGTGTGTGTTTTTCAATGAATAACGCATACCATCTGTCTGTCGTAGCACCTCAGGATCTAAATGTGATTTATTGGCTTGTTTTATGATCTGCTAATCCACAGTGGGAATATTAGGCTTAATAATAGAGGGTGATCTCACACATGATGTCATCTTCATGTCGTCTTTGCCATCACGATGACAGCGTGCTTCACTTTAAGTGATCCCCTCGGAAATCATGATATGAAAAACATGCCTCCTCTAGACGGACTGCACGAGTCACTATAATTGTGAAGAAGATGGCTTTTCCTTTCTGTCATTGAAAAGGAATTTGCTGAAATTGGCTTGGTACTTCCCGTGCAGCTCCGCCTACAGCATAGGACACGCCCATTATACTTAAGCCACACCTTTACTTATCAGCTCCCTAAATCCAGAGACTTTACGTTTCAAGACTCTGACCGCCCTGAACTGCATTTGGCTCGGCGTGAGGGTCAGGAAGTGAAATGAATGAACTGGATTTGGTACAGACGACTTGCTTGAATAAAAAAAAAGATCTTTAGATTCTTGCAGAACCGCCTTGGGGATAAAAGTAACAGATAACGTAATCGAGCAAGCGTGAGTGAGAGAAAGAGATACAGCCCACAGAATGTGAGATGCCAAAGTAAAGAGAGACTGGCAGCGAGAAAGAAAGAGTGGAGGTGGTTTGAGGTTGGCCATGAGAGCCATGTAGGCTGGATTTGTGTTAATGCTGATATAAGAGCTGTAGTGCTGCTGCCACTCGTTCACTCGAAAGTTTCCCATCAAGGTTGCATAATTGCCTGGCCATTAACCAACATGCACTCATACAGAACTGAACAAAGGGTTTCGAGCCGCACATCCAGCATTCAGACCGAAACAATCTCTCAGGGCCAGCTTATTTTCTCATTCATTCTCATTTTTATTTCACATTTTCTGGTGTATTTTTGATAGGATTCTATTCCCAATATGGCAGACTTTATGTAATGTGTGTTATTAAATGGGATGACTGATTTACATTTCAAGTATGCGTGGGTAGGTATTGTTTGTGGATTTGTTGGTTTGCTCAGAGAATGTTTTCTGATCTTATTTGACATTGGAGTAAGGGGCTGTTCACACAGAATGCATTTTCTAATTCCAGCAGTGCATTACTTTATTATTTTTCTACGTAAACTTGCTTGATTGTTGTACATAATCATTGCGCTCGCGTCTTTTGGAAGCACCTCATACATGAGCACCGCATTTTTAAGATGCTGTGAACTTTTATATGCTGCGCTGTTTAGCATTGGAAAGCAGTGGACCAATTAGAAGCACTCCGTTTACAGTAGCAAGTTGGCATGACAACTGTTTCCTTTGATTAACATTTACAAAATCCAATTTGAATTCACAAGTAAAAATCATTAATATTTTCAACTCAAAAATTACATTTGTGTATTTTTTAAACGTGTTTGGAATTCATGAATTTAATTTGTGTATTTTTAAATTGTTTTAAACTTACGACTTGGATTTGTGTATTTTTGAATCATGTTTTAAACTTA
>CAIGQZ010035066.1:3619535-3656990 GCA_903798205.1 Danio tinwini | reverse complement strand
ATTTTTTATCGTGTTTTGAACTTACAAATTGGATTTGTGTATTTTTTTATCGTGTTTTGAACTTACAAATTGGATTTGTGTATTTTTTTTATCGTGTTTTGAACTTACGAATTGGATTGGTGTATTTTTTAATTGTATGTTAAACTTAAGAATTGGATTTGTGTATTTTTGAATTGTTATAGAGGCAGATAAGTCTCAAAAATAAAACATTTACAAAATAAAATTTATACACGCACAGCACAATTCACATTTACAAAATACAATTTGTTAATTCAAAACACAATTTGTGAATTCACAAGTATAGATCCGAAATATTTTCGCCAAATGAATTAGATTAGTGTATTTTTGAGTTCTGTTTTGAATTTACGAATTGGATTTGTGTATTTTTGAATCGTGTTTTGAATTTACGAATTGGCTTTGTGTTTTTTTTTTATCTTGTTTTGAATTTACGAATTGGATTTGTGTATTCTTAAATCGTGTTTTCTTTAAGAATTTTTTTTTTTTTTACAAATTATTAGTGTATTTATAAATCATGTTTTG
Source organism: Danio tinwini (assembly GCA_903798205.1). Classification (NCBI taxonomy): domain Eukaryota; kingdom Metazoa; phylum Chordata; class Actinopteri; order Cypriniformes; family Danionidae; genus Danio; species Danio tinwini. The sequence goes on along the minus strand of CAIGQZ010035066.1, from coordinate 3,656,450 downwards.
AATTTATGAATAGTATTTGTATATTTTTTAATCATGTTTTGAATTTTTGCATTGGATTTTTATATTTATGAATTGGGTTTTGAACTTACAAATTTTATTTTGTAAATGTAATATTTTTGAGACTGATCTGGCTCCATGTTTTAGAGACACTTTCTTACAAAATTGTAAAAACCTTTGGTAACTGGCTAATTACCTACATGCTAATAATTAAGATATTACATGTTTATTATTGGTACTTATGATGTATGATCATGTTCTACATCCCTAATCCTACCCAATACCTAAACTCAACTTCTACCTATTATTAAGCAGCTAAATATAAATCCTTTTGAGATTAATAGTTTGTTTATACTGTGAATTGTGCATTAAAATAAAGTGACCAAACTTTTTAGATGCAGGATGCATCAAACCAACACATTAAATTGTACATCAAGCCAATTTGAAAAATAGCATGGCATACTAATGCATTTTAAAAAACAATCTGTGCAGTAAGTGCTCTGAAGGTTGTTAATTATACAGGCTCATTTAACCCTCAGGGACTTCCTGCTGCTCACCCTAACAGGAAGTGATGTCAAAACATCCCCCACCCTATCTTATTACTCCCATAGGAAGTGATTATTCCAATGGGTGTGGTGTTAGAGCTCCTATAAACAGTTGTAGCACAAACACACACATTCTCTTACCTCTCTAGTGTAAATATTAGTCCTGCACCCTTATAAAGCACTAACCGTGTGACTTACTGCCCAATGGAAGACGACGCCTTATATAGCATTTGAGTGCGTGTGTTGTTTAGGTGTCTAGCCGAGGTACTTCCCTACATGTGAAAATATGGGCTTGCTTGCTTGCTTCGTCTTGCTTTTCTGTTTATCTCCAGGGAAATTTTGAGGTCATAATGCCATAATTGGTTCTGCATGCTGATTGGCCGATAGTGAGGCCATCTATGTGACCAAGGAATGCGGGAATGAGATCTGTTTTTTTCCAAAGCCACATCCTGTAAGCACCAAATGCATACAAAATCTAGGAAGAAAAAGCTAATATCTGTATCAGTTCAGCAACAGTTCTCAAATGAACGTTTTAGAACTGGTTGAAAGCGTTGAATCTGCCAAATGGCACTCAGAAACCAATTATCGCAAATAAACTGATGCCCTTGCAAAGACCCCTCACACACACACACACTTGAGTGGGTGACAGCGCTGAATTCCTCTGGTTTCTATCACTGTAGCTGCTGTTTAGTCTTAGACACGGTTGGAATGTTCTGTGGCATGGGAACAGGCTATCGTGAATCACGTTTCAGTTGTTCAGGCTTTAAATTGAACGGCATGTCTCGCACATTGTAACAGATCTGAATATTTATGATGTAGAGGTTCATATTGTTATAGTTGGGCTGTGCTAGTAGTGTGTGCATCTCTTTGAGTGTGTTCGTGAGGTCTGGTTGTGAGAAGGGGAGGGGGAGTTTATGGTTCGGATCAGAGCAGTTTGTGTCGGTTCAAGGGGCTTGACATTAACGGTTGTCTTGGGAAGCCATGAAAAACATTCGAACAGCTACAAAAGCCAAGTAGGTTACTGCAGCACCAGTATAGCGTCTGGTCATGGGATAATATTGTGGTAAGATGCATTTCAGGTGTGCCTGCTGATTTAAAAAGAAATGTGGGTCCCGCTTTACATAAATAGTCTTTCTATTTAGTCAATGTATAAATAGTAAATACATTGTACTAATGGCCCATTTCCACCAAGTGGTACGGTATGGGTAACCGTTATCAGGCTTGTCCACTGCCAAAAGGGTACCAATGATAAACAACAACGAGGCACAGAGTATAACAGAGTATAGATTCTGCTCTTCTTTTTGGTTTTGTGGCTGTGCATCAAGATGACGACAAGGTTTGTTTAAGCTTGTGTCGACCATGGCTTGTTATTATATCTTTATATTATTACGGTGTAATGTCTCGGCTGTGTATTGAAAAAATTAAGCTTCCTTTGTTTTCATTCTCCTGGCTTGTGGACAAGCTAGTGATGTTTTTCTGTTAACCAATAGCGTTCAGCTGCGTGTCTAGCTCCGCATTTTGTTTTGTTGTGCTAGCAACACTTCCGAAAGAGTACCCAAAGAGTGGTACAGTCTGGTTCACTTTTTGGTACCTTTTGACATTGAAAACGGCCATAAAAGTGTATCGAACCGTACCGTGCCACTCAGTGGAAATGGGCCATTACTGTGTACATAATGTATTGCTAAACACCTCTGGAGAAATAGGGGTAGGGTTAGGGACAGGTTTGGGGGTATGGGTAGGTTTAAGGGTGGGTTATGGTATAAGGGATGGTCAACAGTGCAGTTACAAATTTAATTACAGAAATTAATTAAGGATGTAAGTACATGTAGGTATTTAATCAATCATAAGTACAATGTAAAACATGTATTAACACCATAAGTGCATTGTAACAAAGTACATATTAGTAAGTACATATTAGTTAAGGCCACCTAATATAAAGTGGGATCTGATTTTTGATATAACTGTAGGTTTACATGACAATGATGTACTAAAGAGTAGGTACAGTCATTCAAAATGTTTTTTTTGTTTTAGCTGACAATGAGGTTGTGCTTTGTATATAAAAATTATATAGATATCATGTTTTGTAGGAGTCTGGTTCGCATTGCCGGCAATAAGTCAGATTTGTTTCCAATACATGTTGGACTCCAGCAGGGCTGCCCTTTGCCACCAATTCTGTGGACTGATTTTTAAGGCACAGCCTTGGGCTGGAGGGGGTCCGGTTCAGGGACCACAGAATTTCATCTCTGTTATTCACAGACTATGTTGTTCTGTTTGCTTCATCAAACATGGACCTTCAGCATGCACTGAGGCGGTTTGCTGCCAAGTGTGATGCGGCTGGAATGAGAATTAGCACCTCCCAAGTCCGAGGCCATGGTGCTCCACCGGAAAAAGGTGGTTTGCCATCTCCAGGTTGGAGGAAAGTCCTTACCCCAGGTGGAGGAGTTCAAGTATCTTGGGGTTTTGTTCACGAGTGAGGGAAGGATGGAATGTGAGATTGACAGGCAGATTGGTGCAGCGGCAGCAGTAATGTGGTCAATGTACCAGTCCGTTGTGGTAAAGAAGGAGCTGAGCCGAAAGACAAAGCTTTCGATTTACCGGTCAATCTACGTTCCTACTCTCACCTATGGTCATGAGCTTTGGGTCATGACCGAAAGGACAAGATCTTGTATACAAGCAGCCGAAATAAGTTTCCTTCGCAGGATGGCAGGGAGGAGCTCGGAGTAGAACCGCTGCTCCTCCACATCGAGAGAAGTCAGCTGAGGTTGCTCGGGCATCTGTTTCGAATGCCTCCTGGACATCTACCTAGGGAGGTGTTCCAGGCATGTCCCACCGAGAGGAGGCCTTGGGGAAGACCTTTTAACAGGACAAGCTGGAGGGACTATGTCTCTTGGCTGGCCTTGGAACGCCTCGGGATTCCCCCGGAGGAGCTGGAGGAAGTGTCTGGGGAGAGGGAAGTCTGGGGTTCTCTCCTAAGACTGCTGCCCAGGCGACCCAGCCCCGGAAAAGCAGTCAAAAATGAATTAATCAATGAATAAAGAATTTTTTTAAGCCACCTTATTTTAATTTACCAATATCACTAAGGCAAATAGTTTTAATAGTCAAAAATATTTAAACAAATTATCTGATCTCTTAAAAATGAAATAAACATGAGTGTTAAAGAGACTCTTAAACTTGATAAATAAAATGTTACAAAGTGTGCGCATTGGTAAAGGTGGATCAACGTCTGTAAGGTGTCAATAATAATGATACAGTAAACCTCAAACTCTGTAAACAAAACTTATTTTGACCTGAAGTGACAAGCGCGAGCACGTGCTTTGTGTTTGTCTGAAGTAATTAGTCTGCCGTTATTGACGTTGCTTCCACGGTGCACGCTCAGCAGCCACGTTTTAATAAAACTATAGTGCTTCATACCAAACTTTTTTTATTATCGACATTGACAATAGTGTTTGGTCAATAAATACCAATATTGATTTTACCGGCCAGCCCTATGGTATGTGCGCTTTCATGCAATTACAGTGTAATTACCTAAGAAAGTTAAGGGTAGGTTTAGGAAAGGTTCAGGGTTAGAATGAGTTTTTTATAGTTTTTGTAATTATTATAATTATTTTACGGTAGGATTGTAACGATACTGGAATTCGATACTAATTGATACTTCAATTTTAAAAAGGTCAATTTCCTGCTAACATTTAAGCATTCTTGAGCACGTTTTTAAACAGCGCTAATTTGCCATTGTGTTCACATGCTCAACAGAAATGACTGTGATTTGTTTATGAAGGTCATCAGTTCACTGAGCGTGTAACCAAGTGAGAGTGTTTACTGAGTGTTTCAAAGTCACGTTGATCAGCTTGTTTGTAAATAAGATGACATGCGAGCGATCCGCTAATGAATTGTGGCTTTAAAATGCTCCAGTGTCCCTTTATCTGTGGTTACACTTAGTAAACAGTGGTGAGTTCGGTGTACTGATGACCTTCACGGCCAATAACAGTCATTTCTGTTGAGCACGTGAACACAATGGCAAATCAGCAGTGTAAATGTTAGCAGGAAATGGAAATTTTTTTTAATTTAAGTATCGATTGGTACAAAATTCCAGTATCGTGACATTCCTAATACATAGGAAGGTTACCTGCAGATAAATACCAAAAAACATCCTCAAAACAGACCAAATGTCTTCAGTGGTTTAATCAGAATATTATCACGCTACGAAAATGCATTTGTGTGCACATAAAACAAAAAGAATGACTTTTTTCAACAGTTTCTTCTCTTCAGTGTCAGTATATTGTGCGCGTTTGTGAGCACTGCGCAGAGAACTAAAACAAAAGGCAAAACAGGCCTTTAGGCAACAAGCCCATAAACAAAAACCAAGATGGCATGTCTTGGCTCATATATGCAGGTTCAGGCTTTTTTCTGACAGTCAAAAGTCTGACTACGCAAGACCAGTGTTTGGAGTCTGTTGTGGTTCAGGTATCGATTACTTGATGAAACGTACAGTCTAAGTTCAAAGCCTCTCTCTGTGTGTTTGGATTCTCACAGAACTTCCTCAGCACAGCTGCTTTGACAGGCTTAATGTGTGCAGGAAGATCACAGGCCATGGTGGCCCCCAGGGGTCCGGTGTAATCCTCAAGGCTTTTTGTGTCATCCGACTTCACCCACTCCTGCTCCGGCCTGCCCAGCTCAGGGTGGCCTGTTATTGCAGCTGTGAGGATGCTGGGAATTCTGGCCGTATCATTCATTCTCTCCTACTGGAAAATTACTCTCTCGTTCTTCATAATTTCAGATCTGGCTGCATCATTTCAAAGTGAAACTGAATTGTTTGTGGGGAAAATGGATGGTAAAACTTGACTGTATCTATCATGATTTGAGTGTGAAAAACTATTTGATTAAATTTAGTTTTGTGTGTGGAGAGCTTTTCGTTTTAATGCAAATCATTCAGAAGAACTTTTACAATGCCTTGCAAACCTCTACGAGCAAGCCAAAGTCAAAATACAGGAAATAGGAAATCTTTGTGAGGAAGCAAGACATCACAGTCTATAATATTACTAAATAATATTATTTTTTTCTCTGCCCCGCAGTCTTGGTTACATCAAAAGAAAGGCAAGGTCTTTTTCAAAAGCGAAGAAACTTATTACATTTTTATATCACTTCACAATAGGATGCGCTTCACAATAATATCAAGAATCATGCATTGCATCAGAGGATGGGAAATAAATTGCTCCTGTTTTTTTTACTGCCATGTCTTCACAAATCCATATGGAGTGCAAACGGAGAAATATTTAAATAATATGTTTATTTTTTTAAGGTTGTTTGACTGGTTTATCTAGTTTTCTTTTTTTATGTTTATGATTGTTTTAATTGGTGTCTAGCGTTTTGCATTTTAGAACCTTGTGGGTAAAATTGCATCTTTAAATTATAATTTATTTTTATTAGCATCTCAGCAAATGGATCATTTTAAAATCTCAAGGAATGAAGTGCTGTGACAATTGACCCTTCACCAAGCCACACCCGAAAACCGCCACACACCAATCGTGGCTTAGCAACCGTAGCTACGCACAGGAGGCCTGTCGAGCTTTTGAGCGAGGGAAACAAGGCAAATCTGATAACCGGTATCCTAAAAATTTAGAGGGGGTGGTGGAATATTTTTTTTCCCTTTCTAAAACCCAAGGGGAGAAATGCCAGCGTGGATCAAGCTGTGTGAGGGGCGCTAAAAGAGTGGGGTTAAGTTTTGTTTTCAATATTTCTGACACATTCAGTGATAGACGGCAATAACTCACACACCTCTTACACAAAAAAAGATCTAAACTGTGTTTCCTACAAAAATACAAAGCAGGTTATGTTTTCCAGCTGTCTTTTTCTTTATTTCGCTCGATATTATGAGCACTGCTCCATATAAGCCCTCGCAATAGCTGTAAGAGCGAGCACAATCCAGTCATATTTCCATCCGTTTCAAGCTACGAATATTAAAAAAAATACATATCAACAGAACAAAACAGAGATGTGATCACAAACTGAACCCTTGTGATTAATATACCTCACCCGCATTACTTTCAGTAATTTATATCCCTCATGTCTATTTCAGAGCTACAATTCACCAATGTTTTCATCTGTCTTTTAGAGATTTAGTCATTGGTCACAACGTTAAAAGCGGGTTAATGTCTGCTTTTATATTTGGTGTCGGATTAATATTTGCTGGTAGGGAAAATCTTATTTGTTCGCTTCTGCTATTTATACTTTGATATGCATTTCAATATATTTCTTTTTTCCACTTATATAAAAATAAATGAACATTTAAACACATACAGAACCTTACAGTCTTCGATATGTTACTAATGGCAGAAAAACTAGACAGCATAGATTTAGTCCTTATTTGAGTTCAAAAACAACATGAAATATAGCCCACAGTCAGTGCAAACCTCTCATCTGTGTCTGTAATCTTCACCAGCACATGTAATCTCAGAGAGTAATTCCATCATTCTGAGTTCATAATAGTCCAAAAGGTGATGATAAACATGGCAGATTGTTCATGATTCAGGTTGCTGAAACAATTTGCTCCTGTGTTTTGTCGGGCTTCTCCTTTGTTTGTTCGCGCTTCACTCTCGCGTTTGTCCTTTTTTTTTCTGAATGGATCAGATGTCGAAGACACTTCAATAATCACAAACTTGTTATCATCAGCTCAAGAAGTTGGTTATATCAAATATAGACGCGATCGCGAGCTCCCTGGAAAAAGCGAAAACTGCTCGCACTTTTAGACGGCCTCATATAGCAACAACAGGACACGGCAGATTTTGTTCTTTTGGGCTTTGTGGCTGTACATCAAGACAACGGCAAGGTTTCTTACAATGTTGTCAATGACAGACTGCAAGCATATGTCTCAAACATAATAATTCAACATCAGGGTTATGAATAGTTGTGTTCTGAAATAACAATAATAATAGGCTACTCATATTAACCTTTATTTTACATCTACAGAATCGTGAGAAAATCGTGATCTTTATTTTAAGCAAAAAAATCGCGATTCTCATTTTAGCCAGAATCGTGCCGGTCTACTGTCCGCTGTTAAAAACTAATCACAGTTTTAATTCCAGAGAGAATAGTGATGCGTTCCAAAAAAAAATAAGTATCGACCTTTGAATTGCAATGCATCATCCCAGCCCTAGTTTCTTCACTGAAACCTCATTTCATTCAATATGTAACATAGGGGAAAATGCACTGCACAGATTTACATATTCATCTAGGCATCACTTTCAGCAGCTTTGGCAGAACTGCTTTTGCAAAGAAAGAAAAAGATTGTTGCTGTGAGTCTAGAAGGGCTTTAAAAGGACAACTGCGTTTGTTTGATTCGGCTCACTGGATTTTGGAACAGACTCGTAGTGTTGCTCTTCTTAATGATTTGGAGCAGCTGTTTGTGTGTATGTGTTCGCATTATCTGTGAGCCGTATTCATGAATTTGCTGTCCTAGTTGCATCGAGCGTGTTTAGCTCTTCAGTGAACCTCAACAGAATTATTACAGTCTCGGGTTTGTCGAACATATGCGGAATTGATCACCTCCTGAGAGAGGGACAGAGACCGGAACAATGGCCAGAATAAAAGAAGATGATGAAACTTGCGTAGTGAAGATGACTCTGTTATGTAATGCTCCCATATGGAAGCTGCATGCACACTGCTGGGGGGTGCCAGTGCGTACACGTGAGCGTGCGCCGCAGATCAGTTTCTCATTATTATTCACTGTGTGATTAGGGTAAAGCTTTGATCCCGCATTCAGCTCACTGAGGGAATCTGTCATGCTTTTGATGATGCGCACACACACTCACACGCTTACACAATGGTTAATCTGCACGAGTCGGACGGAGCATGTTCATCCCGCACCGCTCTGTTAAACATGAGAAACGTGCTTGGGTTTTTATTGGGATTCAGGACGATCAGCCCCTCTGATTTGTGTTCAGAAAAACAGCGAGATGCGCGTTCGAGCATTGTTAGGTCAGGTTACGAGGAAATTGACTTGGCGATTGCTCATATTACACAAGCTTACTGGACAAAGGTGATCAATAAATCATTAAAGCGGACAGGATATTTAGAGGATTACGCTTGCTCTTTTTAAAATGAGGTAAATTTAACATGTAACTAATAACTTTTTTTGCTTTAAATTTGTTACCAATAATTTGAGGGATAAGGACATACACTACCTGACAAAAGTCTTGTCTTGTTGTTTTAGGAACAACAAATAATAACTTCTAGTTGATCATTTGATGTCAGAAGTGGCTTATATGATAGACAAGGCCTCTATAAAATATGATCATGCCTTGATTTTTTTTTTATTGTTTAATTAGGTCAGTAAGGTCTGACTTTGCTTAGACAAAAGCAGACATGAGCTTGGAGGACTGCATCCATACAATGACTCAAATAACTTAATAAAGTCATCTAGAATGGCAAAGAAAGCGTTCCTGCAGGACTCCCAGCGATTATCGAGATTCTTTGGATTCACCTTCAATGCCTCCTCCTCCTCCATATTACCCCAGACATGCTCAATAATGTTCATGTCTGGTGACTGGGCTGGCCAATCCTGGAGCACCTTGATCTTCTTTGCTTTCAGGAACTTTGATGTGGAGGCTGAAGTATGAGAAGGAGCGCTATCTTGCTGAAGATTTGCCCTCTCCTGTGGTTTGTAATGTAATGGGCAGCACAAATGTCTTGATACCTCAGGCTGTTGATGTTATCATCCACTCTGCAGATCTCTCGCATGCCCCATACTGATTGTAACCCCAAACCATGAGTTTTCCTTTACTTAACTTGACTGATTTCCTTAAGAATGTTGGGTTCATTCGGGTTCCAATAGGTCTTCTGCAGTATTTGTGATGATTGGGATGCTGAAAAATCTACCTTCTGCCACTTTTACAAATGATCAGCTAGAAGTCAAGTTATTATTTGTTGCTCTTACAACTGGGATAGACGACAAGACTTTAATCAGGTAGTGTATTCATTCTAGAGAGTATTTGATTGGAGAAAAATCTAGTAGTCCTATACTCCTAACCGTAAAGTCAAAGAAGAAGCCAAAAAAAGTTATTATTGGTTCTGGGTTGGCTGTCAGTAAGCAGTGATCTGTGTAGCACTGCATTCTAATGCCTATGTTCAGTATACATGTTAAAAGTGCTGTTAGCACATGTATTAGCAGAAGTATTTTGGTTGTCGGCCATTGCACAGACGCATGTCTTTTAAACAATAGAGATTGTGTTGCACAATTGGAAATGACAGCATGGACAAGACAAAAACCTCAGTTTTGCCAACTATATGTTTCCTTCTTGTTTTATCTTCACACTGACAGGTGTTTTCAAAACGTTTTGGTTTCAGTGAAAGAGATACTGTGTTTACATGTGCAAGAACAGCCAAACTATGTAGAATAAGCTGTAGTTTAAGGATACCCATGTACCTGTGGCCAGGACCTATAAGAATAAGAAAGCATTTTTGTATGTAGGGATTTAAATCCTTTAAGGAGCATTTTTAGCTGAAACTGTGGTTTAAAAAATTCAAGTCAATGAGTATTGACACTATGTTTACATGGAAATTCTACATTTTAAAGGGGTGGTGCAGAGTCTATTTCAGAGTGTACAAGGTTTGGTTGTGCAAAGCAATGTGTGCTCATGCTTCATTTGTAAAAAATCACGTTATTTTTTTATATCTTACTTTGATTTATATACAGCTACTCAGCTAACATAAAAAAATGACATATTTCCTAGTTCCTTTAAAAGCCCACGCTCAGAAGGCTCTGATTGGTCAGCTAACATAATGGCAGCGTCACGCCTTTACTAGCACATGCTTTGCCTCTGCTGTATAAATACTGTCAGTCAGTAAAACTGTAAAGGACCTTTCTCAAATTCTCTGGAACATAATTAAAATTAAACTGTAAGCACTTCTCCTTTGTGTCGTGTCCTCTGAAAGCCCAAATACAGAAACCGAAGAAGCTCTGTGAAAATAGCAGCGTTTGGACAGCATTTTAGCTTTCTCTGCTATAATATTACAGCGCCTCTGCCCACGCCCCTTCACTGTGCAGGGTGTGCGCGTAACTTGAAGGGTTTATGACATCATTAACCCGGATGTATTTTTTTGTAGTCCCCAAACTTTGTCTGCTGTAGGCTTTGCTAAGGTAAGGCCCTTCTCCAGACTGTTGTGAACCAGCTCGCGTATTAAAATTTGATGCTGTAATTACCTTCTCTGTTGGCATCTCAAGTATCATTCATTCTTTTTTTTTTTCGCTTGTGCATTTAGGTTCGTCATTCTTATGAAATGATTGTACAGCAGGCTGAGAGATTCTCTGTTTTGAACTTTTAAAACCCCTGGAGAAATGTTAAATGCACACGCACAGCACAAAACCTTTAGATCCAATGATGCATTTCTGTCAACGGGGCACTATATGCATTCATCACTGCACCGATTCAGTCAGACAACAGGGAGCCAACCACCAGCAGTCATCTGTTCAGACTGAAGGAACATAAAGACTCTGTGTGGCACTTTACATTATGTCAGATAATGCTTTCTGTTGTCCAAGAACGTCCTCCTGAACATCCAATTGGTCACCGAGTTACATCCCAGACCCGAGGATTCATTTAAAGATCATTTAAACGCAGGAAGAGAGACTCCCAAGCAGAGCAAAGAGCTTCTAATGTCATAATAGATCTTATCCTAATGTCTTTTCCTCTTAGCTTCTCAACGACTCGGGTTTCCCAAGCTAATTTGTTAAGGAGCAAAGAGGAGATCATGTTGTAAGTACTTCCTCCCGTTCATGCAGTTGTTGTTTTAAAACCCATGGGCGCTTTTCCGCCTTTAAAGTTGGCAGTGATGGACGTTAGTCATGGTATCAGTTGCTGATCATTATGGACAGCTGTTGGTTCTGAGGTTTGGTGCATCTGTGGGTCAAATGTTTGGTGGACTCCTCAGGCTCAGGGGTTTGGATCAAATGGTTTTAATGCTCCTACAGGTGGTATAGTAATCACTGGGAGCGTTGAGACATTTTCCCTCTGAGTTAAGAAGAAGGGTAATTTTGGAAGCTGCATTTCAGATCTGTGTGCTTGAGCTTTTGGGTTGTCATGGTAACCCAGCAAGACCTGCCAGAGGTGTTGAGTCGTTTCCAATCAGTTTTATGCTAGCACAATGAATGTACATCCTGCTGTTCACAAACAACTCTATTCCAGTGGTTTGTGGAGCAAATATAATTAGTTGTTTGGTTCTCTTTCTAGATCTGTTGATCTAATTGGCTGTGTGTGTAATGCCTATATGTATTCTTATCAAAGACACAACAAGGCACAGGATTTTATGCAGCTCCTGTGTATTTGTAATTCTCTAATTTACCGTTTCTGGAACACTAGTGGTAATTCCCATCTCCAGCTGCTTCAACACTTTTTTTCCTTTATCTTCTCTTGCTGGCCTCACTCTACCTTTTTAGCTACTGCAATTTTTCTTCTATATTTAACCATTTAGCAGATGATTTTTATCCAAATTACTTAAAGGGCACCTATGGTGAAAAATCTACTTTTCAAGCTGTATGGACAGACATATGTGTAGGTATAGTGTATAGACCGTCATATTGGGGTGATATAAACACACCCAGTGCTTTGTTTTCAATTTAACAACATAAAAACGGTGGACCAATTGGAGCCGTTTTGAGACCGACCGCAGCTTGACGTAGGAGTGCGGTCCCCCCGCCCACCAATATTGATTGACAGCTGTGTATTGATTGACAACATGTCTCCGTAGTAACGTTTGTAATCATATCCACAAGACAGGACGTGCGCAAATCAACCCTAAATAAAAGATCTGTTCAGTTTAGGATCATCAATCATCATCAAATGTGATTAAGAGCGAGTTTGACAAGTTTAAAATGTTTTAGAACAGTGCATGTTAATGAATTACAGAGAGTTACTTCAGCTTTACTTCATCACCACAGCCGCGTGTCAGAACAACAATAAAAGACGCTTCAATCCCGGTTTGTGGATGTTAAATCAGGTTTATTTTGTACATTAACATAACAGATATCCATACAGCAGTGGATATTAACCTGTATCCTGTCACATTTGCGTGCTAAGATAGTGCAAAGCTAAACGCGCGTGCTGTATGTATGTGCGTGTGTGTCTGCGCTGTGTGTGTGCGTGAACTTTGTAACGACATCGTGTGTGACTCATCCTGCAGCTCCACACAACAAATGCACCAAATAATCATTGATAAAGCTTTTACTGTAGTTTTTATCACAAACGTTACGTGAGATCTGCTTCCTTCATGTCTGTCAGTTGTCTGAGGCAGCCGAGGGCGGAGACTGAGGCACGCGCGACAGGCACGTGGAAACGGTGGGCGAGGAGGACTAGCCTTAAAGGCCCAGTACACAAAAACAGCTTAAAATCTGTTGAGAGCTATAAAACACCCTTTAGTGAAAGCTATAATAAATAATCTGATGGGTGTTTTGAGCTGAAACTTTACAGACACATTCTGGGGACACAAAAGACTTATATTAAATCTGGAAAAAGGGGTAACCTAGGTGCCTTTTAAAAATCAAGACAATAGAAGTTATCAAAATAACAAAAAAAATTTGAATTTGAATTTAAACTTAAAGAGCATAAGAAAAGTATGTTCTATATAGTATAAATATGAGTAGTAAACTGTAAGAGATAAAGGTGTCACCAGGGGTGTTGGACAAAAGTAAAGATATGAAGGTGAAGCCTCCGGCGCCTAGACTGCAGCTCTGCACAAGACGTTTGGCCATAGGAGAAATGGTCATGCCCAACTGAGGCTGGTTTCTCTCTACGTTTTTAAACATCGTACTACATCTGCCATTTTGTCATAGTCATGTAACCTCCCACGCCATTCCAATTCTCTTGTGGTGCATCATGGGATAGCATAGTGTCCATCCGATGCGCACTTCAGAATTTTACTTCTCACAAACTGTTTTTCCAATTCTATGAATTCAGACATACTACTCAGCTCGCATACTGTTTTAGTGTACTATATATAGATTTTGGACACAGCTTTTATCTCTTAAGAGTCTATGAATGGAATTCAGATGTACTACATCTGTCATTTTGTGATCATCACACGACCTCTCTTCATCATTTGCGTTGCATTATTTCCATTCATAAATTCAGTTACGTAGCCTCATGGGACAGTAAAGTGTTCATTGGATTCGCACTTAAGGATCTCGTTGTAGTACTTGCCTGCTGAATTCTATGGCATTGAACATATTGACTCTCATACTGTTCTATGGGATTGAACATATTGACTTCCATACTGTTTTCCATGAATTATGTAGTAGGGAAATATGCTGTTTCCAACCCATTGCAACAAGCACAATGTTTGTTTGTTTTTTGTTTTTTACATATGAGCTAAAGATTTTTCTCACCAATAGAAAACTGCAGATAACAAATGACATAGAAAATTATACACTCTAAGAAATAAAGGTACGAGAGCTGTCACTAGGGTGTTACCTTTTCAAAAGGTACATATTTGTACTTAAAGGGTCCATATTAATACCTCAACTGTATATATTAGTATCAAAAAATTTCAAGAGGTACACTTTTGTACTTTTTAGGTGCTAATTTCAGTGTTTCCTTTAGTATTTTTTCCAGCTGTGGCAACAGGATTTTTTTACAGGGCGTTATTTCAATAACAAGTGTCGTGAGCGCAGTATTACATGTCGAGATCGCATTCATGTAATATGAGCATGCGAATTTCTGCTTGCACGCCGACTTCCTCTGTTCGTTCACAAAACTTCATGCACGCCCTCAAATATACGCTGCTCAAGTGCAGATTTTCTTGTGTGCACTCAAATAAACACTGCAGAAGTGCGATTTAGTGTGTTTATGTAGTGAGTATGTCTCCAACATTTATTAAATTGGCTAGGAATATTTATGAATAAGAGCCCTCTAGTTACAAACGTATATCTTTTAAAAAGGTACCACCCCAGTGTCAGCTTTCGTACCTTTATTTCTGAGAGTGTACTGTATGATTTCAAATTAGTTGCATGTTTGATTGTTGTATTATCCAAAACAGTTGCTGACAGTCAAAGCAACACATATCATCAGAGAGGTGCCAATTACACTGGTTTGGACCATGATTTTTGCCTTACAAAATTTGCATAGCTATGAGAGATATGCTAAACCGTTTACCTTCTGTAATCTTTAGATTTGTTCTTAGCCTTTGTTACTATACACCTGCTCAGTCAACTGTTGTCCTGAAGTTGCTTTGGTTCGGTCTGCTGTAATTTAATATCTATTCAATCTGCTATAGCTCTAAATCTGTAACTCAATCTGTACCTGCTCCTTCAGGTCAATCATCTGTAACGCCATACATGCACACTGAGCACCCCACTCCTTTCAGTCACTGAGCGTCTCTCTCACACACACACACTCAGGCTGCTCTTGAGAGAGTGTGGGGGTGGAGTTTAGATCTGAGTGGTCGGAGTGATGTCATCACTCAGGTATGTGAAACACGAGAGAGTCTCTGTGAAGGAGCCAGAGAACAACAAACTGCTGAATGTACAGAGACCGAGAAACTCAATGTCATTTATTTGTCAGGATGTGTCATGGTTTATTCAAAGCGACTAACAAATTGGTGTTGTGAGTCTCGCTTGAGGGCTGGAGGTTGATCAATCAACGCTTGAAATGACGGCTTTCCAATTTACCAACACTGGTCTATTTTCCAAGATCGCTCAAGCTCTTGCCTACAGAAGCAAAAGCCATAAGGTTCTTCTCAAAACTGTGCCTGGTTCCTTTCACCGTCCGCTGTCTGGAGGAGCATTTCATGAATAAACCACACAGATTTTGTCATTTTCTTAGCGAATATGGCAGCCTGTTCCTCAGCGAGATAGTTATGCCACATTTTCTGGCGATGTCCTGAACACAATCTCTAAAAAAAATCATCACATCTCCCTGTTCACTGCCTGTGTGATTCGATGCTGAGGACATTTGGAGTGACTATGCACTCGTTGTCCGGCTTTATTTGGACAGTTTGTCTGGTTTAGAGCTTTTCTGCTTGCTTGTTTGGTGTGGGGCAACAAATGGGAGTTATTTCTTAGTGTGCTTGTTAAAGAGCCAGCAGTTGGTGGCTCAAGTTCTGCTGACATCTTAATGGGGTTAAAACAAAACCGAGAGCAGTAAGAAGGGTCAGATCCAGAAAAGTTATCACAATGATCTAAATCAAATCCGAAGAAGTCGCATCAGGTATTATGATCTTAAAAATTCCCTGCATCTAAATATGCCTATGCCCATACTAGGGTTGTGCGATTAATCAAAATCGCGATTTGAAACGTTGCGATTAGCTAATCGCAAGAGGCTGCGATATAAAATATGTATTATTAAATTTCCCCCACGCAGAGCAAATGCGTGCATGGCATCTGTGTGTGTCTTACTAGCCAATTGAATGAGCACACTTTCGTTCTGCCCAATCAGAATTGCGCAACCAAACTATGCGGAACGCCCACAAAAAACAAAAACAGGAAAGCATGGAGGAGTGGGATGATGGTGTCTGCCGCTTCAGAAGCATTAATAGAAGAATTAATATCAAAGAAAACCAGGACATCGGTAATATGGGAATTACTTTTTCAAAGTAAAAAAAAATTTAAGTTTAATGTAAACTTCATGTGTATTTTGCGTGTATTCACTGCTCGCGATGCAGGTATGTGCGTCGTTTGTAGTGACTGACTGTAATGTAATGTACTATAAAAATATAATTTGTCATTTAATTTTTATAAGACCGTTATATATAGATGAATTTGTTGCAGAATTTTAAAGCAGTTTAACTATTTAAATGCTTCTTATTGGATATTTCGTCACTCAATGCGACTATACGCTAGGCATGGGACGATAACCGTTTTCAAGGTATACCGCGGTTTGGAAAAGTCAAGGTTTTAAAACCGTCAAAATTTTCTGCTATACCACTCCTAAGGTATGAGTAAGATTTATTTTTTTTAAGACAACAGTATCTCCAGCAGAAAAGATATCCAAAGATGTCGTTTTAAATCATAAAAAAAATCTGTTTTTGAAACAAATGAAGACAGCAGAAGTCAATAATTCATTAAGCCTGACATGTATAAAATATATTGTGTTCAAAAGAGAAAAAATGTTTATGTTTTTTACCCAGGCATTAAAAAGTTTATATTTTAGAGCAGTAATCCGTGAAACCATGATATTTTTATCCAAGGTTATCATACCGTCAGAATCTTACACCGGCCCATGCCTAGTATACGCATGACTTTACGGAGAGCTTAGGACCTACTAACTATGGTTTGCTTTAGGAACATTCATTCATTCTTTCATTTTCTTTTTTTCGGCTTAGTCCTTTTGTTAATCTGTGGTCGCCACAGTGGAATGAACCGTCAACTTATCCAGCATGTTTTACGCAGCGGATGCCCTTCCAGCTGCAACCCGTCTCTGGGAAACATCCATGCACACACATTCACACTCATACACTACGGACAATTTAGCCTACCCATGTACCTGTACCGCATGTTTTTGGACTGTGAGGGAAACCAGAGCACCCGAAGGAAAACTACGCGAACGCAGGGAG
This sequence comes from Danio tinwini, assembly GCA_903798205.1. Lineage (NCBI taxonomy): Eukaryota > Metazoa > Chordata > Actinopteri > Cypriniformes > Danionidae > Danio > Danio tinwini. The sequence continues at coordinate 3,639,372 of CAIGQZ010035066.1, read as the reverse complement.
AACATGCAAACTCCACACAGAAACGCCAACTGACCCAGCCGAGGCTCAAACCAGCGACCTTCTTGCTGTGAGGCGACAGCACTACCTACTGTGCCACTGCGTCGCCCTTACTTTAAGAGCATATAAGCTAGTAGTTACAAAGCCCCTAGTGTGGACTTCCAGTTTAAGAAAGAACTTACGAACAGCTGGTGCAACCCTACACAGGAGATAACTAATGCCATAACGCAAGACATGGTACCTACTAATGCAGTGACTAAAGAGTGATTAAAAAAGAACTCATCTAAATACAGGATATGAGATATACACTGCTGTCTGGCACCTATTTGAGCCATTTTGGAATACCACAGCTGTACGTTTAACGTCATGATATTCTGTGTAGCATCTGTGATGATTATTTAGTTTTAGACAATATAAGCTACAGAAAGGCTCTTATCAGCCATATTAGTTTGCTGAGTGTTCTGTATTTTTAGAATTATTATTTTTTTGTTTGTATAATAAGCTACACTATCTCCCCAATTTACGTTCAACTTGTTTACAGAAAGGTAAGGTCATTTTATTTGTGCTTACTGTTTGCTCTAGAGAAAAATGAGTGTTTAATTTCTGAAATAAATGTTTAAGTAAAATCTGAATAAATGTTTAAGTAAGTTAATATCTTTTAAGTTCCTTTTTCTAACTTAAACTCGCTGCATTTTAGCAGTAAGAAGCTACAAATACAGATTATTGAGCTGAAGCTTGACTACAAAATTAAATCGCATATCAAAATCGCAATTAGATGTTTTCCCCAAATCGCACAGCCCTAGCCCATACTCATGTCGTAGTTTTAATACATTATGTAAGCCAAATAGTATGTCTAAATCTATGGTGTTCAAAAAGTGCATGGATGACTTACAACTTCCAATGAAATTCTCAAGTGTGCATTGACTCTTTACTATCCCATTAGGCCATAGGAGAGGATTTGTGATTTGGTAATGTGGTGTATGACAAATGTAGTACCTACTAGATACCTACTACATACTAAGCAGTTTCAGACACAGTAGTATCCTCATTTAGGTTAAGGTTTGTTTTTTGGGTCTCATTCACTTATTATGTCTATGCGCTATTTATTGAGTTTCATAAATAAGTCATGATTCATCAAAAACATTCATACTAAAATTTGTTCCAAATGTACAAATATAATTCAAGAATAACTTATACCACAGGAACACAACACTCGTGTATGCCCAGGTCTTTATAAGCATGTAAAAAGAACCCTAGATATGTTATTTACAGGGTGGTTGAAAGTAACTAGACATTAAAAATTGATGATTCAGTAATCCAAACAAAAATCACCAGATCTATCCTTGTATAAATGGTGATTATTGAGTCTCATCTTGTTAAAATGCATTGCGCAATTGGTACTGCTTGAAGACTGCAGCGGCATGCGCTAAAGAGAGAATGTGTCTTTAGAGAGCACAAGGATATGTTTGATGAGAGTAATAATGGACGTTCGGTCTTGTTAGCTTCAGAGAAGTCCATATTAATTTATGCCGCTTTTTTAAACAGCACATTTATTCTTGCTTCAACCAAGGTTCTTTTCGTTCAGGTTCTTTTTCTTTGCATTATGTTTCCGTGCCATAATTGTCTTTCTCTGGACGAGTGCCAAATTGCAGAAAGCCCTAAAGGTGCTGTATGTAAGTTTTTAACTTTTCTAAAGCATAAAAATACCATAATATTGTATGTGTTCAGATATTTAAGGACCATCCAAAGTGAACATACTTGTTTAACTGAAAAACAATGCTGAAGTCAGATATTCTGCTTTGAAAAAGGTTTTTCTGTGCCAGGACGCTGCATTTGTTGAACTAAATTTAACCTGCACAATGCCAGTTTAGCCAATTATAATTCAGCACCCAGTTTGCCTTGTTGGAAAACAGCGTATTTCAATTATTCATTTATTCAGAAAGAATCTGAAAGCATGTGTCCGTGACCAAAATGGACAGTTGCAGACGTCGAAATGACACAGATTCAGTTCCACATGAGGTTATTAATTAGCAAATGATATAAATATTACGAACGTAAACATTAGGTGAGCAGATTACATTGTAACCGCGTGTCCTAACAACACGCTTTGTGACGAGATACGCAGTGATGAGCAATTTGGCTGTTTGCACCAGACGAAACACGACAGAAATGTAAATACAGCCATTCAGAAGCACAGAATATGCACTCACTCATGAAATGGTAAGGTTTATAATCTATTCAAACTCACATTGTTAGCATTTAGCACTGAATAAAGCACACAAGGTTAACCTGAGGTGATCACTGTCATAGGTTTCACATGTTCAGCTGTGAGAAACAGAAGCCGTTTCTAATATATCAACTCGAGGTGTTGGTTAAAACCAAAACTCCTTTTAATATGGAAAATATTCCCTCTATCGCGTGTCGTTGCTTTAATTTAGAACACAGTTTTAATCACTCGCTCCTGTACTTAATCTGGCAACCCGCGTTTGGTCTATTTTGATCCAGTAGTGCAATACCTAGTTCAACCACTGGTTGTCAAACTTACATACTGCACCTTTAAGCCTCATTCACACTATAAGCGAGTTAAAATTCAAAGCGACCGTTCATTTCAATGGATCGCGAGCAACCTCCTCCTACGTGAGCAACAATGACCATTGGCAACAAGGTGAGCGTGTCGAATTTGAGAATCCTTCAACTTTATGCAAATGAAGAGCGTCTTACTTGAGTGACAGCCAATAGGAGCACCAGTAGAGCTCACCTGATCCTCTCTCAGCTTGCTCAGAGGCCGGTTGTATTAATGCTGTATATACCTACACAGACCTGCGTTTGAAGCAGGTCGCCACCCAGAGCGACAGGCAGCTACAAAGTTGAGGCGTTGGAGGCATTGAAGATGAATCCAGAGAATTTTGATGAACTCTGTGAGTCCTGCACGCTTTCTTTGCCATTCCAGATGACTTTATTAATAAGTTATTTAAGTCATTGCAGAGATGTATGGATGCAGTCCTCCAGGCTCATGGGAGTCAGACACAATATTCATTCTTTTTTCCACTTCACCATGACTTTATATTCTATACTGTACATTATTTCTATTCAGTGACAAGACTTTTGTCTAATTTAATAATTAAAAACCAAGACATGATCATATTTTATTGTGGTAAAATAAGCATAATCTAGAGGCCTTTGCCTTTCGTATTAACCACTTCTGAAACCAAATGATCAACTAAAAGTCAAGTTATTATTTGTTGTTCCTAAAACTTGGATAGGCGACAAGAATTTTGTCAGGTAGTATATGTGTGTGTGTAATGTGTAAATACAAAAAGTGTACGCAATTATTAATGAATGAGACCCAGAGTTTACATTAGGCTTTTAACCTAATCTTATCTTTTTAACTATATGCATTATTACTCAAATAACGAAAAATAACCTTTAAGGAAGAGCAAAGATGTGACAGGAACTCTGTTGAGGGAAATGAAGGGTAGAGAGATGTTTCTCCATCTGTCTGAAAGCCATAAAGAGGTTCATTAACGCACTAGCTGCCGCATCCTCCTGAGAACACACTGTCTCTCTCTTTCTGTCTCTCTCTGTCTCTCTCTTCCTGTCTCTGTCTCTCTCTCTCTCTCATTAATCTCAGATGTTGTGCAATGGAATGTTGTTTTCAGTCTGCAGATGGATTTAGCAGAGAGCGCAAAAATATATCTGCCCCTAGACAGACATTCACTCACTCATACACTCATGACAATAGGAAAGATCCCCAGTTAACCCTTGGTGTCTCAGAGGTCAAAGAAGTAACAAAAACATTAAGCATGTATTTCACTTATAATTTAACATATATTTAAATATAATTTATCAATGCTGATCCTTATGCTGAGACAATGCTGAGACATAATTACTTGTAAAGTAACTGCACTGTTTAATTAAACTCTGAACCTCATAATTAAAGTCTTAACTTCTTAAATTCATTATGAACACATAATCGTAAAGGTCCTGTTCAGGATTGTGCAGTGAGCGGTTCTGCCTATGATTTATATTAGGAATTTGAGCAAGCAAAACAGTAGATCTTCTGTTAGATACATTTAGTGTGTTTTCATTGTTCTTTTGCTGTTGTTAAACCTGTGGTGAGCTCCATGGCGACATGATCCTAAAGATATAAACTCTGTGACCCTCATTTGAGTTTTTTTTTTTTTTTTTGGTTTGTAAAATCCTGTGTGTGTTCATTTTTATCAGTTACACTGAACAACTACTTTATTGGGTAAACCTTACCAGTATTGGGTTAGAATTTTTTTGCCTTCAGAACTGCCTAAATTCTTCGTGGCATAGATTCAACAAGGTACTGGAAATATTCCTCAGACATTTTGGTCCATATTGACATTATAGGATCACAGTTGCTGCAGATTTGTCGACTGCACATCCGTGATGCGAATCTCCCGTTCCGCCACATCCCAAAGGTGGTCTATTGCATTGACATCTTGTGACTGTGGATGCCATTTGAGTACAGTGAACTCAGTGTCATATTTAAAAAAAACAGTCTGAGATTATTCGTGCATACCATCAGAATGTTGCAGCAGAAATCGAGACTCATCAGACCAGGCAACAATTTTCCAATCTTTTAATGTCCAATTTTGGTGAGCCTGTGTGAATTGTAGCCTCAGTTTTCTGTTCTGAGCTGACAGGAGTGGCACCCGTTGTGGTCTTCTGCTGCTGTAGCCCATCTGCCTCAAGGTTGGATGTGTTGTGCATTCAGAGATGCTCTTCTGCAGACCTTGTAACGAGTGGTTATTTGAGTTACTGTTGCCTTTCTATCAGCTCAAACCAGTCTGGCCATTCTCCTCTGACCTCTGGCATCAACAAAGCATTTGAGAACTGCTGCCCACTGGATATTAAACCCCATTCTCTGTAAACCCTAGAAATGGTTGTGCATGAAAATCCCAGTAGATTAGCAGTTTCTGAAATACTCAGACCAAGCCCGTCTGGCACCAACAACCATGCCACATTCAAAGTCACTTAAATCACCTTTCTTTTTCATTCTGATGCTCGGTTTGAGCTGCAGCAGATCATCTTGACCATGTCTACATGCCTAAATGCATTGAGTTGCTGCCGCGTGATTGGCTGATTAGAAATTTCCGTTAATGAGCAGTTGGACAGGTGTACCTAATAAAGTGGCCGGTGAGTGTATGTTCTTGTCACATAAATGAATGCAGCCTTCTACTGTCCAAGAAAAATACAGCCAGTACCCTACCTATAGTAGCTAACAATTGACCCAGTTTCTTACGATGAGTGTGATAACATTACTGTGGAGTGGAAGTTTTGGTATGTAGCTTGGGAAAATTCTATAAATGTTGAAAACTGGGAGACATGGTTCACAATACAAGAGGTGTAATTGTTTAACTACTTGTAAAGTTCAGATGTCAGAGAATGTCCTCATAAATATTGTAAAACTCTGTTATACTGACCTGTTAGGATGACCTTTAATTGTAAAAAAGGTTCACCTGTGGGCCAGGTCTTAAGTTTCTGATCATTGCATATAATGTGTCTGTAAATTGTAGTGTTTGTTTTGTGTTACAGTTAAATGTTTGGATGTATTAATTATAATTTAAAACAATAGTAATCTTAGAAAGGTACAAGTGTATAGATGTACAAGCTTAACAATGTTTGTGTATGCGGTGTCAGTATGTCACAAGGCATGATGTTTACCTGCAACTACTCAGCACTGCCTTGTGAACCAAAAATAGAGCTGTGAGAGTCTGGCAGCCTGTGTTTGTGGTATGTGTGTGTAAGAGAGACACTTGAAATTCATTTTGAGAGTAAAACTCTGACCCCTGCTGGAAAAGACTAATCAGTGCCTCATTCTGCAACCTAGCATGACTGTTTATGTGAGATGATAACAGTGATTGCTTTTGGCATCAAAATAACACTGGCTGACACTGTTATTTATTTATTTTTTGCAGGTACTGAAAGCACAGTTTCTTACTGTGCGTGGAAGTGAATTTTAGCCTGCAGTTTGTGTGTAAGATGGAGGGCTTTCCTGTCCACTGACACTGCAGCACTGCCTTGCAGTCATGTCTGCATGCAACACATTCACTGAACATGTATGGAAACCAGGGGAGTGCAAAAACTGCTTTAAGCCCAAGAGCCTACACCAGCCTCCAGAGGCAGCCAATGAGTGCAAGACGAATATCAATGCTAAACTCACAATCAGCCAGAGGAGCACTTCCTCATCCCGTGCAGGGCAGGTCCGCCCACCTGTCGCCAAGAAACCTACTATTGCCGTGAAGCCTACAATGATGCTACCATGCTCCCCACCAGGGTTGGACTCTGAGGGAAATGTGCCAAGGCTTACGGAGGGACCACAGGTCACTAAGAGCTCACCTTTTACTGTGTGGAACCATAACAGCCTGAATAGCCCCAGACCTGCAGGGACAAACAACAATCAAGGGGAGGATTTGGTCGGGCAAAGAGAGGCATACAGTGCAATCTCCCTGCAGCCAACTAGCAGCAACAACAATGGACTGACAGATGTGCTTAAAGAAATTGCTGGACTGGGATCTTCTCCAAGCACAAGTAGAGATGACTTTTTTGGCAGGATCTGCAGTTCATATCGACACTCATTAGAGAGGGGCCTTCCAGCAGCAAGTTGTCTTCATGCTGGAAGTAGTGGAAGAGGAGCGATGAAACGGGTTTCCCTCAGTGACAGTGCAGAGGTCATTAGCACTGAGGGAGGACGTTTCTGCTATCCAGAATTCTCCAGCGATGGTGACGATGAGGAGGAAGAGAGTGATGAGGATGATGATGGAGAACATGACAGTTGGGATGAAAGCGACGAAGAGTTGCTAGCAATGGGGATACGAATGCGGGGTCAACCTCGTTTCGCCAATTTCCGTGCAGCCACTCTGTCTCCAGTTCCTTTTGCTCTAGTGAAAAAGTGGAATACAGTGCCTCTACGTAATCGTTCGCTGCAACGTTTCTATGCAGTCGATTATGATGACAGTTATGATGAGATTCTCAATGGATATCCATCTGTTGACTCAAATGGAGCTCCTGCTCTTCTCTCATACACCTCTGACCACCAGGGAAGTGGCTTTTTGTCCACTTCTGAGTCCACCACCTCACCTGAGTCCTTGGCATCTCTTCCTGAAGAATCCTGCATTGAGAGCAGTCGGGGCACTGATGACCAGAGAAATAGTCTTCCTTTCCCATCTAACAAAGAAACATCCACTAGAGGACCAAGTTCTCCAAAATCCAGTGAAACTCATAAAGCTGTTCTAGCAATTCGACTAGAAGAACAAGATGACAGTCAAAGAGAGAGTGGGGCTCTCCCACAAGCTCTTCCAGGCCAGCCAATCACAATCAGCTTCAGCCCAACAGAGGAGCAGGCCAAGCCCTATCGAGTGGTGAATCTTGAGAAGGCTCCTATCTGTAAACCCTATACAGTTGTTGATGTGTCTGCCTCTATGGCCACGAAAGATAACACCCATTTGAGTGAAATTACTCCAAAGTCAAGTGTTACAGTTGACTCCTGTCCTGTCTCACCCATCTCCCCTCAGTCCCCAAGATCTCCCATGTCACCTGTGACATCTCCCTCCATTTCTTTGTCCCCACTGATGCCTCAGTCTCCTATAGGTCCTTCCTCTGGACTCAGCGGTTTCCGCACAAAACCTGGAAGCATCCGTTACCAAGAAGTGTGGACGTCTTGCACCAGCCCTCGACAGAAGATTCCTAAGGTTGATTTAACAAGTGGCAGTGTCGCTCCAAGACTCATCAATCACAAATCGGCTCCCACATCTCCCACTGCAGCCTTTGGCTTAGCCCGCACAGTGCCAACTAAATCCCCCAATTTGTCTGAGATTAAATTCAACAGCTACAACAATGCTGGCATGCCCCCATTTCCCATCATCATCCGTGATGAGCCTGCATATGCACGCAGCTCTAAAAAAGCAGTGAAGGTTCCCATAGTGATTAATCCCAGTGCTTATGATAACCTGGCTGTTTACAAGAGTTTCCTGGGGCTCAACGGTGAGCTGCCACATTCCAAACCTGGCGCTGGAGAGCGAGTGGCCAGCCACACATATGAGGAGATTGGATCTTCTGAAAGTTCTCAGCCCTCTCCATCTGAGCAAACACCTCCTCCAATCAGCACAGATTTAACTGCTACTGGAGAATTGAGGACCACCACAGTATCTGGACAGAATATAAATGATGGCAAATACAGGACTACAACAGGTGTTGCATTCCATGCTGGTATCCTGAGCTCTAACCCTGCCATTTTAGCCCATGGCAGTTTGGATCGTATTCGTAACCCCAGCAGTGAGCAACCCCCTGAGGGCGGTAAAGATTGCCAACTTACATCAAGTGGAAGTTCAGGTCAGAGGGAGAAAGCAAGTGCTGTCTTGTCCCAGATTGTGTCTTCAATTCAGCCGCCGGTTTCTCCACCAGAGTCTCCTGCTGGCCAGAGTAAGACCTGCAGTGCTGAGCAGCTTTATTCACTGCCACCAGATGCTTCCAGAGATACTACTGTTAACAGACCTAAATCACTCCACTGTTCTGTTGAACCTCACAAAGAAACACCACACAAACTCCTTCCCAAATCTCAGAGTGCCTCTGCTGCTGTACCACCCACAAGCCCCAAATCTGAAACATCTGCCCCATTTCCCCCAGTCCGGTCTAGCTCTTCTCCTTACCATTCAAGCAACCTGCTCCAGAGGCACTTTAACTGGACCAGACCAGCTGGGGCCAAACCTACTGATGGAGAGACTAGTCCTGGTGCAGAGGGCAGGCGTACGAGTGATGGCAACAAGCCAAAACGTTGGATATCTTTCAAGAGTTTCTTCCGCCGGCGGAAAGATGAGGATGAACAGAAAGAGAAAATGGAGCGGGAAAAGGAAAAAGGGAAGCTGCTGGGACTGGATGGGACTGTCATAACTGTACTGCCTCCTCCACCTTTACAGAGACAGCAGTGGTTTTCGGAGTCCAAAACAGATGACCCTCTCCAGAAACCCACAATCATATTCACCTACAAGTCAGAGAGTGCCACATGTGGAGAGGAGGCAGAGCTTCGGGTTGAGGAGCACAAAGAAAGTGTCACAGCAGAAGGTGGAGCCTCCAGCCTGTCCACTCCACCCAAGAGCAGAGCCAGTCTCCTCATTAGCAAAGTCATGAAGTAAGCTACCTTTCTCAGTCTCTCTTTGCTTTTTTATAGAAATATATTCTTTGGTCTTTCCTGTCTGCTTATCTTGCTGTGTGCTTTTATCAGCATGCTTTTTATATTCACCCCAGATGAAAAGCTTAGTTTATGCTTAGACACTGTTATGATAAGTGGGTGCCCCCAGGGTTAGATTCATGCAATGCCTGATCAAAAAAAAACTTCCCAGAAATCCTGGTAGCATTTTGTGCATTCTCTGGTTGAGAAAACCCATCTTGCATAGTTTGGGTTTTATATTGACTGATGGTATAATGAAAATACACACACACACACATTTTATAACATTTAAATGTAGCGCAGCAGGCTAGTTTGTTAAACCTACGTTGACTAACTTTTATTTCTAACTATTCTGCGTTAATGTTTATATTTTGTTTATTTTAGTGGTCAAATAAAAGCATCACTATTATTTGTCTTTTTAACTAGGTGATTTCCTAACTACATAAAGAGCTTCCTGTTATTTTAGTCATACCTGAAGGACCTTTGATCCTGATGTTTCACAATTGTAAGCTGATGAACAGCCAGCCACAGGTAGTTGGTGGTTGTCTATTAAGGGTTAATCATATGAAGGAAGAGATATTCACTCCGAATGTTACAGCAGAGAGAGGAGGAGTACGAAAAACTAACTCCAAGAGAAATTAGTCTGTTAAGCGTTCGAAAGCAAGGATTGAGGTTTCTGATTTTAACTTTGACGTTTTTCTGATCTTATCGAATGGGTGACTGTGTGAGCAAATATGGTGGGTAAGCATTACTTCCTCAAATTCCTTTTAAACAGACCAACACTTTACTGAAACTCTCAGCTGGATGTTTGTTTCATCTGGTGTGTGTGAGCGAGAGTGTTTGCAGAGCGTTATCTGCAAAGCGAGAGATACTTGGGACACGTTGGTTCAGGTTCTTTCAACAAGTGCAAACACTTAGACGCCTAGCTATCCTATCACTTAAAAAAAACTTTTTAAAAGAGATTTGTTTGGGTAAACTAAATTTTTTCAGTAGTAACATAAAAAATCTAATCTTCATTTTTGAGAGAGCACTTTTAAGTGTTACTTCAGATTTCTGAGTGTGTCATTATTTAATGGAACAGAATGTTTTTATATGTCCAGACATGCTCTCGCTGCAGAAGATTCCTCCCTTTTAGCGTTCCTGGATGGATTATTAAGGGGAGTGAGGTTGGCACTGGGAGACAGAAATGAGAGCTTGGAATCTCAGCAAAGGATTGTTGTATTTGATCAGTCCAGTATGGATTGATGCCACCATGCTAATTAAAATTTCATCTTGCTAAAAAACAAAAGCACTCTCTCACAGTTACTGTTTATTAGTCATTATTAGGCCCACACGGAGTCCGCATATTTTTTGCCCGTCATTGAGTCTATTTATTTACATCTGTAAATGTGTATTTATTCAGTTTTTAAATAAATTTCAGTAACATTATTGACTAATATGGAAATGTTCCTTTGATTCGTTTACAATACAGTTTGTTGTTTATTGTGTTTAGTAGATCTATTATATGAGGGATTTGCTTTGTTTACCTAATAAGTGGATTTAGAGGGATTTGCATTGTAAACATTAAATAAATATTAAAAAGGTATTATTTTTCATTTCATTTACTACGTTTTTAGTTATGATATTCCCAAAATAATTCTTCATAAATTCGCAGATTCTGTCTGGCCCTAATTCATCTCATTATTTACTCTCTCTAATGTTGGTCCAAACCCACATGGCATTCGTTTTTTAGTGTACACAAAAGTAGACGTGTAACTTTTAGTCGTCAGAAAAAGGGTGCCATAAAAATGCCGATCACACCGAACGCACTTTTACGTTCCAAAAACGTGAGGCGCACCGTACTGCCTTTTTTATTGACAAGAAAATAAGCAGCACAGTGCACTTTTTTAGTCACTATCAGCTGCGTATTGTGCGCTGGTGATATTGTTATAATTGTAATTAGGGATGCTCCGATCGATCGGCCAGAGATCAGTATCAGCCGATGATAACATTTTACTAATAAAATCACACTCGATGGGTACTCCCCATTCTGGCCGATCTCATGAGCCGATTGCAAGTGTTTGTTTACAAGTTTGCAGAGGAAGACACACATGCTCGCATATATATTACACATCTGCAGCACTAAAACATGTGAGGAGGTAAATGATGCATCAGCTATCGCTGGGCTCCCAACACATCAGGTAAAATAAATACAGATCATACCTGTCAACCCTCCCGTTTTTCCTGGTATTCTCACGTATTTTACAGTTATATCCTGCTACCATCCTGTAACGGTATTTTCCCGCTTTGCTCTCATATTTTCAGTCTTTCATTGAAGGGTGGCAATAAACATTAAAGAGCCGATCCTCCCTATACGCAACCCATACCGCCGGACCACCAGGGGCCGCCCCTTGCTCTTAAATGCGAGTCCGTTCTGTGCTTTTGGTTTATTTAGGCATTAAAACAGTTTGAAATAAATATATATAAATAAATCATTACAGGTGCCGTCACCCCTCCTATGCAATCCTCAAAACAGTCATGTAGCGGTGCGTGACTGTCAGCTGATGCACTCCATAGTGATATATAGAGGCTGTTTCTTAAACAGATTCTGTACATGCAATTTGAAGCGGAGTGAAAGTCTGGGTTTTGGGTGCGTGTTTGTACAGACATATACACATAATTAATAATAATAACATCTAAAGATGTTGATCGTGGAGGGGTTTTTTTTCAAACAAAACAAATTTTGTCCTAAATGAGCATAAGTTAGGAAAGCAATCGGATGCGTTCATTATAACGTTATTATAATGCATTTGTAAAGTGACCGCTGTTATTTAATGTAATCAGACAAAAAATTATAATAAATGAGATTCATTCGTTGCTCTTTAATCAGAATGTGTAAGTTATACAGTGAAGAAAAGATTAATAAGATTTGATAACTTGATTCTATTTCTTTATAATAGCTATTCATTTTTATAAGCTAAACTGTTTGCAAATTTATTTGCTGCTAATGTATACTATTTTTTTTTTTTGGTAAATAATAATAATAACATATTATAGGGCTGTGCAAAATATTTATACATCTAACTATCGCGATAATTTCTTTTACGGTAGTGTATCGATAGTCCAACCTCAAGTATAGATTCAAGGTGTGCCAAACAACCTCCTCCTGTAGATGTCGCTAACTCGCGATCGACAAAATGCCAAGTAGTGCGGTATCAGAAGTAAGCAAGAGTGAGCATGGCGGAAAATATAAAGGTGCCTCCAGCTTTTAGAGCTAACGTGTGGCTGCACTTTGGTTTTAACACGTTACGCTATACCAAGGAGTACTGAATTGTACTGAAACTGACAAAAAAATTGCCATTTGTAAGCTTTGCAATATATATATAGTTCTCTGTTCAATCACACTGTGGGGTTCTAATGAATTGGAATGGATGGAAAATAAATTGGAACTTTAATTTGTCTGCCGACTTTATCTAGTTAATATAATGAGTCAATATAATGAGACACATACTAATACAAACTATTGCAATATATCATAATATTTATTGTATCGCAATATATCCTGATATATTGTATCGTGACCCATTTATCGTGATTTGTATTGTATCGTGAGGCCCTTGCCAATACACAGCCCTAACATATTACTGACCGTTTAACTATTTATTTACAATAAAACAGCTCCAGATGGACATATTTAATAATTTGGGGAGTTTTTTAGGGGGTGTATCCTTTATTATGGTGGGCATATCCCTTATTTTCACATCCCAATGTTGACAGGTATGATACAGATATATTTGTAATTTATAGGCCTACTTCCTTTTAGTAAAGAAGTAATAGATATATAGGTGTGCATTTTAACTTATGCATCAAATATGTGCTTCAAAGTTTTTCTTAATTTATTTATTTTTCGCTACTCCTCTCAAAGCTCCACCATATCCCGCTGTTGATTCTTTAAGGTAAGGAGAGATCTACAAATAAGTGGCACACTTGTGAAAATGTGCTTTATGCATTATAAAGCTTAAAGCATTAGACTCTGTACTCGGTATCGGCCGATCACCATCACAAGGAATCGATACTTGCAAAATTCCTGATCGGAGCATCCCTAATTGTAATATTTAATAATATTCTGATATTCAAGATTTGTTAAGTCCTACCTCACTGGATAACTTGAAACAGCGACCACTAGTCTCTCCTCCATCTTTAAAAGTCTCCATAGTCATCTTGACAACACAAATACTGGCATCACCTTAACGGAAACCTCACCTCTTCTCTCATTTGATTGGAGAATGAAAAAGACGCGACTAATGTAATGCGCCTTTTCCGCTATGAGTTGACTATTTTCAACTGAGAGGGCAATAGCGCGCAATGGCAAACACACAAGATGCAGCAGGAGGTTAAAACACAAGGCGTGCAGGGTGCATAAGCAGCACGCAAAACGCTCGCGGCCATTAGATGTGATCGACCCCTTAAGCAGCCATGTAGAAAATGATTTATTGATGACTTTAATTTGAGAACTGCACATTTAACATTGAGTCAAAGCTAAAACCTGAGTGTAATAAGTTTGTTTCTCACAAAGTTATCATATGATTTCTAAAAATACTTGAAAGCCTATAAATGAAAGCCTTAAAGGTAAGTAAATAACTTCCCCTTTAAAAAAGACTGAAGTTCTAAATTTAGCTTAATAAATACTAAATCTTTTGGTTTATTGAAGTCTTTGAGCTGGAATAAAGGATTCTTCACACCAAGAATGAAAAAGTTCTAAAAAATAAAAACTCTAAAGAAGACCACACTACAGCTACTATGATAATGGTGGGAATCACTGTCAGAATGATTTTCCCCCTCCAATGAATGATAAAAACGTAGACAACCAATCAGAATCTAGCTCTCTTTAAAGAACTTTATAGAGCATTTAAAGCTGAAGTCAACAGAGCTACAGTATTTGCTTATAACAAGTGTGTTTAGTATAGTTATTGTTTCTGGTTTGAGCAATTCTCAACAATTGTTTTATTTCTTTTTCTTGCAGTCAACTTCCAGTTCAGGATACTGAGATCTCCTCTGCCACATCTCTTCCTGCTAAGCTGGAGCTGTCGCCCCTGCACGAGCCGCCCGCGTCCTGTCCGCCCCCAGCGTCGCCCACCTCAAACAGCAGCAGGCAGGCAGATCCAGAGGAAGAGGGAATTGCTTACACCATCTCACGCTCTCCTGATTCCAGCAGCTGCAGGGCCACGTACACCAACCTGGGTAAGTCAAACACACACACATTTGATGGTTCACTTTATACTCTCTGTCCATTTATTTGGGCTAGCAGTATAAGGTTCTGACCTGATTTGGCTGGCTCACGCTGATAAATTTGGGTTGTCATGGCAGCAGTGCGCGCGAGAGCACTTCTAGACCCATAAATAAGATCAGTTCTCTCAATCTTTCAATTTGAAGTCATTTAGTTGATTGAGTCTCCCTGAAGTTTGTGCCGTGAAATGAGCTATGGCTGTCACTGTATTGCTTTGCTCTTTTTAAAGTTATTGTTGGGTTTATTTGTAAGATTTGCAGCATGGTGTGGTTTATGTAATTTTGCTAGCAGCAAAATTAAATTGCAACTTTTGGATGTCATGATGAAATATTATTTACGTTAAGGCTGGTAAGTGATATGATGTGATGGTACTGTTTTGTCTGGGACTTTTTTTTTTAAATATGTTTACAAAAAGATCTGATTCTAGACAGATCCAGAATCTTTAAATTGCTTTAGTCAGTAAAGAAATGTCTGTTACTTGGCATCAAATGTGTTTTATATATAATGAGCAATATGTATGCATATTCTTTGCTTCCAATATTAGTCTTTTAACAATTAAAGGCTAATAATATTGCCAAAATATCCTAAATGTAACCACAAATAAGACTTTGAACGGTAATTGTTTCTCAAACTACAAGTTGTCTATGGAATGTAAAAAAAACAAGATGCTATAATTTCCCCAAGTCTGGAGTAATTGCGGAAATCAGGGTTTCCGTTTTTCTCACAGTTCTGAGACACCGACAGATTGTCAAAACAAGTCCATTTATAGGAATAGATGCAATAAATAAAGAAGTCATTTTCAGCTGTCATGAGGGACTGGGGTTTCTGGTAGCTACTTTCTGCCCTCTATATTCTTATATTGCATATAGTTGACCTCCGATATCTCACCATGACCACAAGGACTAATGAACCCCTAAACTGTGCTGTGAAATGGGTCTCAAAGGGGTTAAATTGCTGCCTTCTAATTTTGTGCTGACTCTTTGATCATTTTATAGTCTTGACCTACAAAAATCCCTGTACTGGTGAAAGAGCCTCAGAGGAAGCCTCCGTCTGAGATTATTGGGAGATTAAACCAGATTAGTGAGGAATGTTAGAAGAGGTTTCACGCTGTTAAATAATTCCTAACTCATATTCCACGTCCCTGTGGACAGAGCGTGTGTGAAGTGCTATAAGACTGTTCATCCAGCAGATAGAGACATAGTAAAAGGGAACACGAAAGCAAGGTTAGACGATGTTACCAGTTATCCAACAAGTTAACAAGCTTTTTAAATAAGAATATTGTTTAGAACAATCATGAATCCTCCGTTTTGGTTCATATTCCTTGCAAGTTTATTAGTATCTCTCACTCCACAGGTCAGTCCAGGGCCAACATGATCCCTGTCAAGCATCCCAGGCATCCTAAAGCATCCGATGACACTTTAACCTCTGACCCCGAGGTTTCTGAGCTCATGAATAAATCCACCCCTCCTCCACTTCCCAAAAAGTTAGTTCCACGTGCTCAAATAGACCCGTCTGCTGCAGGTAAAGAACTTGCCCCACGGCCCAAAGGAGAGGCCAGACCTGGTGGGACCAGTCTGAGCGTCGCCAATCCACTCTATGATCTGGAGTCCACTTGGGACACGGCCAGTCAGAGCTCCTCGCTCAGTTCAGAGGCACGACATCCTGATGAATCTGGAGACTCTCTGGAGCGTCCCATGGGTGGACGAAGCTTGTCTTGTTTGACCAGTAGCACCTCCATGCAAGGATGTGACCGGCGGGGCTACCGCAGTACAGAGAGTCTGACAGCCCGTACAAGAGTCCCTGGGAGACTCACTAAAGGACAGAAACAGATGCCATATAGAGGTATGGAGAGCTGGGAAGAAGTGGTCGGGAGGATCCGAGGCCTGCACACGGATACCCTTCGTAAGTTGGCAACCAGATGTGAAGATCGTTTCATGGCTGGACAAAAAGATCATCTTCGCTTTGGGACAGACAGCTGGTCTCACTTCCGATTGACTGCGGGAAAACCCTGCTGTGAGGCAGGAGATGCTGTGTACTACACTGCATCTTTTGCCAAAGAACCTCTGATGAACTATGCTGTGAAGGTGAGAGATCTTAGATGTATTTATTGATGCATGTCCAAGAAATTAAGCCAGAAAAGTTGAGAAAGGGTCAATTGTGCAACTCAGAAACATTGATTTTTGCAAGAGTAGCAAATGCGGAATTCTTCTAACACAGGGGTGGCCAAACACGATCCTGGAGGGCCAGTGTCCTGCAGATTTTAGCTCCAACTTGCCTCAACACACCTGCAAGGATGTTTCTAGAAAGCCTGATAAAAGTTTGATTAGCTACCCCAGGTGTGTCTGATTGGGGTTGGAACTAAACTTTGCAGGACACCGGTCCTCCAGGACCGAGTTTGGGCACTCCTGATCTAACACTTAATTCCAGTACAGTCTCATTTTTGCATGTTGCTAAGCTAATATATTATTATTTTGATATGCAAAACAAAATCATTGCACACATTGAGTTTGCCACAATGCACTACAACATTTTCCACAGTGGATGCATTTGGTGGTTACTTCCCCAAAATCTCAACCAATTGTGCTTCCTTTGATGAAACTCCACTTTTTGGCAGGAGCACTTTTAGCTTAGCTTAGCATAGATCGTTGAATTGGATTAGACCATTAGCATCTCACTAAAAATTGACCTAAGAGTTTCAGTAATTTTCCTATTTAAAGCTTGAGTTTTGTGTAGTAACATCGTGTACTAAGAATGACCGAAAATTAAAAGTTAGATATCAGCTGAATAGACTTAAAAATGGTTAAACTCCACTGTTTACCTCTAGGGAAAACAAGCAGAGTGTTTCTTTAATGGTATTATTGCTATTAACTAGTTTCAACATCTTATCATCTATGTTGTTCACCCCTGACAAATATGATCAAGCTCTACTTGTATTCTCTCATTTTTGCATTCTTTGTGCTGGTAGCTTTCCTATGATAGCTAAAAAGAAGCCTTGGCAGATATTTCTGATGAATTTTAAAGTTCCCTTTTTGTCTGATCTCAGATCTGTCGAGGTGTGGTAAAGGAGACCCAGCAGCAGTTTTTTCACAGCCTAGCTGTTCGGCAGAGCATCGCTGTGCACTTCAACATCCAGCAGGACTGCGGGCACTTTCTGGCAGATGTTCCAGCCCGCCTCCTTCCTTGGGAGCAAAAGGAGGATAAAGATGAGCGAGGCGGTACAGAAGGAGAAGAAGATGAAAAAGAGGATGCAGCAGGTCCTGGTGGGAAACTCTGCAGTTGTGTTGTAGTGATCACTCGTGAGGTGCCCTTCCAGACAGTGGCGGATTTTGTACGTGAAGGTGTGGAGCGGCACGCAAGAAACCCTGAGCTCTATGAACGGCAGGTGTGCCTGTTGCTCCTGCAGTTGTGTGCGGGACTAGAGCACATGAAACCCTACCACGTCACGCACTGCGACCTGCGCCTCGAGAATCTCCTCCTGGTACACTGTCAGCCTGGAAACCCTTGGAACCTGGAGCTCCTGGAACCTAACAACAACGCCGCATCTGGATCTTCCACAGCAGCTGCTTCTGCATGTCCTGCTCGCCTCATCATCAGCAACTTTTCTCAAGCCAAACTCAAGAATGTGGTACTGGAGCCTGCTTCACTCCGAGACCATTCCCGTCTGGCACCAGAGCTTCTCACTGCCACCCAGTACCGCAAGTGTGATGAATTCCAGACCGGCATACTGATCTATGAGATGCTGCATCGTCCGAATCCATTTGAGGAAAGTCCGGAGCTAAAGGAAAGGGAGTACTGCAGCTCTGATTTGCCCCAGTTGCCCCTACGCTCCCTCTACTCTAATGGCCTTCAACAACTCTCCACATTGCTTCTCAACCCTAACCCTTCCGAACGTATCCAGATGGCAGATGCAAGGGCATGTTTGCAGTGTCTTTTATGGGGTCCACGAGAGGATCTGTTTAATTCGCTGAACCCTGGAGCCGGGACAGTCCAACGACATACTGTCCTGCAGAACTGGCTGGACCTGAAGCGAACACTTATGATGATCAAGTTTGCAGAGCGTTCTTTGGAATCGGGCTGCGGTGTGAGTTTAGAGGACTGGTTGTGCTGTCAGTATCTGGCTTTCTCCACCACTGAATCTCTCAGTAGAGTGATAAAGATCCTGCAGCAGCCGCAGGGTGTGCTTATATGATTTTATGTGCTTATATCACACTAAGGACACTTGTGTGCTGTACAGAAGTGTGATTTTTATTCGAGGAACCTTATCTTTTGACTTTGTTGGTGAATGTGTTTGCGTTGGTTTACTTGTGATTTGGACTGTGGTGATGAATTGATGCATTGCGAATTGAGAAATGATTCAGCGTCAATTCTCAGATTTTTACGAATTCATTGCGATTTTTCTCTTGAATCAACTCGGAGCTTAGTTTTAACAAAACAATGATGCTTGCAGCCATAGTTGCATCCATTTTATTAGACACACTGCTTAGTAAAATAATCATTACATTAAGTTAGGAAAGATTTGAGCGAATTACAAGAGCTGTGTTCACAGTAAACTTGTGACATAAAATCCGAGGTACATTTGAACACATACTTGACTCACCAAACGCACAAGCAGTCTCATTCGTGAGCATTGAATATAAGTAAAACCTATCCTAGAGCGCCATCTGCATTGAAAAACGATAATACAGGGACATCTATTATTTAAAAACTTGACTTTAGCACCACCTGCTGTTAAAAACTAGCATAAGCTCCATTTGCTATTGAAAACCAGTGTAGGTTGCCATCTGCTGTAAAAATTAACCTAAAGCGATATTTGCTATTAAAAACTAGAGTAGATCGCCATCCGCTGTTATAAACTAGCCTACAGCACCATTTCCTATTTAAAACTAGCGTAGATTGCCATCTGCTGTTGAAAACTAGCCTAGAGCACCATTTACTATTTAAAACTAGCGTAGATTGCCATTCGCTGTTATAAACTAGCCTACAAAGGATCTACTATATTAAATACTAGCCTACAGCACCATCTGCTGTTAAAAACTAACCTAGAGCGCCATTTGCTATTGAAAATTAGCATAGATCGCCATCTGCTGTTGAAAACTAGCATAGATCCCCATCCACTGTTATAAATTAGTCTACAGCACATCTACTTTTAAATACTAAGCTACATTGCCATCTGCTGTGATAAACTAGCCCACAGCACTTCTATTTTAAAAATGGCCTAGAGCACCATCTGCTGTTAAAAAATAGGCTAGGGCACCATTTGCTATTGAAAACTAACGTAGATCGCCATCTGCTAATAAAAACTAGCCTAGAGCGCCATTTCCTATTGACAACTATCTTAGATCACCATCTGCTGTTAAAAACTAGCATAGATCGCCATCCGC
>CAIGQZ010035066.1:3579048-3606919 GCA_903798205.1 Danio tinwini | reverse complement strand
TTCAACCAATTGACATCGAGCATGAAAACTAACCCACAAATCAGCTTTTAACACTCCAAACATTTAACCAATTGACATCAAGCATGAAAACTAACCCACAAATTAAGTCGAAGACACACTAGAGTTTGAGCTTACGAAATTCTGTCGTACAGCGCTGCGTAAAGGGGCGGGATTAAACAAGATGATTAGACATTAAAAAAAGCAAGCGATTGCTCCATGTTTTAAATTTCTGTTCAGAGAGGTCATGTTTTGATCCTGGAATGCTCTCACACAATCAAGTGATGCGATTTCGCAGGTCAGAGTTCACCAAGCATGAACTTTGCACCGCAGCAACCTGCGAAACTTCGACACATGACCCTACGTTTCCGGTCTGACGTATTCGCATGCGTATGAATGGAAGTCTATGGGGAGAAAAGCCCAGTGTGACCGCAGCTTCAACTTGTAACACTCCAAACATTCAACCAATTGACATCGAGCACAGAACTTGCCCACAAATCAGCTTCTAGCACTGACAATTTGCATTCAATAAAAAAAGTCTCAAATTAAGCATAAAAGCAAAAAGAAAAATTGAACAGCTATTTGTACTGCATGTTTCATATCTAACATGTTTAATAAAAACACTTTTAGAGAAAAAAAAAAGTACAAATGAGCTGAAACAACAAAAGTCTTGAGTTTTTTTTGGGACAACTTAATTGTTTTATGTTCAGTCCACTTGAATTTGTTAAGTTAATTGATTTGTGTTGGGACAACATGGACGAATTGTGTGTTATCCTGCATTTTTTTTATAGTGTAGTTAATTTAAATGTCTTAAATTAAGAGGAAACCCCTCAAATACCATGTGATAATTAAATTATATATTATTATTAGGGGAGAGCGGGGCACAAAGTAACACCTTTTTGGTTTTGGCCAAATAATGAACAAAGTAAAAGGATTAGACAAACCATATTTATTTTACCAACAACACACAAGCCTCTCCTACAAATAAGCACTGGTAGTATTATCGCCGGACCTGTGGTTTCTGTGCAGTATTGCCAAAAATGCCAGGAGTATAAATGTTACTATTTACCCCACCTGCGGGGCAAAGTGTAACAGACAGGGGGTTAGTTTTAACAAATGCTTAAAAGGCAAATTTTACACAAATAATTTATATTTAGTTTACTTTAAATAGTAGCTATATTTCCTCAGTGCTTAACTCATTTTATTTTTTTTCTCTACAGAGCACAGTATGTTTATTTACTTATTTATTTGTTGGATAAACACATTATCCATTATTATACAATGCATTTATTTGCATTATCAGCAATAAAATATTTATTTTTGTCTATTAAAAAATATTTTTCGTTAAAAAAACATTTTATTTTAAAAGTTCTCAACATTACACTCAAAATTCAAACATTATTTTGTTAGTTTAATTAGTGTCCAACAGTGTGTGGCTTAACACCCTGTTACAACTTACCCCACTGTGTCATGTTTTCCTCAAAACTGGCTAGCAGTCACTGTGTTTTATACATCTTTCATTATGGTTTCATCTTTTAGCCTAGAAGACGGTGGTCACAGCAATATAAAATTTTACGTACATACTTACACAGATTTTAAAAAAAAATATATATATATATCGACTATAATAAAAAATACTCTTATGCTGCAAAAATGGTTTCTCCTGTGTTTCTTACCTAAATAAACTTTTTCAATAATTGTCAGGAAGACGTCTGCCGACACTGTGGTGAATACCTCAGAAGCATGCCATGGTTACCCCTGAGCAAATACCTTAAAACTCTGTTACATTTAACCCCACGTTACTTTGTGCCCCGCTCTCCACTATTCAAAACTCAAATTTACAAAGAAAGATTACGCTGTAAACAATAACAATATGTTGACAAAGCAATCAGTTCATATGATTACATTCAGTTCTGCTGATTAAAGGTTCTGAATTCAACAACGCCATTCATCATTGCAACCAGTTAAACTGGTCAGTCAGCTGGCTTCAATTTCATCCAATCAGTGCTCTGGAAAAGTCCCCATGACGTCTGTGAGCCTATCAGCGCGTAGGATCTTGTCGTCTTGCTTGGTTTCCGCCAATCAGAGCGCAGAAGCGATTCAATGCGGCGTTTGAATTTTCAGTCAGAGGTTTCAAAGCCCAGCGTCGGGTAGAAATAAGACGTAAATAAAGTCGTACAGGTGTCAAAATAGCACCGATAGATTGTGTAAACCGCATCGGAAATCTGCGGCGTGAGGACAGTATGAGGAAGAGGTAAGAGGGCGAGTTCATGTGTGCTGTATTATATATAACGATAGTTTGAAATATTGACATTACTGTTAGCTTCCATTTGCGATACAAGTGTTTTAGTGAAAATCGTGTTCGACCGATATTTTCGTACGTTTTGGATCTAATTCAATTCATCTTTATTTGTAAAGCGCTTATACAATGTAGATTGTGTCAAAGCAGCTTCACATGGTAGAATAAAATGTATGTATTAAATGTATTTCTTCACGTATAAGAAATGCATTTAAGCTGGTTTAGCATTAGCTCCTGAGTTAAGATAATGTGAGGTTATAAACATTGTGAAACCATTTTTATGAAATGAATGGCGATGCTAATTCGTGGTATGCAATTGTTTTCGTTTCAATACGTTATACAATTCATTTAAAAAAGGGTAATTGAGCTTTACATCTGGTCTTGTTTCATTTCGTTTTTATAGTATGAAATGTATCATTATTTACAGAAGAATCCTACATACATGTCTTTCAGTGTTACAAAAGTGTATGTAACGTTATTAAAATATAGCTATTAGTCATATTTATAACAAGTCATATGAAAAACAATACATTTTAACCATTTATTCATTGAAAATATAATGGAACTTATTTTGATCTTTCATGCTTTTTTATTTTTCATATGAATTTTACATTATTTCACCCATGTTTTGACACTTTTAATTCACAGAAATGTGATTCAAACGTGAAGGTTAGGTACTTGGAATTAATTACATTTATGCATATACACTGTAAAAAATGCTTTTCTTACCTAACGTTAGAGGTTTTGTCTTGTTTCCAGTCCAAATATTTACAAATTATTAAATCAGGAAGCAATTTCTAGACAAGTAAAAAAATATTGTATTGTTTTGAGAAATAATGTGCCCAAACCGACTAATTTTTTTCTTAAAACAAGCAAAATAGTCTGCCAATGGGGTAAGAAAAATGATCTTGTTTTTGATTTAAAAATAAGATTATTTTGCTTGTTATTTTGTCTTTATTTTGGCATATTATTTCTTAAATCAAGACGATAAGTTTTGCTTGTCAAGAAAATGCTTCTTGATTTTAGAATATTTAAATATTCAGACAAAAAACAAGACAAAAATCTATGTAAGAAAAGCTTTTTTTGCTGTATAAATCACTTTTGATTTTATGAAAAACTAAAAAGACAAATGCCACTCTTGACATTTATACATTAAGTATAATAATGATGTAGAGTTGATTTATTATTTCATAGGAAAATTTCATCTGGCTCTTTAAAATATATTATAGATATTCTAAAAATATAAAATACAATATTTTAGGACAATTTTCATTGGATTTGACTGTGTTTTCAGTGAGATCCACGCTGCAGAGTCTGTGTCATGTCTGAACAAGGCTCTCAATCAGCTGAAGGACATCTGGGAGGAGATTGGGATCCCAGAAGACCAGAGGCTGCAGCGCACCGATGCCGTGCACATGCACATCAAGGTCGGTTCAGCTCAGCTCGTCTACTTTTCTCATTAACTGGACACTCACAGAGTTTCAGCGTTAATTAATTCCTCACTGTGATGACTCCAGAATCTGCTGGACATGATGATCGCAGAGGAAGAAGGACTGAGGAAACGCTTACTGACCAGTATTGAAGCCTGCAGAAATGAAGTGTCCAGTCTGTGTGATGAGCTTCAGCTGCAGGAGTTTCAGGTGAGAGTCACTGATTCTGGGTTTTTGGATAACTAATTTGTGGTTTTCGGTATTTATCAATGCTAGTAAACGTTTCAGGGTTCTTGGGTAACCAGTTGTTGCCGTGGCAAATATTACTGACTGCTAAACTCATACCACAGGAATAAAGGCAGATGGGCGGCAACAGACACTGTCTTTTTTTCCCCAAGATAATTGTTAGCCTGTTGGAGCTTGTTGTTTGTAGAATGAACATGCTGAACGGTGCTTGTTGTGCGTAGACTTTCAAGGCCCAATCCCAATTCTATTCTAATCCTTCCCCTAAACCTTAAACAGAGTGTGAAAGGGAAGGGCTTCAAAATTTACCCCTAAGAATGGGACACCACTACAGTACACTATACATCATATGTCGTCATGAGCTCTTACTTCATATGAGATCAACGACGCCGACTGCTAAAGTTATTCCAGTTGCGATTTTTATCTTCAGGAAATCACTGCAGGCAATGAAATCATGTTATCATAATGACATAATGTGGCAATAAGATCATAACTGTACTGTGCATTTACACCCTACGTATTTGAGTGTCATCGATGTCCGAATGTTGTGGGAAAACTATACAGGAGTTAATATTAGGGATTATAGATTGCAAAATTTAGCGGCTTTTATTTTAGCGATTTTTATTTTTTTCGAAGCATGACGGTAAAATACGAACGTATTTAACATAAAAATTCTATCTTCTGTTTGTTTATGGTTTTTATTTTATTTGTGTATCTAATTTTAATGATAATAATTTTCTTGACATGAAAAAAGCCTTTGCTGCTGACATTGCATTAAATAAATATATACTATCTGATCTTAGAGGTGAAGTGCAGAAATCTGGTTGTTAATATTATTTTTATATTTACTTTTCCCCCTTTTTACATATTTTCGGCATCTATCTGTGTGGTGTAAATTGGGCTTTAGTTATTGTAGTTTTTTTTTTTTTTAATAGGGGTTTAATATTGTCCATGTGGAGGTACCTTGCATTAAAATTAGGGCTGTCAATTGGTAAAAAAAATTAACTAATTAATCACACTTTTTTGTGTGATTACTCATGATTAATCATGAAAAAAAAAATCCTAAATACAGGCATTGGAAATATAGAAATTGAAAAATTATAATAATAAAGTATTGAATACAAACAATTGTATTTATTGTAAAGTTGTATTGCGAGTTGAGAACATTAATTATAGTAGAAACAATTTATAGAAACAATTTAGCTTTGTCCTCCTTAACGTTTCGTTACCTTGGAATTATAAGGTTCTGTCTGCGTTCTGAATGATTTTGAGATATTGAGCTTCAAAGTTTTTGCATTCCATAGCAAACAGCATGTGTGTAACATTTGTTTTTGTTTTTATAAAAGGTCTTAAAATGTAAACAACTTATAAAAAAACATCCCATAATGTAAATAAGTTGTCATTTAATAAGAATATGTCAATAACTCAATTTTGACAAAAATGTCAGACAGAACCTTATAATTGTAAGGTGACGATTTAACCAGTTGCTAAGACAGAGCAGTCTATTGACATTATCGGGGACAACACACACACACACACACACACACACAGAGAGAGAACAGCGCACTCCCTTCAGATCTTCAACACGCACGATCGAGTCAAATATGCTTAAACTAAGCGTTTTAAAGTATGGCTTTATTTCTCAATCAAGGATTCTGACACATCAACGTGAAGCAGACGCTTTACAAAAGTTGATCACGTCGCCCTCAACCCGAAAGTGAAATAGAAACTTACCGGTTTGCGGTTAAAAGTTAGGACCGGGAGGGAGGGGGTGGGTGTCGCGGATGAAAGTGAGTAGGTCGCCTCTATGGGCGCGCCGGTGTTTATGGTGTAACACCGGCCCTGAACACACGTCGACCACAACAGGAAATGAAAAAAAAAAACTGCAACTGCGATAAATGCGTTAATTTTTTTTAACGCGTTAAATATTTCAAATTAATCACGTGCTTTAACGCGCTAATATTGACAGCCTTAATTAAAATATGTTAAAAAAAATCGGTTAATTCCATCATATAAGGGGAAAAAACGTAATTGTTTTTTTTGTTTGTTTGCTTTTTTATTTTTCAATTCTTAGAGAAATTAAAAATTGAAAGATATTATAGTCCTATTCATAACAATTGTTGCGATTCACAATTTTGAGTTAACATTGTGCAATTTGTCTTTATTTTTTAAAGAATATGAAGATTTTTTGCTATTATGAGATTAGATCTCACAAATCAGACTTTTTGCCCCTTAAGAATTGCAACTATTTCTCAAATTTTTAGATAAGCTTTGTTGCATTTTTTTTCAGTTTTGAGTTATTACCTCAACAATCATTTATTCTATGAAACCTGAATCTCTGAGAAGGCATAACATCTTCAAATGCTCAATGTTGTGCATTGTACAGGGTTTTGTTTTTGTCTGATTGTACTTTTGTTACAGGGACAGTTCACCCAAAAAAGACAATTTTATGACCGTTTACTCTCCCTCATGTGCTTTTAACCCTTTATATGTATCCCTTTCTATTCAACCTTTTATTACCCTTTGTTATTTCATTGAACACAAAGAAAACTTTAAAAAAAAAATTAAATACCGGCGGAAACCATTGACTTCCAATAAATAAAAACATATTATGGAGGTCAATCCACTTGTTAAGTGTGACATCATGTGAATCGGCTTCCAGGTCCAAGCGCTCTAGCAAACTGTATGGGGAGACTGAACAAATGGTAATAATAAATGTTTAACAAAACGATGTAATACTTTTGTAAATCACGATCACAATAAATATATCCATGCCTAATATCAGATGGCCAGAAAGTAATTAATTATTTATAAATTGTTCAAATATTGGTGTCTGTGACGCAGCAAGTGCAGATATTGTTGTGTACACCATGATTTTATATGAAATTCACTTTAATGTGTGATATGACTAAAAAGTGGTCCTAAACAATTATTTTCTCAATTCAAATGAGTAGTGGCTTGGACCCTGAAACAGTATTCCATAGGTTACGACTTAACAAGTGGATGTCTGCCAGTTTCCACATTTGTTTCCTATTTTGAGAAACTCAAAAGTGTCTTGAACAAGTGGCGAGTCAGTAAATGACGACAGAATTTTCATTGTTGGGTGAACTGTCCCTTTACCAGTAGTGTTCTCTAGCTTCCAGACATTTTATACATCTCTAATCTGAATGACTGGGTTTTTGTGTGTGCTTGGCAGGAGGAAGACGGTCTTACGATGCTGCAATTGGAGAAGGACCTCCGCACACAGGTCAAGATGATGCTGAAAGAGAAGAGCTCTCGCCAGACTGAGCTGAAGTCTCTGATTCAGCAGGATCAGGATCTGTGTGATGTCCTGTGTGATGACCTGTTCCCCATCCATCCCGAACGCGTGCCTTCACAGCAGCAGCTGCAGAAATACAGGCAGCACATCAACACTCGCAACCAGGAGAAGGTAAAAAGATCAACGCGTCATACTGTCTGTCTTTTTCAGTATATAAAAAGCTGTTGAGTATATTGTTATTCATAAGGTGAATATTTATTGTGCAAGTTAACTTAAGTTTAAAAATAGTTGTTGTTTTTTTGGTAGAGCTAAATTGAAATCTGTCACCTCAGAATTATAAGGTTTTATCTGACATTTTTGTCAAAATTGAGTTGTTGATATTCTTATCAAATGACAACTTAATTACATTAAAGGATGTTTTTTTTATAAGTTGTTTACATTTTTAAGACTTTTTGTTTGAAAAAACAAATGTTACACACATACTGTTTGCTATGGAATGCAAAAACTTTAAAGCTCAATATCTCCAAATCATTCAGAACACAGATAGAACCTTATAATTCCAAAGTGACGATTTGTTTCCACATTTGGTGTAGCGGCGCTTTTTCTCTGTTGACATCAGTTTGATGCTTCAGCCACAATATCCGTAAACATGCCCCACTTACCGTTAGTTTTCTAAGAGGGAATAATGCACAAAAAGAAAGCACCGCCCCATACTCAATATTTAGTTTAAATTTGAAGTACATCAACATATTTAATTCATGTCCTTTAATTTAGAAAGCATTCATTATATCACAAATGCATGCAGATTTTTTTTGTCAAGTGAGTTTTGCCTATCAGTGTTGATATTTGGGTGGCACGGTGGCTCAGTGGTAATCACTGTTGACTCACAGCAAGAAGGCTGCTGGTTCGAGTCCGGGCTTGGCCACTTGGCAATTTTGTGTGGATTTTGCATGTTCTGCCCGTATTGGAGTGGGTTTCCTCCGGGTGCTCCGGTTTCTCCCACAGTTTAAAGACATGTATTATTATAATAATAATAATAATAACAGTTTCCCATTACTGGGATGCTGCTGAAAGGGCATCCTCTGCCTAAAACAAATGCTGGAATAGTTGCCGGTTCATTCTGCTGTGGCAAACTCAGAAATAGAGACCAAGCCAAAGGAAAATTAATGACTGTTAATATTTGGGCCCAATCCCATTTCTACCCCTTAGCCCTTCCCCTTACCCCTAGCCCTTCTTTTGCGCGTTCATGTGAAGGGCTAGGGATGTCCCAATTCTCTTTAGCTTGAAGGCGTAGGGCTAAGGGGAAGAGCTAGATACCTCTTGAAACAAAGATTTTTCAGAACCACACTCAAAAATCAAGAGGTACGAAAACTTCCCAGAATAAACCAACCACAACGACAGCATGGCTGCACACGGAAGTCAGGAGATGCACAAATTAGTATTTTTTTGTCAATATTACGAATTTTTACAACAAACAAGCACATGTTTTAATACATTCATAACCGCGTTCATGTTTTGCTCTCATGCTTTTTTTAAACAACCCGCTAAAATATGGCTAAATTTCGCTATCTATAATCCCTAATAACTTCTGTATAGTAGTCCCACAACATGAACACTTGAATACCCTGTCAGAAACGTCTAGTGGCTGGGAATGACCTTTTTACAGTGTCTGGTATAACGGTAATGTTTTTGTGTGTTTACTGGAATATCGCGCAAAACTGGAATATCGCATAAAAGATGTGCAAATAAAGCAGCGTTTCCAATCGCCACTTCCTCATTATCTAGTGCCAAATATCTAAAGTAACAACTTAATTTGCTGCGGTAGGAGAAGCTGCGTGAATCTTTTCCTTATTTAATAAATGACTTGTGCCTCAAAAGACAAATGTGGACATGCAATGAATGCATGCTGGCATTTGAAGGCGTGAGACTCAAAGCTCAGGTGCTCTTGACCATTCTTGAGATGATTAATAATGCAAAACAATACAATAACACTAACACTGAAACGGTTAAGGCATTTTAGAATGACCAAAACACAATTTCAGATGTTTTACAGTGTGCTCAGCCTGCTGGTTTGTCCATTCACACACATTTAATCATCATATGATCTCTTGTAACAAAATCACATGACTTTTTAATAATTTTTTTAATGCGCATACTGGAATTTGTGTTCAATATTTTATTACAAAATAAATTTTAGAACAAAATTTTCGCAGACATTTACTTGATAATACACTTCTTTTTTTACATAAACATAAAACTTGCATTCTAACAATTAGACATTTGAGAATAATAATAAAAAACCCAACAACAAACAACAGTCATAAAAATAATAATAAAAAATTGCATTCCCCCAATCAACCACCCACCAGTGCTATCCAACAATAAGCCTAGATACTAAAGGCATAGTAAACATATTAATCACAAGTTTGTAAAAAGGAAATAAATGGAGACCAAATTTTTTCAAATAACAAAACCTTGTCTATTAGGGTATATCAGATTTTTCCATGTGTAATGTACCGGTTAACTCTGTCAGACATAATTTAAGAGTTAGAACTTCTTTTTTTTCTTCCAAAACAAAAGGATAAGTTTTTTTTTGGCAGAGATCAACCCATATGAAACAAATTGTTGTTGTACCCATGTAAGTCTCAAAAACTCTTCGGAAACCCCAAATATAATTAATATAGGATCTGGTTCAATCGGAATGTCTAATGTAACTGAAGCATACTGGAATTTGTTCGGTAAAAGTGTTTCCATCATAATTTATTTGCATCTTTTCATATCGAGTAAGTTTATCCTACTCAGTTATGCGCATTTTCAAAATTTATGCGCATCTTGCCGTTTCCATCAACCGTTTTATATGCGCATATCCACATAAATTTACATAAAAATAGTTGGATGAAAATATAGCTAGTGGTAGATAAAACAGTCATATTTAGAAATCATTATGGTTTAATGACTTTTAATATTGTGTATTAAATATAATTTATATAATAATAATTCCTGTGATGTTAAATGGCATGGTCTAATCCGTTAATTACACCTCCAGAAATGGTTTTATTCTGATTTCATACTCAGAAAATTATTTTAAATTCTAAAATTATTATCAGTTTTTAAAAAGGCCGTGACGCTTAATATTTTTATATATAAATTTACATTTTAAAGGCACCAGCCTGTGGTAGAGATTGCCTCTCAGAATGTAAAAATACGTCCAGAATGGGTGCAGGAATTGTGATGCTCTGTATGTGTGTTTGCAGGAGCGCCGTCATGCTGAGTTTGTGGAAATGAAGCGTCAGATCACAGTGTTGATGGGGGATTTGGAGCAGAATCCTGACACCACCTTTGAGAAAGATGCTGTGTGTGAGGATGAAGATGCCTTTTGTCTGTCTGTGGAAAACATCAGCTCTCTTAAAGTGCTGCTGCAGCAGGTACAAACACATTTATTTAACCAAATGCTCATGGCTTATATGAGAAATAGTGCCACTATTTAACAATTAAGTCTAAGTATTGCATTAAGATAATAATGCAATTTACTATTTATTCAGGAAGAAGGCATTATAATAATGCAAAGACAAAAAATATTGAAAAAGTTATTAAGTAGCTTTAGTTGGTAGGTTGCAGAGCATGAGTTAGCATGTTTATAGTATGAATTGTCTTATTTTAGCATAATTTAACATTCTCTTGGCATGTTTCTAGTATGAATTAGCACAGTGCTTCTCAACCATGTTCCTGGAGAACCACCAGCACTGCATGTTTTGGATGTCTCCTTTGTCTGTCACACCCATTACATGTCTTTAGGCCTCTGCAAATAAGCTGATGATCTGAATCAGGTGTGTTAGGTTAAGGAGACAAGGTAAATGTGGTCCTCCAGGAACGTGGTTGAGAAACACTGAATTAGCATGTGCTGTAAACCACCCTCAGTATCGGCACCTATATGAAGTCAGACCCAGATACATCAGACCTTTCGGAATTCGAATGAAAACTCACTTGGAGAAGTTGGATATCAATCTGGATATAATAACAACGATGCATGTATGCCCTATACCACCTTGGTATATTAAAAAGCCATCTATTATAATGCACCTGTCTCAGTTTAAAAAATGGAAATCCACCCAAATGTTTACCAGGAAGAATTTATGAATATTTGATGCAATCTACCAACTCGTGTACCAGTGTATACAGATGGTTCAAAATCAGATGGACGAGTATCTGCTGCAGCAGTGATTGGTTCAGAGTGTTTTAGAAAAAGTATTCCTGGACAAAGCTCGATATTCACATCTGAAGCTTGTGCACTGTTTTTAGCTCTGGAGCAAATAGAAAAAGAACAGCAACGCCAGTTTTTAATTTGCACAGATTTGATGTCCTGCTTACAAGCACTTGAATATCTGAAAACTGATCATCCTATGATTTTTAGTATAATAGAAAAAGTGGACCTTTTAAAGACTAAAGACATTGATATCATTTTCTGCTGGATAACTGGTCATATGGGATTCATTGGAAACGAACGTGCAGATAAAGCAGCTAAGGAAGCCTTACAGTTAGAAATAACAGAATGTGAAATGCCTGTGTCTGATGTGAAACCTGTTTTAAATCGGTATATTTATGAGAAATGGCAAATGGAATGGGACGAATGTAGGGATAACAAATTATATGAAGTGAATCCATTTGTAAATAAAAAGGAAAACTTACCATTTTGAAAGGAGACATGACCAGGTTGTACATACGAGATGCAGAATTGGACACTCAAGACTCACACATGCATATTTATTGAAAGGGGAAGAAAAACCTGTTTGTGACTTGTGTAAGAATATTTTGACGGTAAAGCATATTTTAATAGAATGTGTATTTTTAAATGATATTAGAGAACGTTTTTATATGGGAAATATTTTAAGTAAAATGTTTGAAAAGGTGCCTTCTGGAAGACTTTTAGAATATTTATCTTTAATCAGACTAAAAGATTGTATATGACTCCTTCAGTATTGTTGCTGCTTGTATACTTTTTGTTGTTGTTTTTTACAATGTATGTTTGTTAAGAAACTGATTTTATTGCATGCTTCTATATTGTATTTTTATTAGTATATGTTTTTGTCATGAATATAGCCAATGCTGCTGATATGGCTTTAAAACTTAAATAAATAAATAAAATGTGCTGTAAACCTCCGGATTCATGCTATAAACATGCCAATTTATGCTTTTAATATGCTAATGAACAAGAAGCATGCTAGCAATGTGCTAACTTGTACTGTCATCCTGTTAATTCATGCTATAAAGGAGTTAGCACATTGCTAGCATGCTTTTGTTCATATTCGCATATTAAATATAAATATATTAGCATTTTTAAGCATAAATTAGCATGTTTCTAGTACAAATTAGCATGTTGAGAGTATTGATTAACAGGTTTATATCATGATTTAGCATGCTTCTCCTTCAAATGAACATGTTTCTTAAATTAATAAGTGTTAGCATTTTTAGCCATAAATTAGCATGGCTGTTTGTCTTGTCTGTACTTGTGTTTTTTTTTTGTGAAACGTCATCAACCGTTGCTAAACTACTGTTATAATTTAAAGCTCACACTTGCAAGGAACAGGTATCCCAGAATGCATTACAGTGCAAGTTTCTAGCATAAACTACAGTGTTGTTAGCATGTTACACTAGCAGTGGCTATTCATTTCTTTTAATAATAGCTTTAATAGCATTTCTGTAGGTAATTCTATTCAAATAGAGTATCTTGTGTTGAATTTTAGCTGGAGGCACGCAAGGCTGAAAGTGAAGCGCTGTGTGTGTCCATCCGTGGTCGCGTTGAGGAATTATGGGAGATGTTGCAGATTCCTCTGGAAGAAAGAGACGGCCTCATGCTAAACACCCACGGCAGCACAAAGAGCAGATTGAATGCAGTAAGTACACTCTCATGTCACTAAAGTAGGTTATGTTCTTCTAGAGTTTCTGCTGGAATGATCACACATTCGCTCTCTCTCTCTCTCTCTCGCGCTCTTTCTCTCAATAGAGTGGAGGAACTATGACGTCACCTTGTAGGCTAATTGGCTGCTAGCATAAAACTGGTTCCCTCGATAAAATCTCTATAGGCTCTCCCATAGGCTTTTCGAAGATTGCAAATAATAAGCTTTGTGATCAATCACAGTTCATTACACTTGCACGTTTTGTCCAGCCGGATAATCCTCACACGAAAATACAACTTTTAGCACTTTTGGATCTTAAATGCAAACGCAAGAACTGAAAAGCTAACATTAGGCTATAAACGGATGTGAGAGGCTGATGTGTTATGTCGTAGAATAAAACGTGAAAGTATCTTAAATTTGTGTTAGCCACGGACCTTATTTAAGCGATTTAACTAAAATCCTATTGAAGAAACTCATTGACTTTGGGACGAGGGAACCGGAACTGCTAACTCGCTTCCGGGTTTTTGCATACAAATTGACGTCATAGTTCCCCCACTCTATTCAATTCAATTCAATAATTGCTTTATTGGCATGACAAATGTACAATTGTATTGCTAAAGCAGTTCTAAAGTTTACATAAAAAGTAACATGCATATATAATAAAAACAAAACAGTAAATAGTAGTAAAAAAAAGTGATAAAAATATTTATATATAATAATTAAATAAAATATCAACAATACATCATATTATTCAATATATCACATTATTATTCAACATATATTATTATTCAAAATATAATATTTGTACAAATCAATACAAAAATAATAATAGATCAGAATAAACAGTACATTTAACAATCAACATTAAAAACAATAATAATCAGTATATTTACAATGATTCATTTATAATAATCTAGGTGTTTGTGTTTGCAAGCGCATCACTGATGTTTTTAATAGTCTGCTCTCTCTTACTGTACGTTCACACTGAAAGCGGCGAGAGCGTCAGCTGGAAGTCATTTATTTTCAATAGGAGCTGGCGGCGATAAGCGTCAAGGAGAGTTGAAATCAAGTCAAATTTATGGTAATGAGCTGTGACACGGTTCGGCGGCAAGCAATCAGAATGTAGAAGTCCACCGCTTGAGAGGAGTCTAGAGAACAAAGTCCAGTGAACTTTGGTTCCGACCACAGTTGTTCCCAAGGGTTTTAATATTACGGTCGCCGGATTTCCAATTATTTACAATGTTTTTCTTACAGGAACATACATTAAAAAGTGACTGGCGATTTACTGATGTGCATCAATGTTATATATTTATTTTCTTTAAAAAAAGCGGGAATCTCATGCGACAATACAAAACGGTATGCTTCAGAATATTTCAGGCATATGGACACATTGGATAATCAAGTGGAGCAAAGCCACACCACGTGCAACTAGATCTTCCATAGTTACATTAATTTGATAATAAGTGTGCAACATCTTCACGCTAGAAAGCATGTTTTATGCGGGAATGTAACTGATTTGCTGATATGCTGCAACGGCTCCTTTAAATACGAGATCAATGTAGCAAATTTTGACGCTCTCGCCACCGGAGCTGAAGGCAGACAGCGTCGTCGCCAGAGCGACCTTTGATGCTCTCGCTGCTTTCGGTGTGAACGTACAAGTATTGTGACATGCGTTAATGTATTGCACCGCTAGAAGGACACAGTCAGTTTTTTCCCCTAGTAAATATTAAAGCTGTGTTTTATTGTCTAACTCAGTGAATTGTGGGTAAATGCTCTGTAGTTTGGGGTAGAATGTTTCTCTGATGTGCTGATAGTTTGTGCAACGGGTGAGGAAGTCTTCCTCCGTCTCCACCTCTGCCTGGGCACAGTGTGGGCAGATGCGTCTCTCTCTGGGTTGCCAGTTCTGTCTGTATTGGCCCGTCTCTACTGTCAGACTATGAGCACTCAGCCTGTATTTGGTCATTGTTGTTCTTAATTTACTGTCCTTTACTCAGATATGCTGCCGTGGTATAATCTATATTTAAGTCTAAATAGCACTGAAGTTTACTTTGTTTTCCGGCTGATTCATTCCAGTAAATCAGATACTCTTCGTGCATTTATCATCTGATTAAGCTTAATTTTGTGGATGAGCTTGTCTGTGTCCTGATGCTGCTGCCTGCTGTTAGTCATATTCGTTGTGTTGGTTTGTGTTTGCAGCTTCAGGACCAGCTGAATCAGGGGGCTTTTTTCAATGTCCATTTCTTGGCTTTTGAGGGCTTTAAAATGATAAGAGTTGGGGTCACTCATTTTTATGTGTTTCCAAAATTTGACGGCTCGTTTCTCAATACAGAAGAGTAGAGGATACTCCCTCTCTCTCTCTCTCTCTCTCTCTGTTTAATTTATGTATTCATTTTGTTTGTTGTTTTAATTGTATTTTTGTTAATGATATGTTCTTGCCATAAAAATAGCCTTTGTTGTTTACATGGGCATTAGATAAAAAGTTCATCATCATCTCTCTCTCTCTCCCCCTCTCTCAGCTGCAGGCAGAGCTTCAGCGAATGGAAGAGCTGAAGAAGAAAAACATTGAGCGTGTCATTCGGACAATCAGATCAGAGATTGTCCGATTTTGGGAGAAGTGTTATTTCAGCCCGGAGCAGAGACGAGCCTTCGTTCCCTTCCACAGCGGTATGAGAACAGCTAGTGTTGTACTTAAAAGTACAAAATGTACCAGCTCTGCAGATGCTGGCAAACTAGAAATCTCTAAAACCATTTAACTGATAGAAATGTAACACAAATGGTGATGTCGTGCAAATGATTAGTTATCAACAGCTCAATTTAGAAACGGTAACTTATCTCTTTATTAGCCTCATTTGTCAAGCCTTTAGTGTTGCCAGATCATTCCGTAATCATCCTATTATGATTTCATACTTCATTAGTGTTTCTGAATGAATCGGTTTTAATTGGAACTTTATCATACAGGTCGTTTATAAAGCCACTTGCTTAGTTTCTAAAATAATTAGTTGATTTCACTGAATACTTTTTAAATATATGAATATATGATGAAAACATTTTTACCCGAGATTTTTTCGCATCTTGAAATGATGAAATCTGAATTTGACGCTCGTCTCCTTTTAAAAAAAGACACAGTTCCAGTTTTATTGTCCTGTCGCTACAGATTTGGTAAGTGTGTGTGATCAGTGCCCATTGTTTGTTCATTCAGATGACAAAGTTAGTTCGTATCGTCAGCAGTGCTCTTTCAGTTTTTAAAGATATATACCATTGTCAAAATGATTTAGTAACTAAGTTTACAGTATGTTAATATCACTGCAATATTATAGAATAATATTATAGACTGCTCTCCAAATTTAAACATGCAAGCAATCAAACTATTACAGTCGTGTAGGATTTTCGCTGCATTTTGTGACAGGATAGTCTATACACGCACGGCTTTCTGACGCTACCTACCGAGTGCATCTAAGTTACAGAGAAATGCAGATGATTTTTTTTTTATGCCATGCGGTATCAAACATTTTATTAAAACTCCACTCTCCAGCAGTTCCTCTCACGGGGGACATGCAGGAAATATTCCTGAATGACAGTGAACATGCCAAACTGCAGTTAAAGTCGAAAAATTAATAATTTAGCAAATAATTTGATTACTGATGTCCATTTAAACACAGTCACTGTCTTTTTCCTCTGCGTCTGTGTGTTTATTTTGCCAGCGCATGCCCAAAATGGAAACTCTCTTCTTTGCAACTCCTTCCCTCCCCCGACACTCCCACACTCCCAGAGCTGGA
Organism: Danio tinwini; assembly: GCA_903798205.1. Classification (NCBI taxonomy): domain Eukaryota; kingdom Metazoa; phylum Chordata; class Actinopteri; order Cypriniformes; family Danionidae; genus Danio; species Danio tinwini. The sequence goes on along the minus strand of CAIGQZ010035066.1, from coordinate 3,590,021 downwards.
CACGCCCACTTTCCTAACTTTTTCCAAACTAGAGGTGTGAAAACACCCTGCTGAGACGGGGGGCGGTTTCATGACCCTTTAACAAATTTTTTAAAAATTACATGTATTGCATTTTTGATCAAATAAATGCAGCTTCGGTAAACATGAGTTTTAAAAACATTGTAAAAATCTCAAGTTTTTTTGACTACTGGTATACCAGCATGGAGAGAATTACTAAAATGTTCATGTTGATGCTGCATTATACTCTTAAATTCAATTATGTGAAAACAAAAACATGGATGCATGTTTATGACATCTGGAAAATGTTAGAATTTGTGTCTGAACAAAGAATTATAATTCTAATAGATTGAATAGTCCAGATTTTATGCTAATTATGTTTTTAAGTGGCTAGCTACATGTACAGTTAGAATGATTAGCCCCCCTTGAATTTTTGTTTCTTTTTTTTAAATATTTCCCAAGTTATGTTAAACAGAGCAAGGAAATCACAATATGTCTAATAATATTTTTTCTTCTGGAGGAAGTCTTATTTGTTTTATTTTGGCTAGAATGAAAGCAGTTAAAAAAAAAATTAAATAAATTTTTTAACCTGCCTAGTTAACCTGATTAACCTAGTTAAGCCTGTCTTGAAAAATTATAATAAAATATTATTTACTCATCATGGCAAAGATAAAATAAATCAGTTATTAGAGATGAGTTATCAAAACTATTATGTTTAGAAATGTGTTGAAAAAAAATCTCTCCGTTAAACAGAAATTGGGGAAAAAAATAAACAGGTGGGCTAATAAATCAGGGGGGCTAATAAATCTGACTTCATCTGTATTGGCGCATGTTTGATTTGTGTTTTATGCTGTTAGATGACCTGGATGAGGACATCCTGCGCGAACATGAGCAGGAGTTGGAGAGACTGAAGCAGAATTATACTGAATACAAAGAGCTGTACGATGCCGTTTCCACCTGGAGCAGCAACTGGACTCTCTACCAGGAGCTGGAGGTGATCATTCACAACAGTGCATCTAACAAAAATCATGTTTATTACGCTAGCGGACGGTGCTATTCTTTCAACAAATAATCTGTGCAAGTTAATCCACTGAAAAAAAATGTGTGTTTTGCTAATCTTCGATCAAGTTCTGAGCATTTGCTTCTGCATATGGAGTGGCGGTCCATCTATTGATGTCAGTTTGATGCTTTAGCCGCAATATATTCTTAACCACGCACCTCTTACTGTTAGTTTGCTATGTAAGAATGATGCGCAAAAAGAAACCCTACCTCCTCAATATTCTGTTTCCGAACATATATTGAAATAAGTCTCAGCAACTTCTGCGTCATGCGGACTTCCTACCTATTATGCTGACTTTAGTTTTGGCTAAGGGGTAATTTACAGATTTAACCCAAAGAATGACCAGTCTGTCAGATGAAGAAGAACCGGAGTCAGAGATTCAAATTCAGAAGCCAGCTTCAACACTCACAATGAGTTCCTAGGCCGCTCTGCTTACAATCACAAATCAATAACAATTATACTCTCACATAACGTCATTAACTGCGTCATACATAGAGGTGTTCTAACCTGATTGGTTAAAACACAGATAGACTTAGGAAATTTCCACGTGGGTGCGTGCGTACAATTCTGAACAATATCTTAAGCATTGTTGTTTAGAGCTGATCCCAGAACTGTGAAAATGGATCCACAATCAAATAGAACACACACACTTAAAGTACAATCTGTTTCTTATCTAAGGCTGAGTGTACTCTCAGCCGTCTTTATCAAAACTGGTTAAAAACCAGTATAATCTACATTCAGGCAGTTATATTCTCACTACACAAGGTCTATCTTAAATAAAAAGTAAAATCACTTTAAAGAGCCCCCTATTACACATTGAAAAGGGTCATATTTCGGTTTTATGGGTCTCCAACAACATACTGATATGTTTGCAAGGTAAAAAAACACGTTCATGGTCTTATAATATGCATTTATTTTTACCTAATTATCCCAGCGACTCCCATATGAATCGTTCAGCGACTCATTTGTTACTAAACCCCTGCTTAGCGCGAAGCTAATCTGTGCTGATTGGACCGATGGCAGCCTGTTGCGATTGGTCGACAGCGTTCAGCGCGAGACAATAAAATGCCCAGCACGGTTTATCAAGCCCCCAGGTCGTCAACATTGGTATAGGATCAGATCACAGCGGACACCCGAAACACGCTTCATAGTAAACTTACTAACACCACAGTAAACAGTACCCGGTTCTCAACAGTGTTATTCAGACACCTCAGCGCTGAAAGCAGTGCAGTTAAACACAAGCATATGTATGACACACATTCAGTTTTAATCCACACAGCAGCAAAAGCTGAACTATTCTGAACTTTGACCGCTGCACGTGTGTAGAATCAGCTAACAGTGACCATAGCAACGACAAACAGCAGTGGAACGAGTTCACGAAAGTATTAAATCTGTAAACAAAGCAGCGCGCGTCGCGTTTACAACGTGGCATTAGGCGCGATATGAGAACATAGAGTTAACCTGATACAGTACACGCGGTTACTAGTAATAAAACATGCAGATCATTTCTATTTGCAATCATTGCTGTGGCACCTCGTCCGTGAATATGTTCTAAGGGCTTTCCTGTACTCTGCTTTTCTAAACGATCACATCCCCAGCCTGGAGGTTGTAGCATCCTCTGTCCTCTGACAAGCTATCTCTGCGGGCTCCCGCTCTCCATTCACAAGCCTTTTCAGTGCTGCTCACCAGCCCGAAGCCTAGCGTTCAGCAGCCTGCCTGTGTACCTAATAATTTGTCCTTATTTTGCCCGCACCCCTGGTGTCTTATCTGTCCATTACAAGATGGAGGAAGAAACTAATGCATGAGCTGTGTAGTGTTAGATCACCCATTGTAAACGTGCAGATTTCTGACCGACTCCTTTCCCTCACACTTCCAATAATATCCAGGTAAACACAGCGTCTTCATGAGTGTCTTGCTGCTGTGTTAGTGGGCGGGGCCGCAGGTTTGAATTTTGCCGGGTCTGCGTACGCAACCATAATGTTTCGTAACGACGTCACGCCGAAACAACTGAAGACTCGTTATCAAGACGATTCATTTAAATCACTATGAGTCGACTCTTTTATAGATGAATCAACAGTTTTAAACACTGTCCACTTTCAGATTTAAGCTTTAGCTGGATATTTCACTTCACTAAGAGCTGTTACACTACATGGAAGGTCAATTTCAAAAACCCATAATAGGGGCTCTTTAAAAGAATGAACCGTAAACAGAGCAAAATCACTTTAGACATTTTATATAGTATTTACTCATAGAAATAACAATAGAAACAGTTGTTTCCAGTCCTCAGCCTTTCATTTCCACCCAAGGTCTCAGTGACCTCTGACCTAGTTTGGTGGCTCCTGAAAATGGTTACAAAGGTTCAGGTAAAAGCACTGAACATTCTTATATAAAGCAGTGTGTTAACTTATTTATTCGTTAAAATCAAGTCAAAAGTAAATACTCATTCAAATAATCAATTAATTATATTTAATAAAAATAATGAGAAACAGGATGATGAGGAAAGGATAAACGCTGATCCGTGCTGAGATGAACTGGTAGGTAGAAATCCGAATCCTTTAGGCTGTTTCCCGCAATATTTTTTACATCAATGCAAGATCAAAAACACTTTAAATTGATCATAATATTCATAAGAGCATCAACTCAGTGTTTGAAATGGTTTGTTCAAGTATTTGGTCACTTTTTAAATCTCTTAGACACAGAGAGGATGTGTCAGAAACCCAATGTACCTTATCATATGTACATTTCAGCTCAGGGGGCTATTAATTCAAGCCAGAGTCTTCATCTTTTAGAAGTGGATTTTGTTTCGCAACACAGTAATGCCTCATTCACACTAGCAGTGACTTTGTAGCTGCCTGTCGCTCTGGGTGGCGGCCTGCTGCAAACGCAGGTCTGTGTAGGTCTATCTACAGCCAAATACAACCGGCCTCTGAGTGAGCTGTGAAAGGATCACGTGAACTCTACTTGTGCTCCTATTGGCTGTCGCCCAAGAAAGTCGCACTTCATTTGCATAAAGTTGAAGGATTATCAACTTTATCGCATCAGACACGCCCACCTGGTCGTCAACAGTTGCTGTCACTCGCGTAGACTGAGGTCGCCGGAAGTCGCTCGCTCTTCGTTAAAATGAATGATCACTTGCCGGTTTGCTGCTGCGAGTCGCTCGTAGTGTGAATGAGGCTCAAAGCATCAAACAGGCCTCAGCTACAACTAAGCTGTTAACCCTAAAATAAATGAAAGACATTTATCAAATTATAATTTTGAGAGCAGGCATGATCAAACTGTCTATACTAGATGTCGACTTGGACATTCTAGGTTGACTCATTTGTATTTACTCAATAACAAAGACCCACCTTAATGTAATTACTGCCAGGCTGCTCTTACTATCAAACATGTTTTGTTGGAATGTAGAAGTTTGAAAACAACTAGACACAGTTTTTATAAGGAGAGTACTTTGATGGACATATTTAAAAAGGTATCACCAGGAAGAGTCTTGAATTATTTATCAAAAATTGAACAAAAAAATCATATTCAACTCTGAATATATTTTTGTGTGAATTGTATTTATTTATATTTTATATATATATATTATCTAAATAACTTTTATTGTAATACAAAATAGTTTTTATGTATATTCAACTTGCCATGAAATAGCCATAAGTTGCTGATGTGGCAATAAATAAATAATAAAAAAATAAAACAACTACGTTGTTAATGGGTCAAAGTAGACATTATTCACTGGCATTATGCACATTTGTTACAAACCTACATGTGCTTCTGTAGAAAGTAAGACTTGAATTAACTGAGTTTTAGAAGGGCAATTCTAGACATTGAAAGTCAGGGAATTTATTTTTTTAAGTCATAGAATATCATAAATTTTAGCTGCATTTATCAATGTAATTTTTCCATGTAGTTTTTTATATTGTGCCATTTCACGCCTGTTATTATGGTTGGGCTGTTTTTAGCTAAATTCTTTTACTTTACTTTTTATTTTTTTATGCTCCTTAATCAGCAATCCCTTTAGTCAACTGTTACTGTTACCTCAACTGTCGAGTCTCCACTGACCGCTCGCACACAGCTGCATTTTGTTCAGGCTTTCATACTTGACACAATCTTTGTTGTGCTATTATTTGGAGGGTGAATCGAAGTAATGGACTTTAAACTCTGTTAACTGTCTTGACAAAACTGTGTTGGTAAAGTCAGTGAGTAGAGTTGCTAAATTAACTAAATGAGATATATATATATATATAATAACAGTTGCCGCGGTGAATGGCGGAGGGGTGTCGCAGATGAATGTGAAGAGGGTTGGGGAGTCGCGGAAAAAAGTGAAAGTGAACAGCGGACGGGGGAGGAGGGGGATTGGTAAAATGAGGTGCCACATCAGGTTTCAGATCCGGCGTGTTCCGGCACAAATTAAGCCCTGCAGTTGGGGAAATGAGTAACTTAGGCTACAGTTTATATGTCCAAACTAACTGTATACTTAATGCAAAACCTTTAATACAATAAAAAATAGGATTTACTTAAAGCTTATTGACCTTATTCTTCGCATAAGAGCAGGCACAGCCATTTGAGTCTTTTTGGCTCAAGACCTCTGGTCTCGTTCACTTCCATTCATGTTCAGACGTTAAAAACCGCTTGTTGTGCTGCTTGATTTTCTTATTATATTATACTGCTTTGTCTGTATAGTCATGGACCATGTTTGTAGAGCCAGCAGTTTGACTGTTTTCTGCTGTTTATTATTCCTAGTGATTTCTCCCATAGGCAACAGAACTGGAAGTTCTAAAACAAGCACAAAAACAAGCTCACTTCTGCATTGAAGAATAAGGTCAATACAGCCTGTGCACAAGATATACAGTTGAAGTCAGAATTATTAGCCCCCTGTTTATTTTTTTCCCCTAATTTCTGTTTAATGGAGAGATTTTATCAACACATTTATACATAATAGTTTTAGTAACTCATCTCTAATAACTGTTTTATTTTATCTTTGCCATGATGACAGTAAATAATATTTGACTAGATATTTTTCAAGACACTTCTATGCAGCTTAAAGTGACATTTAAAGGCTTAACTAGGTTAATTAGGTTAACTAGGCAGGTTAGGGTAATTAGGCAAGTTATTGGATAATCATGGTTTGTTCTGTAGAAACAATCAGAAAAAAATATATAGCTTAAAGAGGCTAAAAATTTTGACCTTAAAATGGTTTTAAAAATGAAAAACTGCTTTTATTCTAGCCGAAATAAAACAAAAACTTTCTCCAGAAGAAAAAATATTATTTTCACATACTGTGAAAATTTCCCTTGCTCTTTTAGACATAATTTGGGAAAAATTTAAGAAAGGGAAAAAAATTTAAAGGGGGGCTAATAATTCTGACTAACTGTATGCATTGTTTTGCGCAGTTACAAAAAATGACGTGCAAAATTTATTTTCGCACACGCCCAAAGCAAACGCTCGCCCACAACTCAATGACATCACATTCGCAGTGCGCACCCAAGCGAAGACGTGTTGAGTATAAACCAGCCTAGGCTAACATGCTGAGATAATGTAATTTTTTAGAGTTTTGGCTTCAAAAATGACCTTTGCAAAGACTGTGTCTTAAAATAAACAAAGGAAAAGCTAAATGTAAAGTTTGCAAAACTACTATAGAGCTGTCAAATATGGGAGAGGAAGCGCTTTCTGAATTTCTCTCTCTCTCTCTCTCTCTCTCTCTCTCTCTCTCTCTCTCTCTCTCCTTCATTCATTAGGTGTAAATTTAGATTTTAGTCAGGGAATTTGATATTTGGCTTAGTGGATACCCTTTACTGATGGCTCTTTCAGACAGTTTTGGGAGACAAGAACTCCATTTGCTACCTCACATACTTTTACATTAACAAACCGCTATTATTACACAACACATGAAAGATAATATCTGAAATATGGGCACTTCAAAAAGACTTTCAAATTCAATCCAATTTTAACACTCTTTTTCCAGAAAAAAGCCACCGATCCCTCTCGCTTCAACAATCGAGGAGGAAACCTCCTGAAGGAGGAGAAGCAGAGGGCGGACCTGCAAAAGAGTTTGCCCAAGGTTTGAGCTGCTCTTTAATTTGATTGACTGGAATAGCCTGTATGCTAATTGCTCTTTTCTGATTGGTCAGCTGGAGAAGAGTCTGAAGGCTCAGATCGACCAATGGGAAGCAACGCAGTGTAAAGAGTTTCGTGTGAACGGCCAGCAATTCCTGCAGTATGTGGAAGAGCAGTGGAGTCATCACCGCATGCAGAAAGAGATGGAGAAACAGGAGCGGGTGTGAACGGCTTATTGAGTCCCCTTCTAGTGTTAAACGACTGACGTTTGTCATAGTTCTGATGGGATGTTTTGTGTGTGTGTGTGTGTGTTGTGCAGCAAATGAAGAAAATAAAGCAGACAGAGGAGGATCTGCTGTACGGTACTGTCATCAGAACCCCGACCAAGAGGAGAATCGCAGGAACTCCGACACCAGGAAAAACACGCAAGGTACTGGTGCATGATGATGATGATGATGATGAATAATAATAATAATAAACAAATAGGAATTCATTGTTTTTATGATTATCAGTAGCAGTGAAGCTAATGCCGGATATTATTCTATCTACAGTATGTTTGTTACTATCAGTGTTGGGCACGTTCAGAGTAGTTAGTTATAGTTACTAGTTACTTCTCACAAATAGTAATTTTAAAAGTAACTGTTGCGTTACTTTAAAAAATTCTAGTTGGTCAAATGACTATAAATATAAAACATTGTTCACTAATCTACACTATTTTAATGTTGTTGTGGCACAGTGTGAGAGACAATGGCAGCATGTCCTCAACTATATATCTAGACATTATTTTGTTTAATTCTGTCTGAATAATAAGTGTTTGCGCTAGAGAAAAGTTTTATTTGCTTTGACGTTGTGGCTTCGTCTCCTCCTTTGGTAGCAGAGCTCACGTTATCACCTGCGTAGCCACAAATTTTGTGACTGCATGAGGTGCTTCATTAGATTAGAATTACTTGCGCAGAAAGACTGTATCGAAGCCAATCATTACATTTTCAGTTACACCACGTTCACAGAGACCGTAATCATCGTCACTGCTTGGTTATGTGTCCAGCCCCAAATAAATATATAAATACACACACATACTGTTCCAAGAAAGAGGGGGTCCTATGGCTGAGAGAGACGCTGCTCGCATGAAAACGGTGCAGTGTTCTCCGTTATCGTGATGCGCATTTTATTGTTTTATTGTCAGTAAAGGCAACGTCGTTGTAACGGGGGAAACAGTAATTCATTTGATTACTCGGTGCTGAAAAAAGTATCGCCGTTAGTAACGCAGTTTATTTATAGCTCTGTTATTCCCATCACTCGTTACCATGTATCATTTAGGCCCAATCCCAATTCTACCCCTTAGCCCTTCCCCTTACCCCTACCCCTCGTTTTGCGCATTCACATCAAGGGGTAGTGGTGTCCCAATTCTCTTTAGCTTGAAGGTATAGGGCTAAGGGCAAGGGGTATACACCCCTTCGAACGAAGATTTTTCATGACCACACTTAAAATGGAGGGGTAAGAACATTTCCCAGAATACACCTGCCACAACGGCAGTAGTGCTGAACCCGGAAGGAGATCCACAAATTAGTATTTTTTTTTTACATTATTACGAATTTTTACGACAAACAAGCACATGTTTTAATATATTCATAACCGCGTTCGTGTTTTAACGTCATGCTTTAAAAAAAAAAACGGGGGGAAAAAAATCGCTAAATTTTGCGATCTATAATCCCTAATAATAACTCTTGTACAGCAGTCCCACAACATTCTGACACTCGAACATCCTGTAAGAGCAGTCAAGTGGCTGAAAATGAGCTTTTTACAGTGTCTGCTATAATGTTAATGTTGTTTTCGTGTGTTTACCTAGATGATTATGGCCACTGTGTAAATGCGCAGTACAGTTTTGATCTTACTGCCACATTAGATCGTTATGATAACATAATATATGCCTTCAGTGGTTTCCTGAAGATACACACCAAAAAATAACACAACTGGAATAACTACAGCAGTCGTGATCGTCTGATCTTATATGAAGCAATAGATTGCGATGACGTGTGCAGTGTTGAAGTGCTGTCCCAATTCTTAGGGGTAAGTTTTGAAGCCCTTCCCCTTAACCCTCGGTTGTAAGGGCCAAGGGGAAGGGGTACAAAAATAGAATTGGGAATGGGCCTTAACTGCATATTTGGCATTTTTAGAATTCGTATACCTATTAATTATAAATTTATGTAATTTAGATTTATATATCACAAATTTAAATATAGTTTAAAATAATAGTTCGATATAAATGGATTAATAAATATTTGCAAAAACTGAAACGCACTATAATATTTTAAGGGATTTTTATTTTTAAATCTGTACTATACTTGGCCAATATTAAAAAAATGAGCGTGCAAACACTTGTAAAATACAGTATAGTACTATTAGTATATAAACAATCAGATTAAAACCATTTTTATCTTCATAGAAATTATTAAAGCAATAGAATATTTATATTAGTATTAATATTTGTTTGCCCAGATATGATGCAGATAATCTAAATGTGTATTACATATACAATACTTGTAATATGCACAGTTGAAGTCAGAATTATTAGCCCCCCTTTGAATTTTTTTTCTTTTTTAAATATTTTCCAAATGATGTTTAACAGAGCAAGGAAATTTTCACAGTATGTCTGATAATATTTTTACTTCTGGAGAAAGACTTAGTTGTTTTTTTTGGCTAGAATAAAAGCAGTTATAATTTTTTTAAAACCATTTTAAGGTCAAAATTATTAGCACCTTTAAGCTATATTTTTTCTATAATCTACAGAACAAACCATCATTATACAATAACTTGCCTAATTACTCTAACCTGCCTAGTTAACCTAATTAACCTAGTTAAGCCTTTAAATGTCACTTTAAGCTGTATAGAAGTGTCTTGGAAAATATCTAGTCAAATATTATTTACTGTCATCATGTCAAAGATCAAATAAATCAGTTATTTGAAATGACTTTTTAAAATTATTGTTTAGAAATGTGTTGGAAAAAATCTCTTCGTAAACAGAAATTGGGGGGAAAAATAAACAGGGGGGCTAATAATTCAGGGGGTTTTATAATTCTGACTTCAACTGTATTTAAAGTGATAATGGTAGCAACTAAATGCATACGTAAACTTTAATGCACCATAAACGTTTTAATAAAAACACATACAAATTGCTTAAAATGTGTGTTATGCAGTGTATGAATGAAGATTATATCTAATAAAAAGCTTTTTGTATTTTTTTTAGCTGACCTCCGCCTCCAGCATGTGTAACTCCACCCCCAACACCACGCTCCGCTCCATATGCTCCTCCCCTTCTATGAGACCGCCCCTTTCCTCCAGCAAGGTGAGTGCAGCTTTTTCACGACTAGATTTTTCACATTACTATAACATACAATAAATATAATGGATTAAATTGTAAACTGCTTTGCTAGTTGAGCACTCGAACCCCTGCTCGCGGCAGAACTCCTCGCGGTCTGGAAAGGAATAAGGAAAATATTTCCCACTTGAGCGGCGCTTTACGGACAATGACCGCCAGCCCTCACAGCAACTACTCCATCACATCCGTGGCCTCGTCCTACTCGGAGTTTGCAGTAAGTTCATTATCCTGAACTTGCTAGACAGTGCATTATTAGTCTAGACACACAGGCAGCAGATGCAATCCAGTGACCTCCGTCTGCTTATTCTGCCTTCTGTTGTAGAAGGATTCAGAATCCACTGCAGCGTCCAGGTCTGTATGGCTAAAAACATCAGCTGTCTGACACGAACACACACCCTTTCTCGTCTAACCCGACTAACAGGGGACGGGATGTGTGCACTTTAAAAAGCTTACTAAAATCCTATCTGCTTTTATATTTATTTATAT
>CAIGQZ010035066.1:3534222-3552716 GCA_903798205.1 Danio tinwini | reverse complement strand
ATCTATCTATCTATCTATCTATCTATCTATCTATCTATCTATCTATCCATCCATCCATCCATCCATCCATCCATTCATCCATCCATCAATTCATCTAGTTGTTAGTCTCTCTCTCTCTCTCTCCCTCACTAATTCTTGTCAGTGCTGCTGATTTTCAGGATCTCTCTCTGAGAGTGACGGTCGCTGAGAGCACAGAGGACGGCCGTGGTGAAAACGTGGGTCATGTGATCATCGGCCCGGAGGCCAGTGGAATGGGAATCACTCACTGGAACCAGATGCTGGCGACTCTGCGCAAACCCGTCTCAATGTGGCACCCGCTGCGGAGGACCTAAGCCTGTCTGCATGGAGCCTACTGTCTAACTGTCCTCACAGTAAAGACCTTTCAGTGTGTGTCCCATGGATGGATGGATGGATGGACGGATGAATGAATGGATCTGGAAAGAGAGAGAAATTGGCGGCTCAGGATGATCTCATCTGTAAGGGTCTTTGAAATCCAGGTTTTCTTATCCAGGTTAACTTCATTTCTACATATAACAGGGTGGCTGGTCTTATTCTCCAGCCTGAGTGTAAAATGTGACAGATTGAGGTAGCCACATTCTGTAGTACTAAAAAGTGACGCATAAAAATATACATACATTATTTTGGCCATAAATTACAATTATGTTTAGTTCTATTATCTTTGGGAGTTTAAATAGGATTGTTTCCTATGATTTGTGTCTGCTTAAACACAATGTAAAACTTAAACGCATGGGACTGTTTGTTGTTCCTATTCTCAGGCAAGTGCAATGACACTTATTAGCCTAATAGTGGCGCCATTGAGCCACATTAAATATCATAGACGAAGCATTGAGGTGCTCCTTTTTTAAATATATATATCATTATATTCAATATAGCTAATCTAATACTCTTTCATTTTACAATATAATATTTCATTAACTCAAATTTAATCATTATTTATTTATTTTGATTAATGCATTTTACCACAAGAGGGCGTGCAAGTACTTTATATATCAGTGTTGGGGAAGTAGCTAAAAAGAAGTCTTTTAATAATAATTAATTACCTCTTTATGTTTTGTACTGCAATGTGATTACTAGTTGAATAGTAATAACAGATATCACTTTATTTTAATGGTCCCTTTAATGCATTTTGTTGAATTTTAGTTACATTGCATCTACAGGCCAACTCATTTTCAATAGATTATAAGTAGATTGTTTGGGTTGGGGTTGGGGTTAGTGTAAATTGACATGTACTTGCAAAGCTTCTTACAGTCAGTTAAATCTGTTGAAACAGATATTAAGCAGACAGTCTACTAATACTCAAATGAGAAGTAATTGTAGTTGCAATGTAACTTTTAGTCAACAAAATGTGCAATAGGGACCATCAAAATAAAGTATTATCTAATAACATTACTTATAAATCAATAATTCAGGCATTCATTTCTAACTTTAGCAAAAATTATGTTCCTGTGGCCAATTTTTTCACATTCTTTATCACACTGCTTGTGCTGTTCAGTGAAGTTGAGATGTTTTTTTTAGAGCATACATTTGAATTACTTTCACATTTCACAAAAGAGGCCGTTTTTTGGCCATCTTCATACTTGGTTAGCATGTCAAAATGAAAAGAAGTGCTTTTAGATTAATAGTATATTTGTTGTTGGACCTTATAGTTGTTAAATTAGCCTTAGTACATTGAAATCATATATGTAGCGCATATCACAAAAACAATAACTGTTATGGGGATTACTGAAGAATAAATAGTAGTCTCTTATGTCATTTCATCACAGGACCATGTACTTTGTAGTTTTGTACTTTGTAATGCATTACCCTCACACTGCATAACACACTTACTTAGAATATGTATAAACACTCTCTTCGGCACGAAAGAAAATCTACAATCATTTTAACTGCCGCAATAATTCATACTTTGATGACAGAATGTAAAAACCTCATACCAAAATCTGTGAATCGCATCCGACATCAGTGTTTTGTAGAGCGAAGGAGAGATTTGAGCTTCTTGCAGTGAAGTCGCTTGATTTAATGAAGTGTGAAGTTCATTTTTACTACTAACAATGTTTGAAGCTTATCACCATTCAACTTGTCATTCTGTGCCAAATTCACCCTTATAGAAGCAATATTCTTATTTGCAGTGTACATCTAATGTTTTAAAAAAGATTTCAAGAATGATCAAACAGATCTTTACGATGCATGCACTTGTAATGTAGAACCTATTGCAATCAGATGAACCGTTTAAATAAAAATGCTTTATGTGGATTGTTTTATATGACGTCAGTTGTTGTTTTCTTGTGTGTGTGTGTAAGCGTGAAGTAAATTATTATTCAGAAGGTCAATTGTATAATCATTAACTAATCATTTTAACTTTTATTTGTGCCTTTTGTCATATATTAAGGTTGTTAAAACAGTATTGAAATAAAAGTTTTATGCATATACAATTACACTCATTGGCCACTTTATTAGGTACACCTGTCCAACTGCTTGTTAACGCAAATTTCTAATCAGCCAATCACATGGCAGCAACTCAATGCATTTAAGCATGTAGCCATGGTCAAGACGATATACTGCAGTTCAAATCGAGCATTATAATGGGGAAGAAAAATGATTTCGGCATGGTTGTTGGTGCCAGACGGGCTGGTCTGAGTATTTCAGAAACTTCTGATCTACTGGGATTTTCACGCACAACCATCTCTAGGGTTTACAGAGAATAGTCTAAAAAAAGAGAAAATATCCTTTGAGCGGCAGTTCTGTGGGCGCAATTGCCTTGTGGATGTCAGAGGAGAATGGCTATAAAGCGCGAATCATCTCAGACTGGTTTCTTGAACATGACAATGAGTTCACTGTACTCAAACGGCCTCCACAGTCGCCATATCTCAATCAAATAGAGCACTTTTGGGATGTGGTGGATTGGGAGATTTGCATCATGGATGTGCAGCCAACAAATCTGCAGCAACTGTGTGATGCTATCATGTCAACATGGACCAAAATCTCAGAGGAATATTTCCAGTACCTTGTTGAATCTATGCCACTAAGGATTAAGGCAGTTCTGAAGGCAAAAGCAGATCCAACCCAGTACTAGTAAGGTGTACCTAATAAAGTGGCCGGTGAAATTATGTATATGCCCATAAAATATGCAAAGAATAAAAAAAGGAACGCCACAGTCTATAAAGGCTGCAACATTATGACAAAAATACTGTAAATTACTGCACTTTTTACTGCACAATTAATGCTGATCACAACTTATTGAAAAACTGGCTACACAACCTAGCCTAAATATTGATCCATGAAGAAAAATAAAATCCTACATTATAGACACTTTTGATGTGAAAATTCGCGAGCTGAACTCTAAACGACTCTGATTGACTACTATGGAGTCAGATCATTCTCAAAAATAAATACATTTACAAAGTACAATTCATAATTGTTTTGTAATCCCTAATAACTATGATACACAAATAAATGTAAAGCGATTGACAAAAAACAAGCATGTTTACAAAATAAATAGAATGAGATCCACAAATAAATCTTAAGAGTTCCACTAACATCAATTATATTCACACGTAAAATTAGACTTGCAAATAAAAACATAGATTTTTTTTAAATTCTACAAACACAATTTGCCTGACATTTACATGCGAATTGCATCCTGTGCATTTGTAGATTAGTGTGCATTTGTAGGTAGCTCTTTGTGCATTTGTAGATTGCTGTGGGTATTTCTGGATAGCTCTCTGTGCATTTGTAGATCGCTCTGTGTATTTGTGTATTTTGAAACATTTCTGACGCCGTGACGAACACTCATCTGCAAATAGATGGACTCCACCCACCTTCTACTTAAACCAATCAGATACCAATTACTTTTAAAATGTATTTATTTTGAGACTGATCTGACTCCATAGCTACTGCCTTTATAGACAGAACAGAAACGTGTGTGATTTGGTCAAAATGCTCAGCGCTGAAAAAAAAAAAGAACTAAAACCAAAACCTTAAAATATTGCCTCAAGTTGTTACACTGATTTATTTCATTTTTGTTTCGTTCGTCTGTGTCCCTTTTAAAATGCGTTTTAGAAATGTTTTTCATCTAAATCACAGGTCTCAAATGGCCCGTTTCCACTGAGTGGTACGGTACGGTTCGGTACGTTTTTATGGCTGTTTCCACTGTTAAAAGGCATACCGAACCGTACCGTACCGCTTTTTCGGCACCCTTTCGAAAGGGTACCAAACACGAGAAAGGGTACCAATAGGTGGAGCTACACGCGCAGCTGAACGCTGATTGGTTATAGAGGTACGTCACGAGCTTGTGAAGCTAGCCAGAATCAAAACAATGGAACCGCCATGTTTTAATACACAGCCGAGACATTATCGTAATACTATTATTATGAATATAATAACGACCCATAGTTGACCCAAGCTCAAACCAAATTTGTTGTTGTCTTGATAAATAGCCACAAAGCCAAGAAAACAAATTCTGCCGCGTCCTGTTGTTGTTTTACGAGCTCGTCTAAAAGTGCGAGCGGTTACTCTTTGTCCAGAGAGCTTGCGATCGCGTCTATGTTTGAATTAACAAGCTTTTTGAGCTCATATTTTTAACGTGCGCGTGATCAGTGAAGCGCTCTGATATCCGATCCATTCAGATGCGGACAAACGCGAGAGTGAAGAGCGAAAAAACAAAGGAGAAGCCTGACAAAACAGCAGCAACTTATGCTTCTGCAACCTAAAACATGAACAAACTGCCATGTTTAACTGTTATCATCACCTCTTGGACCATTATGAACTCGGAATGACGGAATTACTTTCTAAGAGGCTACACGTGCTGCTGAAGATTACAGACACAGATGAGAGGTTTGCTCTGACTATGGACTATATATCAAGTTGTTTTTTTAACCCAAATAAGGACTAAATTTATGCTGTGTGTAGTTTTCTGTAATTGGTAACATATTGGAGACTGTAAGGGGCTGTATGTGTTCATATATGTTGCATTATTTATTTATTTTATGTAAATGCAGACGTTACAGTAGGCTATTTCATCGTCATAACTGCTATCATTGATCTGCAGTTATAATCAAATCATGTTCATAGAAAGGTTAGTAATAAACATTTATACACAAGTATTTATGTGTATGAAGCGTCTGTGTTGTGAGAAGTGCTTTTCATATTATATGTGAAAGACCTGTACAGCGTTAAGCCGCGGTCACACTGGGCTTTTCTCCCCTTATGGCTCGTTTCCACTGAGTGGTACAGTACGGTACAGGTCACCTTTATCAGGCTTGCGTTTCCACTACAAAGGGTACCCTTTTGGTGGGCGTGGTGTACGACAGAGAGTTTCAGTCGATGTCATTCTCGCTCGAATAAATGTCTACAGTAAAGCTGTACAGTTCGTTCACATTATATGAGAAGCTCTTCTAACAAAACAGATGCTTTAAACATATTAATACTTGTTTATAAATGTTTATTACTAACATTTCTATAAACATGATTTGATTATAACTGCAGATCAATGACAGTGTGACAGCCTACTGTAACGTCTGCAATTATATAAAATAAATAAATAAATGCAACATATATGAACACATACAGACCCTTACAGTCTCCGATATGTTACCACTTACAGATAAACTACACACAGCATACATTAAGTCCTTATTTGAGTTTAAAAACAACACGCAACATATACAGTAGCCCACAGTCAGAGCTAACCTCTCATCTGTGTCTGTAATCTTCAGCAGCACATGTAGCCTCTGTTAGAGAGAATTTCCTTCATTCCGAGTTCATAATAGTCCAAAAGGTGATGATAAACATGGCAGATTGTTCAGGTTGCTGAAACTATTTGCTCCTGTCGGGAATCCTTGTAATCCTGTCGGGCTTCTCCTTTTTTCTGTGCTTCACTCTTGCGTTTGTCCTTTTCTTTCTGAATAGATCAGATGTCGAAGACACTTCATTAATCACACGCACGTTATTATTATCAGCTCAAGAAGTTCGTTATATCAAATCTTGACGCGATCGCGAGCTCCCTGAAGAAAGCGAAAAAACGCTCGCACTTTTAGACTTTTAGACGGCCTCATAAAACAACAACAGGACATGGCAGATTCTTGGCTTTGTGGCTGTTCATCAAGACAACGACAAGGTTTGTTTTGAGCCCGGGTCATCCATGGATCGTTATTATATGCATATAGTTGTCTCGGCTGTGCATTTAAAAACATGGCGGCTCCATTGTTTTGATTCTGGCTAGCTCCACGAGATCGTGACGTATCTCTGTAAACCAATCAGCGTTCAGCTGCGCGTGTAGCTCCACCTTTTAGTACCCTTTCTCGTCTTTGGTACCCTTTCGAAAGGGTGCCGAAAAAGTGGTACGGTACGGATCGGTTCGGTACGCTTTTGACAGTGGAAACGGCCATAAAAGCGTACCGATCCGTACCGTACCACTCAGTGGAAACGGGCCATTACTGTACGTTCACACCGAAAGCAGCGAGAGCGTCAAAGGTCGCTCTGACCGCCCTGTCGACGACGCTGTCTGCCTTCAGCTCCGGCGGCGAGAGCATCAAAATTTGCTACATTGATCTCGTATTTAAAGGAGCCGTTGCAGCATATCAGCAAATCAGTTACATTCCCGCATAAAACATGCTTTCTAGCGTGAAGATGTTGCACACTTATTATCAAATTCATTAAACTACGAAAGGTCTAGTTGCATATGGTGTGGCTTTGCTCCACTCAATTATCCAATGTGTCCATATGCCTGAAATATTCTGAAGCATACCGTTTTGTATTGTCGCATGAGATTCCCGCTTTTTTACAGAAAAAAATATATAACATTGATGCACATCAGTAACTCGCCAGTAACTTTTTAATGTATGTTCTTGTAAAAAAAACATTGTAAAAAATTGGAAATCCGGCGACCGTAATATTAAAACCCTTGGGAACAACTTGGGTAGGAACCAAAGTTCACAGGACTTTGTTCTCTGGACTCCTCTCAAGCGGTGGACTTCTACATTCTGATTGCTTGCCGCCGAACCGCGTCACAGCTCATTACCATAAATTTGACTTGATTTCAACTTTCCTCGACGCCCACACTGGTGAAGACGCGCCACGCTGCTCCTTGCCGCTTATCACCGCCAGCTCCCATTGAAAATGAATGACTTCCGGCTACTTTGCCGCTTTCGGTGTGAACATACAGTTAGACTTCCATTCATGCGCATGCGAATGCGTCAGACCGGAAACGCAGGGTTATGCGTCGGAGTTTCGCAGGTTGCTGCGGTGCAAAGTTCAAGCTTGGTGAACTCTGACCTGCGAAATCGCATCACTTGACTGCGTGAGACCGATCCAGGATCAAAACATGACCTCTCTGAACAGAAATTTAAAACATGGAGCAATCGCTTGCTTTTTTTTAATGTCTAATCATCTTGTTTAATCCCCCCCCTTTACGCAGCGCCGTACGACAGAATTTCGCAAGCTCAAACTCTAGTGTGACTTCGGCTTTACTGTGAGATTTTCTTTGAGTACACATGACGTCGTCTGAAACTTTCTGTCGTACACCACGCCCACCAAAAGGGTACCCTTGCTAGTGGAAACGCAAGCTTGATAAAGGTGACCCGTACCGTACCGTACTGTGCCTATCAGTGGAAACAAGCCAAAACTAGATTGCTAGAGGGCCACAGCTGTGCACAGTTTAGCTCCAACTCTAATCAAACACAGCTGATCCAACTAATCAAGGCGTTCAAGACTACTATGGACTATTATGCTGCGGTCACAGTAGACTAAAGTTTGAGTATGCGAAATTCTGTTGTTCGGCTATGTGAGAAGCGGAGAGATTAAATCATATGATTAGTCGTTTAAAAAGCAAGTGATTGGTCCATATAATAAATTTCTGTCCAGAGACGTCATGTTTTGATCTCCGATTGGTCTTACCCAGTCACATGTTGCGATTAAACAGGTGGGAGTTCACCAAGCTTGAACTTTGCACCGCAGCGAACTGCGAAACTTGTCGCATGAGCTTTCGTTTCCGGTCCGACGCATTCGCGTGTGTATGAATGGAAGTCTACATGAAGAACAGTCAAGCGTGACCGCGGCTTAAAGCAGGTATGAGTTGGAGGTGGTTAAAGCTAAACTATGCAGAGCTGCGGCCCTTCAGGAATTGAGTTCAAAACCATTAATCTAAATATTAACACTCAGATCCAATGAACTAAAAAAAATACTCAAAAAGGGGACTTAAAAATGAAAATATAAATCCTTTAACTTAATTTTATTTATATTATGTTACTGGAGAACATGCCATCTACACATTTAGTGAACAATTAACTAGATATTACTATAGTTTATTTTTTTTATGTGAACTATCTCTTTAAAATGAGCGTTTTTGTGTATATCCATCGAGTTTGGCCAATAAGAAACAACTGTTTGTCCACATAACCCCGCCCATGAAACGTTCACGTCCCTTCAATGTGAATATTTAGGTGGAGATGATATAAGAGGTTCAAGACAGGTTCAGGTACAAAGAGCAAACTATTACCAACCTTAATAAACAGCAACCCTTCAGACAGACCCTGAGTCCAGTGGTTTGGATCCGCAGAAGTTTTGTCTCGCGTTTTGTGCCTCACAGAAGAACTGAATAATGGCAGACGACAGAGAAAAGTCGACGGATCAGATGAAACTGTGGAAGGAGGGTCGCGGTTCCCAGGTCTGCTGCAGAATTCATTTGTTGAACATTATGTTGTATGTGACATGGGTTCGGATTTGAGGGTTTAAAACGGTTTTCGTGGTTTGCTTTAATGCGCAGTGCGAAATTGTGCCAAAGGTCGCAGGGCGATAACAAACAAACACGAAACATTTTAATATATTTACGAGACTTTCATGTGCAAAACGTCTCAAAATAACACTGAAATGTCAAGTTACTTTAGATTTTATGGGAAATTCAGACCTGAAAGAGTGGCTGCAGAGATAAAATTATGCATAACATCACTGCAAGTAAATAACGTTGACTATTGAAGCGTTTAATGATTTATGCCATGACATTACTTAAGAAAACTAAAGATTTTGTTTAATATTGAAATATAATCGTATAAACAATGTCTTTTTAAAATGTAATCGCATAAAGGTTAGTTAGATGGTTTCCCAGGGGTCTTATTTTTGTGCATGGTGATATGTTTTGATTAACTAGGATTAATATGCGATAAAGCACATGCTTTTGCACAACTATGTATAAGATTCGTTGCATAATTTCAGGTGAAATTTAACAGAAGTGGGTCAACGACATGCTTAAACGGAAGCCAGCCAAGAACCCGCCCCCTCCCACTACTCTCTAACGTGATTTGTCAATAGTGTGACTGACACCTCGCTCACCGAATCAGATTTTGATATAGCCTGTTGGGTTCTGTGAAAGTGAACTGTGAGAAGCGATTCAGGGCCTTCCCCCTTTATTGACACGACAGATAACATTATTTGCTTCTGCAACAGTTGAACTTTAACCAGATAAGTAAATAAATAACAATTATGGCTATTTAATCACCGTTTTCAGGTCAAATACTGAAGTTTGTTTTGCCAGTGCAATTTTATATAACTTGATCACCTCAGGGACACGATATTTGTTTGTTGTTAAACATAATCTATTAATATAGTATTGTAATATTTAAATTAAATAAGGCTAATATCATTACATTATTTGAAATGAATAACACACAGAAGAAGCCTGAAAATATGTCTTGTCCTGTTGATAACTGTAAAATAAAATGTTGTTATTTTTGTGAGTGCATGGTTTAATATATAAAAGATTAACTCAACTATTCATGAAACATAATGTAATTTAATTTGTTTACATGCAGTATAAAGCTGATTATAATTTTACATTTTGTATTTATTTATTTTTCTCAGCGTCCAGATGTCCTGACCACTGGAGCCGGTGTCCCGATAGGGGACAAGTTAAATGCGATGACGGCAGGGCCTCGTGGGCCATTACTGGTCCAGGATGTGGTGTTTACTGATGAAATGGCCCATTTTGACCGAGAGCGGATACCAGAGAGAGTCGTGCATGCTAAAGGAGCAGGTGAATGTGAATACCAACTTCAGGTTTAGTAATGCAATGCAGTACATATGCATTAGCTGCTTAAAAGTATAGGATTGTGAGTGTTTTTGCTCACCAAGGCTTTATTAAATCAAAAACACAGTGTAGCTGTAATGTTGTGAAATATCAATGCTATTTTAAATTATTTTATATTTGAACAAATCTTAAAATGTAAATTGTTTTCTGTGATTCAATCATAGATGTATTTTCAGCCTCCATATTGTCCCGTTATGTTTTACTAATTATTTTAAAATGCTGGCTTGATGGTCAAGAATAATTTTGTTATTGATTCTGAAAACTGGTGTGTATTTTTTTTATTCGTTTTTCAGGATTTTGTGTTGTAATAATTTTCAATTATCTTTTCTGAATAAACAAAAAATCTTGCAAAACATTTAATGAATCCCAGTTGTTTAAATGATTAAATAGGCTGGAGGCTTGAAATCTGATTTGATTACAGGTGCTGATCTGATTGAATATATAATATGGGGCACTTTAGAGCTTTTGTGGGATTTTTAGTCTCAATGGCACCCGTTAATCTTTTCACAGGAGCGTTTGGCTACTTTGAAGTGACCCACAACATCACGCGCTACTCCAAAGCCAAAGTGTTTGAGCATATTGGAAAGACAACACCGATTGCTGTTCGCTTTTCCACAGTGGGTATGTTTCTCTATGAATATTATTAACGTTTCTGGTGGAGTCTGGACTCTGGATGGATCAATGGTTTTGTTGGGATTGGAAAAAGTGGTGTAACAGAAGTCAAGGCGCTCAGGTCTTTGAAACAAAGCCAGATGGTTTTGTAAGAGGGTAAAGAGCACATGCCAACGACAACATACTCTCGCTCGCTCCCCTACAAAAAGTAACGTGTAGCACTTTTAAACACTGATAAATATTTATATAGAATTTCAAAAAGCACCTGAAACCTGGTGAATAAAACCAAGACCCTTCTCCCCCCCACCTCTCCACACACCAATCCTAAAATACTATAAGTTTTGAGTATACGTCACACAGGTGAGCGGGATTAACAAACCACCTGTAAAAAAACAGACTCTTTCATCTCAGTGGCACATTGACCAACACATACGTTATGCATTTCTGAAGTGTGCTTCACACAGGCGAGTGGGCTTGAGAAACCACCTGTAGAAACACTAAATATAAATGTAAAAAAGTGTAATACAGGTTTACATATTACCTTGATGATTAGAATGTGTAAAACTTCTATTATAAATATCTATCATGATTTACAGAAGACCACAATGTCAGTGATAAATGTTTTGATACATCAAAAAGATTTGTCAAAAATATTTAGACACATTAAAAGACCATTTAAAAAAAACACAGTGCAGCCATACAATACTTGATTATTATTTTAATCTATTAATATTGATTAATATTTTTAATCTGTTTGTTTCATTTACATGTTTTTATTTTTGGGCTGAATGACAATGTAACACTTAAGTTCACAAATTATAATTTGAAACATTGAAGTACCCTTTACTTGCACTGAATATGCTTTAAATCTCTGACATAATTTTCCCAACTTTGACCCATTTGTTTAAAAATTGGGCAGTCCAAAAAAAATGTTGAGATTTTACATTTTTAAAGATGTACCCAGAAAAATCGTAACATTTTTAATGGATTTAATGGATTAAAGAATAAAATTTGTATATATTTTTTTTCTTTTTTAATCAATTTAGTTTTTTTTATTATTATTTTGTAGCACATTTGGTTTTAGTGCATTAAAGTTATGGTATTATTTACTTCAAGAGATTGTTTACCCAAAAATATAGATTCTGCCATAATTTACTCACCCTTCAAAACCTATTTGAGTTTCTTTCTTCTATTGAACACAAAAGAAGATATTTTGAAGAATGCAGCAAACTGGCACCCATTGACTTCAATAGTAATGGCTCGTTTTCACTGACTGGTACAGTACGGTACGGTATGGGTCAGTACGGGTCACCTTTATCAGGCTTGCGTTTTGCACTACAAAGGGTACCATTTTGGTGGGCGTGGTGTACTACAGAGTTTTAGTCGACGTCATTCTCGCTCGAATAAATGTCTACAGTAAAGCTGTACAGGTCGTTCACATTATACGAGAAGCTCTTCTAACAAAACAGATGCTTTAAACATATTAATACTTGTTTATAAATGTTTATTACTATTCTATGAACATAATTTGATTATAACTGCAGATCAATGACAGTGCGAAATAGCCTACTGTAACGTCTGCAATTATATAAAATAAATAAATGCAACATATATGAACACATACAGACCCTTACAGTCTCCGATATGTTACCACTTACAGATAAACTACACACAGCATACAGTTAGTCCTTATTTGAGTTTAAAAACAACACAAAATATAGCCAACAGTCAGAGCAAACCTCTCATCTGTGTCTGTAATGTTCACCAGCACATGTAACCTCAGTTAGAGAGTAATTCCATCATTCTGAGTTCATAATAGTCCAAAAGGTGATGATAAACATGGCAGTTTGTTCATGTTTCAGGTTGCTGAAACAATTTGCTTCTGTGTTTTGTCAGGCTTCTCCTTTTTTTCGTGCTTCACTCTCGCGTTTGTCCTTTTCTGAATGGATCGGATGTCGAAGACACTTCAATAATCACACACACAATATTATCATCAGCTCAAGAATTTCGTTATATCAAATATAGACACGATCGCGAGCTCCCTGGAGAACCGCTTGCACTTTTAGACAGCCTCGTAAAGCTACAACAGGACACGGCAGATTTTGATCTTGGCTTTGTGGCTGTACATCAAGACAACAACCAAATTTGTTTAAGCTCAGGTCATCCATGGCTCGTTATTATATGCATATAGTAGTCTCGGCTGTGTAATAAAAACATGGCGGTCCCTTTGTTTTCATTCTGGCTAGCTCCAGGAGATCGTGACGCCGCTCTGTAACCAATCAGCATTCAGCTGCGCGTGTAGCTCCACCTTTTGGTACTCTTTCCTGTCTTTGGTACCCTTCCGAAAGGGTGCCGAAAAAAGTGGTACGGTGCGGTTCGGTACGCCTTTTGACAGTGGAAACGGCTATAAAAGCGTACCGTACTGTACCACTCAGTGAAAACGAGGCTTAATTTTTTTTCCTGCTATGCAAGTTGATTAATGCCAGGAACCAGCATTCTTTAAAATATCTTCGTTTGTGTTTAACAGAAGAAAGAAACTCAAAAAGGTAAAAAAAAAACATGAAAAAGAATAAATAATGAGGTAAATTTCATTTTAGGGTGAACTATCCCTTTAAATGTGAAGTGTGTCATGATCTAAAACCTGTTTGTTTGTTTATAGCGGGTGAGGCCGGGTCATCAGATACTGTCCGAGATCCTCGTGGCTTTGCAGTGAAGTTCTACACTGATGAGGGCAATTGGGATCTTACAGGAAACAACACCCCCATCTTCTTCATCAGGGATACGCTTCTGGTAAAACTCACAACCCACATGCAGCTGTATATGTAGCACCTTGAGTCTCTTTCTGATATTTACATGATATCTGTGTTTGTAGTTTCCGTCCTTCATCCACTCTCAGAAGCGCAATCCACAGACACACCTGAAGGATCCGGATATGGTTTGGGATTTTTGGAGCTTGCGTCCTGAATCGCTACATCAGGTGCGGATGCAAAACGTGGCCAATTCTGTGTTTTCCTGTTCCTGTAGTCATAATGTCTCACTCGTGTTGTTTTCTGCACACATACAGGTGTCTTTCTTGTTCAGCGATCGAGGGATTCCCGATGGCCACCGTCATATGAACGGATACGGATCGCACACCTTTAAACTGGTCAATGCTCAGGGCCAGCTGGTGTACTGCAAGTTCCACTACAAGGTGCGTAGTTTGAAAGTTAATATGTGAAATCTGATACATATCCTGTGTCCACAGAAGTGTTTTTGAGCACTGAGCTGAGGTTTTTCCTGTTGTTGTCAATAGAATTGCTGTGTTTTTAAAATGAGTTTGTTTTACCAGGCAGCTGATCAGTTTTTTTTTTTACATTTCACAAAACACTTTGGTGGACACGCACCCTTAAAGTTAGTATATTTAGGTCTGGTTTCACAGACAGGGCTTAGATTAAGCCAGGATTAGGACATTTAAGTAATTATAAATGTGTATTATATTATAAATGTGTCTAAACAAATTTACTGGAGTTTATGTTGAGATGAAACAAAGACACTAATGTATTTTTAAGATCAGTGTGTTTAAGTTTTGTTTCCCAGTTTAAATAACTGTGACTTGTATTTTAGCCTGGGATTAGGTTTAAGCCTTGTCTGTGGAATTGGGTGTATATTTTTATATTTGTGTATGTATAAGTATCGAAAAAATTTTTTTCAATATATTCGATATCAGTATTGATCAGTAATTGAGTAATATTATCAGTATAATATATATCAGTATTAGTAATTTTTAATTTCATGCCATTAATGTGGAAGAAAATGCATCCCGCTTGTTTGAGGTATCTAAAATGATTTGATACAGATCTTCAATATAAATGGTGTTCAATACAGTTAATTCACAAAACAATTTATTCTGTGATTATTATTATTTAATTTAATTTTTTTATTTAATGAACCAGACTAAAATTAAAGTAATTTACATATTTTTTATTAAATAAGATGCTGTGCTGTAAAACTATTGATGAATATTATCTGGTAATAATATTTAACACATTGTATTATTGTTATAATTTTTATAGTTAATTTTAAGTAGTTTTTTTACTGTACAATTATAACTGTAGTTCATGTAATAAAAATATATTGCTTAATATCATTATTATTATTATTAATACTATTATTTAGTAATCTTCTTTTATGTCACAGTTAAGAAACAAATTTTTATTCTTCAGACAAATCAGGGCATTAAGAATTTGCCTGTTGAAGAAGCGGATCGTCTGGCTGCCACTGATCCGGATTACTCCATCAGAGACCTTTACAATGCCATTGCCAACGGCAACTTCCCATCCTGGACCTTCTACATCCAGGTCATGACCTTTGAGCAGGCCGAAAACTGGAAGTGGAATCCATTTGATTTGACCAAGGTATCCGTATACTAGAACGCACCTCAAAACACCAGCGGCTGCAAACCTTTTTTGTTTTTTATATAATATATATTTATTTCTTTATATTTTATTTTTATTTATATTTTATTATAATTAATTATTTTTATTTATAATTATTTGTTTTTGTTTATATTTATTTTTATTGTTTATTTATATTTATGTATTTTTATTTATTTTTATGTTATTTTTTATTTATTTATATTTTATTTATAATTATATATATTTATTTATTTTTATTCATTTTTATTTTACTTATATTTTATTTATTTTTATTTTATTTATCATTTATTTATATATTTTTTTATTTATATATTTTTTATGGTTTATTTATATTTGTTTTTTATTTATTTATTTTTATTTTATTTATTTTTTATATTGTATTCATTTATATTTATTTATTAGTTTTTATTTAATTTCTATTTATTTGTTGTAATGTTTTTTTTAAGTTGTATAGTATTTAAGTAAACACTTGTTTTACTTGTTTACAGTTGTTTACATATGCATCGTTTTATAGACTTGATGAAAGTAGTCAAATTAAAAATTATTTTGCGTGTCCATCACTGATGACTAAATCTGTATTTCTCAGGTCTGGTCCCATAAAGAGTTCCCTCTGATTCCTGTGGGACGTCTCGTGTTGAACCGAAATCCCGTCAACTATTTTGCGGAGGTTGAGCAGCTGGCGTTTGATCCCAGTAACATGCCGCCCGGCATTGAGCCCAGCCCGGACAAGATGCTGCAGGTACGTTTTTACAAATGTGTTACAAAACCTATTATGCAACATAACTAGACACATTTCATAGCTCAGTTTCCACAAGGTTACAGTGCACAAAGGATGTTGTTGGCTATTAATGCACTTAAACTGTGGTTAGTTGTAATGGAAGTGCTGTAAATCACTTTGGATTAAAGCATCAATGAATAAGAAGTAATTACAAGAATGACTAAATACTGTAATTAAGAAATTTTTTGTCTGCAGGGGCGTCTTTTCTCTTACCCAGACACACATCGGCATCGACTCGGAGCTAATTACCTCCAACTACCCGTCAACTGCCCGTACCGCACCCGTGTGGCAAACTACCAGAGAGACGGACCCATGTGCATGTATGACAACCAGGGTGAGTGACTCACAGGACAAAACATTTGATTTCAAATACTAGGTAGAGTTTTGGGTAGGAAATGGTATTTGTCTGACTCAGATTAACATCACAACGTCTGTCTGGTTTGTCTGTCTGGTCTGGTATGCTGGATCAAGATAAGTAACCTCAAAAGCTTACATTGTATTGGTCTGTGATTTTTGTCGGAAACCTTTTTTTTTTTCTCAGAATTGTAATCCTTAAGTGTTATTATCAGTCTGTAAATTCTGGGTTTGTGCGCAATTCTTGGTTTACATTCAGAATTTATTTCTTGCAATTTGTGAGTTTGCTTTTCCCAGTTCGTGAGTTTACTTTTTGCAATACATGAGTTTACTTTTCCCAGTTTGTAAGTTTGCTTTTCGCAGTTCGCGAGTTTGCTTCTCGCAGTTTGAGTTTACCCCTTGCTGTTTGTGACTTTACTTCTTACAGTTCGTAAGTTTACCCCTCGCAGTTTGAGTTTACCTAAACTTGTTAGACCTAAACTGCATTTCGTTTCCTTGTACTTGTACATGTGTGATGACAATAAAGTTGAATCTAATCTTACCCCTTATAGTTCATAAGTTTAATTGTGTTTTTTTTGTGAGTTTCTTTCGATTCGAAGGTTTCTTTTCGTGTTTTGTGTTTGCTTCTCGCAGTTCGCGAGTTTACCCCTCATAGTTCGTAAGTTTAATTCTCGCTTTTTTGAATTCGTAGGTTTCTTTTCGTGTTTTGAGTTTGCTTCTCACAGTTCGTGAGTTTAGTTTTTGCAGTTTGTGAGTTTAGTTCTCACATTTTGTGAATTTCCTAAAATGTATAGGTTTCATCTCGCATTTTGTGAGTTTCTCGCAGTTTGGTAGTTCTCAAATTTTGTTAAGTTTCTTTCGATTCATAGGTTTCTTCTCACGTTTTGTGAGTTTACTTCTTGCAATTTGTGTGTTTACTCCTTGCCTACTACTCGCAATTTCTCAGCTTCTCACTATTTAAGAGCTTGCTTCTCACAATTTCTGAGTTTACTTCTTGGATTTTCTGAGTTTACCTATCACAATATATTATATATTGCAATTTTGACCATTTGCAAAAAATAAATTTAGTTTGCATTTCACAATTCTACATTTACTTCTGTCAGTTTACTTTTTGCAGAAGAAAAAAATTATGGAATTTCAAATTTATAACCTACGAATATTACAATCTAGTAATTATGAGACAAAAGCCAGAATGCTGAAAATACATTTACATATTTTCCAACTACCTTCTGTGAAACCTGATCTTGTTGTCAAAAAGTTTGCATTGAAAGATGAAACAGTTCGTGTTCTGTCCTGTAGGTGGAGCTCCAAACTACTACCCCAACAGCTTCAGCGCTCCTGACGTCCAGCCTCGCTTCCTTGAGTCGAAGTGTAAAGTGTCTCCTGATGTGGCCCGATACAACAGCGCAGACGATGACAACGTGACTCAGGTGTGTTTATAAAAGTGTGTGTCTGTGTAAAGACAATCACAAATATAGTGGGTTATAATATGTCTCCCTCTGATCCATCCTGCAGGTGCGCACATTCTTCACTCAGGTGCTGAATGAAGCCGAGCGAGAGCGTCTGTGCCAGAATATGGCCGGGCATCTGAAAGGAGCTCAACTATTTATCCAGAAACGCATGGTATGATCTTTTGTTTTTGGGCCTGTGACATTTTTAGGTTACATTAATGTCATGCAGACTAGAGATGCCTGGAAAAAATACATTGCTTGATTTTTAGATGATTCATTTGGATTATTGTCATTTTCGTAGGTGCAAAACCTGATGGCTGTTCACTCAGATTATGGCAACCGAGTTCAGGCTCTCCTGGATAAACACAACGCTGAAGGGAAAAAGGTAGAAAACATTCAATCAGTCTCATACACTTTAATGTATACGGCAATGTAGAAACAGTTTACACTGTAAAGTTTGTAAATAATTACAAAGAAATAGCAAGTAACTCATTATATTCATATTTTGAGCAGAAAGATAGAAATTATATTTTCTTTTAAAATGTATTGAAGTGCACTTTTATTGATCACAATCTTTTATTTCCAACTTTTTTATTGTGTTATTTTAGTGTAGGTCTTGATTATATCTATCTGTTAAAAATATTTTATACAAACTTCTCTCAGTTCGTGACTTTACTATTCACAGTTCGTGACTTTACTTTCTGGAATTCGTGACTTTACTTTCTGCAGTTCGTGACTTTACTTTCTGCAGTTCGTGACTTCACTTCTCGCAGTTCGTGACTTCACTT
>CAIGQZ010035066.1:3510083-3524547 GCA_903798205.1 Danio tinwini | reverse complement strand
ATATATATATATATATATATATATGCAATGACAAAATATGCACTGCAAGCACAATTAAAAATTAGCTTTAGCATGGCAGAATCATGTTAATATATTCAAAGGAATGCTTTGCTGCTAAGTAGTCATTTAGTCGACATAAGCAGTCATTTGGAAACTTTTATCTTTAGCTATTTACAGTATACAGCAGAGTCAATCCCCCAGCAGAAAGACGTTGAGCTCATGAACAACACTTAACCCTTATAATGTTCTGGGTAAAACAAACACTTTCTTGGACTTGACTTATTCTACTCACTGTTTTTTTTTCTTCATTAGAGTTTCAGTAGGATTATTCCTCTGCTACCAGGAGAGTTTTTCAGCTGCCGTGGTTTGAGCAAAACCACATTAGGGAGGATCACACACATAAACACCCACAGGCTGAAATTAGCGCTCGACAGTCGGCTATATGAAGCTGATCTGACTGAACTGAGGGATAATCTTGCCTTTCCGCCGGGTTTCAGCCTCTGTAATGATACTCGACAGTTTCTGGGTGGCTTTCAGCTCCCACCCAGATTTAATAACAGGTAAGACGACAGACTTGGTGTATTTGTTATTAGTTACTACAGATTAACAACCTTTAAAAATCTCAGAGTAGCATTAGCTCTCTGCTACGTTGGCTGGGTTATGTAGGCTACTTGTTTAATTAATGTGAAGGAATATGTAAAGTTTCCCAGTACTGGGCTGCAGCTGGAAGGGCATCCGCTGGGTAAAACATATGCTGGATAAGTTGGCGGTTCATTCCGCTGTGGCGATCCCTGATAAATAAAGAGACTAGCAGAAGGAAAATGAATGAATGAATATATTAAAGTTTGTAATGCCATGGAATGTACTTATTGTGTATACATTCACTCAAATGCTAAAATAAGCATCTTTAAATAAAGGTTTCAAGAATATAATAATTTAATAAAACGTAATTAATTATTACATTTTAAATTTACATAAATTAGTTTTTGCCCTCTAGTGGCAAATCAATGCAACTCTTTAAATAAATGCCCCAGAGTTCTTTAGTCTCATAGTTATGGTCTCCACCAGTTGTTTTAATTGTACAATTTTATTACATTCAATTTTATTTTGTTTAGTTTATTATTTTTTTATTGTAAGTTTTTTGTGTGTTTTTCTTTCTTAGTGGTTTCTTAAATTGTGTTAGTATAAGTATGCAGTAGTATAAGTATCATATTGAATATAAAAAGAATATATAAAGTTTTATATTAATTAATGTGTTATACATTAAGGCAAATTTGCAACTGGATGAAAATAGCTACAAGATTTTAGATAGCAAAAAGTTACTTGATTTTAATTACGTTTAATTGTGTTTATTATTCATTTACATTCTATTTTTAATTGACGTTTTTTAAGCATCATGTTTATTAATTTTACTATTTTTTAAGTAATTATCATTAAAATAGTTAAATAATAGGAACACAATTTATTATTATTTATGTTAAAACATTAGCTTGAATGAAAAGAAAGTTAAAAACAGGTTTGATATATTTTTACATATTGCAGTGTGTAGTTTTCATTTTGAAAGTAGATTAAAATTAATCAGTGATAAATGTTCGATTAATATTAATTGCAATCTATAAATGGTTAATGAGAATGTAAATAATGTGTGCTGTAAATGTTTAGATGATAACGGTACACTATATCACTGCCTCTGGCAATGTCCTAAAATACAAATGTTTTGGAAAGAGATAAATGAATGTATGTCAGACATATTTAATATTAAAATCCCTTTAAATGCCAAGCTTTGTATTCTTGCTGTTTCATCTCAGAAATAAAGGTATGCCTGTTGTAACTGGGGTGGTACCTTTTTAAAAGGTACAAATTTGTACCTAAAAGCTCCATATTAATACCTCAGGGGTATATATTTGTACCTAAAAAATACAAAAGTGTTCCTCTTAAAATTTGTAGGTACTAATATATACTTCTGAGGTACCAATATGGACCCTTCAAGTACAAATGTGTACCTTTTGTAAAGGTACCACCCCAGTGACAGCTCTCGTATTTTTTTATTTCTGAGAGTGTATATGGAACTTACAATTGGAAAGACAGAAATTTGGGATTTTGGTTTTCTTCAAGCTAGAAGGGCTATTGCATAACTCTGGAAACACATGGATGCTTTATCTACAGAATTGTGGAACTGTTTTGGACTGAAGAGACTTATATCATCAAAGGCAAGCAGAAGGACTTTGACTATCTTTGGGAACCATATATGAATATTATGTAAATTGTGTTTATAAACATGTATTTTATTATTTTTTTGTATTATTGTTTTTGTTATTTTGTCATTGTTTTTCAGTGTTTTAATTCACTGTTTTTATTTATTTATCATTATTTTCATTTATTTATTTATTATATTATTATTTTTGTTATGTTATTTGAATGTTTATTTGTGTGTATCCATAAATAAGAAGGGGGTGGATGTATGCTGTTTTGTAGGCTGCATTGTTATTGTATGCCTAGTTGATGGGGGTGGGGGGGATCAATAAACATATTTGGAAAAAATATATATTAATTGCAATACATTAAGTTAATGTAAATTATAATATTCAATATTTAGGACTAGGTTAAAGATGTATGTGCGCGTGAGTGTGTGTTTGGTGTGTGTTTGCGCCATCATATTTTGTAAGCACCAGCAGATGGCGCTATATAGTATTTTTTAAAGTGGCTTCAATAAAAAAATGACACAAAAGAAGATATTTAAAAAAATGTTTGAAACCAGATGTTATTATGGATGTCAATGGCTACTGATCTCCAACATTCTTCAAAATATATTTAGTGTTCAACCAAAGATACTCAAACTGATTTGTATTTTTCTTGGTGCACTGTCCTTGAAAATAAATGGAACCACTAACTAAATAAATGTTATAAAATAGTGTAATTTACTAATTATGAATGATTTGTGTCTTTATCATTGTTGTTTTTAAGTAGGCTACAATAACTAGGCCTATGAAAATATTTCTGTCTGGAACTTCATCTGTTCTCCTTTATTGTACCTCACAGGTCAAAGAACAAATTGTGCATTAATTAGAGGACAAGATTTTCTCAAGGAAGTGTCGTGTGTTCATCTGGAGAGTTATTAATTCGTAATGTGCTGTGTCAGTGTGCTTGACTGACTGTGTCAGCTGGTGATCTGCGACCCCTCCCCCCCATGTGGCCCCTCCCCCTTCTAGATGTGCTTGGTCAGCTGCTGTCCGCCCAAACGCAGCTGTGGAGTGGCTGAGAAAGACTGGAGATCCCAGCACTCATGAGGCACGACATCTGCCCTGTAAACTCACTGTTATATACACATGATTTAAATATACATGCAGTTTAAAAAAAAAAGGCGGGATAAAGGGGTTTATTTCAATATATTATTTTAAATATTTTTAAATACATTTAAATAAATTATCAATATAAAAACAACAAACGCGTCAAATTAGAAGTCCTTTAATATAAAAACTTATTAAAAGACTTTACCAAAATAATGACGATCTGTAGAATTAATATTAGGTTCATCATAGTTGTAATTTTTAATGAACAACATTTAATTATTATTTTTTGTTATCAATATTCAATAATCAATATTAATGTTTATCATATAGGAAAAGATACAGATTCGATTTATGCTCACTTTACATGTAATCTTTATATTTAATTTTCAGTTCATCATAGAAACAAATGGGTTCTTTTTTAGACATCTAAACCAATATTTAATTAGGAAAAATAAAATGTAAAAAATGTAAATGTAATAGTAAAATTTCGTGATGTATAAAAATAATATTTAATTCAACATTACATGTATTTCTAATAAATGTAATAACGTTTTAATTTTGACAACCTTAAATATTCAGTATGTTTTGAATTATTAGTGTAATATTAATTATCCTTTCTTTTGACAATCTCTAATATTTAGGCCTTCACCCTTAAGGATAATAGAAACCTCTTATTGCATCATTTTATTTACATAAATAATGTAAAATAAAATTTGTAGCACCAAAGTAGCCTAATATTATTATTTAAAAATAATTTTTCAAAAATAAAGTGATTACGCAGTCAAACATGAATGTTTGTAGTTTCAAATAAAAACATATTCAAATATATATTGTTGAATGCCTTTCCCCCACCTTGACACTGTAAAAAATGCAGACTTCCACACAATTCATTTATGTTGTCCAAACACAAAATGATTTAGTCAATTGAACTATTTTTACAAATTTAAGTGGATTGAACATGAAACAATTAAGTTGCCCCCCCCAAAAAAACTCAAAAATTTTGTTGTTTCAGCTCATTTTAAAGAAGTAGTTTGATCAAGCAGCAAAATTATTTTCTGAGTGTGTGCTATTTAATATTATCGCACATCTTTCAATTTTTCCAGCTTTTTTAGTCTATTTAACTTGATAAATTGTGTTTCATTTAATTCAAATAAAAGTATATTAATAGTTTCAAATAAGAAATATAATCAAATTCAAATATATTTTTCAATGCCTTTCCCAAATTATTCACAAACCGATTGTCAAAGTTTCTACACATTTAGGTGGATTGAACATGAAACAATTAACTTGTCTAAAAAAAAGTCAAGAATTGTTTTGTCATTTTAAATAAGTATGTGTATGGGTGTTTTTCAGTGGTGGGTTGCAGCTGGAAGGGCATCCGCTGCTTAAAACATGCTGGATAAGTTGGCGGTTCATTCCGCTGTGGAGACTGCTGATAAATAAAGATACTAAAGCGAAAAAAAATGAATGAATGAATCAAGCTAAATCATTTTTTTGAGTGTATGCTATTTATATTATATTATTGCACATCTTGCATTTTTTCCAGCTTTTCTTCGTCTATTTGATAAATTGTATTTCATTCAATTAAAATAAAAGTATATTAGTTTCAAATAAAAATATACTCAAATTTAAATGAAAGTATATTGTTGAATGCCTTTCCCCCACCTCAACACTGTATATTTGATTCATTCATTTATACATTTTCTTTTCGGCCTAGTCCCTTTGTTAATCCGCAGTCGCCACAGCGGAATGAACCGCCAACTTATCCAGCATGTTTTACGCAGCGGATGCCCTTTCAGCTGCAACCCAACTCTGGGAAACATCCACACACACACATTTACACTCATACACTATTGGACAATTTAGCCTACCCAATTCACCTGTACCGCATGTCTTTGGACTGTGGGGGAAACCAGAGCACTCGGAGGAAACCCACGCGAACGCAGGGAGAACATGCAAACTCCACACAGAAACGCCAACTGACCCAGCCAAAGCTCGAACCAGCGACCTTCCTGCTATGAGGCGACAGCTCTACCTACTGCGCCACTGTGTCGCCCGTATATTTGATTTGATAAATTGTATTTCATTTAATTAAAATAAAAGTATATTAATAAATTAGATTCAACTTTATTGTCATCACACATGTACAAGGAAACGAAATGCAGTTTAGGTCTAACCAGGAGTGCAATAGCAGCAAGTGCAGGATACAGGTATAAGTGCAGTTATAGAAAAACTATGGTGATATTTACAAATGGATGTGCTATGAACATTATATACAGGTTGTGTTAGCTATGAACAGAGATTTACAGTAGTATTAATAATCAGAAGTGTGCAGATAGATAAACATATTTACAAATGTGTACAGTGGGTGTGTACATAATTACAAATGTACATGTGCAGTGGGTGTGTACAGTTCAAATAAATGAATCAGTGCAATGAATATGTGCAATTTTTAAATGTGCAAATGTTAAGTAGTGCAGTGATTATGAGGAGTCTTGAGTTATGAGGAGAATGGGGGGTGTATTAGGGGGGCAAAGAGTCAGTGGGGGGCAGAGTTCAAAAGGGAGACAGCTCTGATAGTTTCTAATAGTTTCAAATAAGAAATAGATTAAAATTCAAATAAAAATATATGTTTTAATGCAGTGGTGTAGTCCTAAAAAAAAGTGTACCCACCCAACACAAATTTTAAAAGTAGGCAAAGAAACGACGAAACTATATATATATATATAGGCTATTTATATATATATATATATTTTTTTTTTTTTTTTTTTTTAAACATAAGTTACCTGTAACTATTGAAAGAAAAAACTAATATAAGGAAGTTAATGGTTACAGGTGTCCAGCTTTCTTCAAAATATCTTCTTTTGTGTTAAACAAAATAAAAAAAAAGACAAACCGGTTCGGAACAAGTAAAGGTTGAGTAAAGGATGACAATTTTCCTTTTTTTGAATGAACTATCCATTAAAAAAGGAAAAATATTTAAACAAATTGGTTCATTTTAAAGCGAGATGCTAATAGCCTAATCCTATTCAATGATTTATGCTTAGCTAATATATATTTATCAGGAAAATAAAATGTTTTTTTCTTCAAAAACTCAAATACTAGCCGATACTCAAGTGTTTTTTCCATGTTTTAAATAAAAACTACCACTTTTTTCAAAATGGCATAAATAAAAAAAATGTTAACAAATTTACAGGCTAATTTACATATTTCACTATCATGATAAAAGTCATAATAGTAAATAGTTTTTAACAAAGATACAACACAATATTTCACTCTGATCTCACTCTGATATGCAGTTCAAATGAGGACATTCACTGAGTGGTTCTGTCACTGTTTAATCCTGTGCATGAATGTATGATATATAATGCCACATGCACTGTAATCTGTTTTATAATCATAGTTAATTGATAATAAATGTTCGTTAAGAGTTGCATTTTTGTTGGAGGAACAGCTGTGATGATGAGGGGAGCGCCGAGGAAACAGTACATGGGGAAACACGATTGGTACATGTGATACAAGTGTTTCTATAGCAAAGAACTGCAAATATGCAGATATTATAACAATCTATAGACAAACACACCTTCTGCTCTCACTCTGCAAAGCTGTGGTTTGCTGATTAGTCTGATGATGAAGTCTGCCGCCGTTTTCATATCAAATTTAAAGGGGACTGAGGTGATCATTTAGTAGTGTACAGTTCATGAGGAAATCGCAAAACATTTAGAGGCGCTGAATAGAAATATAGGGGGCTAAAGCGATGCCCATGTGAGTATACAGAGGGTATATGCAATTATTGATCCTTAGATGTCGTAATACCCAAACAGCTCATGAAGTATACGTGCGTATACACCACTCCTTCAATGCCTTTCCCCCACCTCGACACTGTAAAAAATGCAGGCCTTCTACACAATTCATTAATGTGGTCCAAACACAAACTGATTAGGTCAATTGAACTGTTTCTACAAATGTAACTGGATTGAACATAAAACAATTAAGTTGTCCCAAAAACACCTCAAGAATTGTGTTGCTTCAGCTCATTTTAAGCAAGTAGCCTGGTATGAACAAGCAGCAAAAAGAATTGAGTGTATATTCAGAACAGTGCTTGATTGATGTGGACTTCTCAAACGTTTTACGTTCAATCTACGTTTGGTTGGTCTCGCCAATCCTGATTACATCCCTGCATATGCCCATATAGAAAACCACATCAGTTAAAAGCCTAATTGCAGTCAGATGGTGCTTCCTGTTCCATTCAACATATGCTGGTCCTTTCATCTGGCATTACTTTTATCTTGTGTATATACAGGTATAAGTCTTTGAAGTGCTTTATCAAGTTTAACAGAGCTTTGAAATTGTCGGAAACATGAAACAACAACCGACGTCGTTCAAATAATGGAGGAAAGTGGAACAGCTTGACGGCAGCTGCTTTATAAACGAGCTCTCTTTCTCTCATACACATGTTAAACGCGTATGAATATTAAAGCGGGTCACCGGCGAGTTTCTCAGTTTGTGTATGCAGACACGCGCCATTCTTATGCGCGCGCTCCAGCAGGTGTTTTGGCGGGGAGTCGCGCGCGCTGAGAGGAATGATTAGCGGGGGTTTTGGGAGGAGCGCGCGGGTCAAACAGCTTTAATTCGCGCTAATTTGCAGGTCAAAGCGAGACGGCACGCTCTCATCCTTCCTTTTCATCTCTCCCGCTCATTTACGCGTCGCTTTTGTTCTGCCTATGTGGTCCTCAAAACATCCAGTCCTCTTCTCCTCCCCCATGCAGTGCGCCTTCTGTCTTTTTTTTTTCAGTTGTGTTTGCGAAGAACAGTTACAACAAACACCTATGTTAGTATTAAAGGAACAGTTCACCTAAAAATGAAAATTCTGTCATCATTTAGCCATATCAAAGCACAATGAAAGTTTATTGAGGAATGTTTGAACCACTGACTTTTCCTATAGATGTCAATGGTTACCGGTTTTCAACATTCTTCAAAACATTTTCTTTTGTGTTCAACGGAAGTAAAAAAAAACTATAACAATAGTTTCTTTGAACAACTCAAGAGTTAGTAAATGATAACAGAATATTAATTTGTGGGTGAACTGTCTCTTAAGTTCTTATATAAAGATATGTGAAGAGTTATTATTTTTATGATAAACATTTTGCTTAGCTATTTAGCCATATGACAAAAAACAATGAAAGTTTATTGAAGAATGTTGGAAATTTGTGACCACTGACATCCATATACTTGTTTTTGCTATAGTATGGATGTCAATGGTTACCAGCTTTCAACATTCTTCAAAATATCTTCTTTTGTGTTCAACAGAGGGGAAGAAACTATAACAATACATTTTTTTAACTAATCAAGTGAATAAATGATAACAGAATAATAATAATAATAATGGGGTGGACTGCCTCTTTAAGTTTGTAATAAAGATATGTGAACTTTTTGCTTTAGCTATGTACAGTGGAAGTCAGAATACAATAATAGAATAGCCCCCCTGAATTATTAGGCCCCCTGTTTATATTTCCCCAATTTCTGTTTAACGGAGAGGATAATTTTTCAAGACATTTCTATTTTAATAACTCATCTCTAATAACTGATTTATTTTATCTTTGCCATGATGACAGTAAATAATATTTGACTAGATTATCAAGACACTTCTATACAGTTTAAAGTGACATTTAAAGGCTTACCTAGGTTAATTAGGCAAGTTAGGGTAATTAGTAAAGTTATTGTATAACGATGGTTTGTTCTGTAGACAGTCAAAAAAAATAGCTTAAAGGGGCTAATAATTTTTTTTACCTTAAAATGGTTCATAAAAAAATAAAATGTTGGAAACCTGTAACCACTGACTTACATATATTTGTTTTCCCTACTATGGATGTCAATGGTTACCAGTTTTCAACATTCTTCAAATTATCTTTAGTGTTTAACAGAGGGAAAAAACTATAACAATTGTTTTTTTTTCTTAATTATGGGTAAATAAATGATAACAGAATACTTTTTTTATTGAATTGCCTCTTTAGGTTCATATTAAAGATATGTGAAGATTTAAAAAAAAAAGAAATGTAATGTTAAAGTATTTCTTTAGCTTTTCATATGATAAGCAGTTAGTTTGAGACTGTGCCATTTTATTTTCAGGTTAACGGAAAAATAGGCCAGTTCAATCAAATGAGTAGGCTACTATTTTACTTATATTTTGTATTTAATATTGTAGTAGATGCTATGCTACTAAATTATATTTATGCAGTGGTTTGCACAGATTTAAGTTTGTTTTTAAAGTATATACTTGGCAGATTACTGTTTAAGTTAAAAGTAGTTACTCAAGCTTTTTTAGTATTGTTATAAAAAAGCATATTTTAATGAATAGTGTTTCAAAATTAAGAGTAATATCTAAAAAATAAGTCCTTAAGTAAGTAAAATAGTAAGAAGACAGTAGATTCCTATTTGTTTCCAAAGGGGTCAAATGTGACCACAAATAAAACAACCATGACTATTTTACAGGTTGATTTGACCCTTTTCCAAGTTTTGTTCTATTCTGATTAAGTAAAATAAAAAAGTCTGACGTTTCTACTTTCAAAGTTGCGGTCTCTGAACTTTACCAAAGAAAATCTAATAGAAAATATAGAGCACTCATTCATTCATTTTCCTTCAGCTTAGTCCCTGATTTATCAGTCGTCACCACAGCGGAACAAACCGACAACTACTTTGGCATATTTTATATATTTTTATACAATATATATATATATATATATATATATATATATATATATTTTATATTTATATTTTTTTTTTTTTTTTTTTTATTAAAATGCTAAGAGTTGCCCTAATAATGTTATTCTGGATAATGAATAAGAGTTGTGATCAACATTTGATAATCAGTAGTTTGCTTCGATAACAGATTTGCAAACAGTACCTTTTATTTTTACCATTATAACTTAACCAGGCTTGAAAAACAACTGGACAAGACAAAGTTTGTATCCACACACACATTTAATAAAGCGATATATTTACAACAGTGACGAATATGGCTCAGGATGATTTTGCTCAAGACAAAAATAATAACTGAAATAAAATTATTCTTGAAACAAAATTCAGTCAATAAACAATAAATAAATAACTTAGGCCATGACAAAAAAAAAATATATATATATTTATATATATATATTAGGCATTAATAAATAGGCTTA
Source organism: Danio tinwini (assembly GCA_903798205.1). Taxonomy (NCBI): domain Eukaryota; kingdom Metazoa; phylum Chordata; class Actinopteri; order Cypriniformes; family Danionidae; genus Danio; species Danio tinwini. The sequence continues at coordinate 3,514,079 of CAIGQZ010035066.1, read as the reverse complement.
CTCATCCTAACTTTAATTTAAAGTTACATGTTAGTTGCACACTGTAAACAGCAACCCGAGTTGCTCATTTACGATTCAACTGTATAAACGGCCAAAAAAACGAAATAAATAAGATCACAGAATCATATTATCACGTAATAACGCAAGTCAGACTCTGATTCGTCATTACTTCCGACCTTTTCCCGCCACCACTCTGTGACGCATGTACTGGCGAGCCCTTATTCATCATTCCATATTTCTGCTTCCCTTACAGACGTCCGTTCTCTTTCGCTTTCCATAGAAATCTGCAAGAAAACACGTTCAGAGGATTATAAACATGAACAGTGTGTTTTAAAAATGTTCCTGTGTTACATATAATTGAAAAGTAATGGTGTAATATTATCGGTCACGTTTGTTTACCTGTAATGCGCATGTTTGTTTGGCTCTTCGTCTGGACGCGTTTACGAGATAACTTTCTTCGTTGTGTTTGACTCTTATGAATCTTCAATGAACTTTCACATTTTGTGGCAACTTGTATGATTCTTTCTGTTGTCGGCAAGTCCACAGATGGTGTCTTTTTTGTAAACGGAGTTGTTTCTCTGTAAAACACCGGACAGCCCTCAGCTGGGCTTTCCTCCCACTTTAAATCCCCATCCAGCGGCTGTCCTTCGCTGAAATTAAAGTTCCACCTCTGCTGGTCTCGTTCAGAAATTTCTCGAAGTTTTGACGCCAGTTCTCGCCTCAGCTCATCGTGATCCACGGGTCCGAACAGATTTCGGCATGTTCCTGTTCTCTTCAATAGAGGAACGATCTCCTGAGGGACTTTTTTCCTCGAGGTCAGTCTTTCCCCGCCGATGCTGGAAAACAGGACGGTAGACATCGTCGATAGTATCCCAAATCAGCGCGAAAGGACACAAGAACAAATAAAATCAGTGTGAATTCCGCCACACACGTCGTCATATGTAGTAAAATACCGTGATTTAAGCTCGTCAGATTTAAAGTCCTGCGCCTCAGCCGTGTAAAACCACACACTTCGCTGCTATTGGTCATTGTCGTCAACCCCTTTGGTTTTGTTGTGAGACCTGCCTCTGCTCGGCTCTGATTGGATAGTCTTGCATGTATTCAGCTGTAATTGGTTGTGCGTCCTTGGCTCTATGTATGAATATTTATAACTTTTACCGCTTTCACCCCCGCCAGCTCACGTTTCACCAGCTGGAGTGAAGTATTTTAATTATTAATAATGACAACAATAGTTAAATAAGTAAAGTAAAAAGGGTTTCCGTATATCAAAGAAGGTTTATGTTTATTTCTTAGCCAGTTTTTTTATGTATACTATTTTATAAATTATATAAAATATTATATTATTAATATATTAAATTTATATATTTTCATATATTATATCCAGTTATGAGTTGCAGCTGGAAGGGCATCCGCTGAGTAAAACATATGCTGGATAAGTTGGCGGTTCATTCTGCTGTGGCGACCCCTATTTTTGTGTGCTGTTTGCCTCAAATTTTTGATGGATGCAATAGATTTTTAAAATCATGTATTAGACCTTATGTATTTAGGATTAAGTCATGAAGAAGAACAGAAAATAAATTTATAAAATCTAATCGTTAAAATAGCGTAATAAACTAAAATCAGGTAGCTTTTACAGCTAGTTTGAGGTATTTTAAATATTAATAGTGACAACAATAGTTAAATAAATAAAATAAAAAGAAAACCTAGGCCTAATATATTTGGTATTTGGGATGAAGTCATGAAGTAGACCAAAAAAATAAATAAAAACAAATGTTAAAGGATTTTAAAATAGCCTAATAAACTTAAATCAGGACGCAATAGCATCTAATCTGATGTGTCTTTTACACACGGTAAACCCAACAGTCAACTTTATCAAATTAAATGAGTGTAGTGAACTTAAAATTTACTGAAAGTTAATTCTACTCATTTGAAAAGAGTTTTGAACTCAGTGTTGAAGGTACAATGACTAATGAGTTAATTAAATACCTCATTACTTCAACTTAAATGGTATAAGTTCACAGTACTCATATAGATCAAATGGTTTGTTGCAATCAGTTTCCTCAAACGATTTGAGTTGCCTTAACTTATTGGGTTTACAGTACTTAGTTGGTTTGAGTTCTCTTCATGCTCAAATTGCTTCGTTTACTCAAATGGATTAAGTCCAGAGTACTCATTAGGATTAGTTTCTGAACTTAAATATTTTGTTGCAATTGGTTTCCTCAAATGGTTTGATTTACCTTAACTTATTGGGTTTTACAGTGCAGCTATAGTTTGTATGCACTTTTTTCTCTGTGAAAAAAATCATACTAAAATGATCTAAAATATGTATAAAAAATTAACTTACATTGTAAAATATATTGCTATGCATTAAAGTACATTCATTCTTGTATGTACACTACCGGTCAAAAGTTTGGGGTCAGTACGGTTTTTAAATGCTTTAAATAAGCTTCTCCTGCTCACCAAGGCTGCATTTATTTCTTCAAAATTACAGTAGAAATTATAAAATTGTGAAATGTTATTGCACTAAAAAAATAACTCTTCAAAAGTAGTTTATCAGTTAATTTTATAATTTATTTCAGTGATTTTAAAGATGAATATTCAGCTTCATTACTCCAGTCTTCAGAGTCACATGATCCTTCAGAATTCACTCTAATATACATTTTTTATTAATATTGTTATCATAATTATTGTTATTATTATTATTATTTTCATTATTATTATTATTATTAATGGTAATATAATAAAAGCAATAATGACTGGAGTAATAATTTCATTTGAAACTACAAACAATAAGGAAGCAGTTATTTAAAATTTTATTAAATATAAAAAAATGTACAATTTTTTTACATTTAATAAATGCCTTGATAAACAAAATAATTTTCTTTAAAAAACATGAAAAAAAACTGACCCCAAACTTTTGACTGTTAGTGTATGTCCACATTTATTTACATTTTTAAATAACATTTTATTATTAAGTTAGTTTGCGTTGATTAGATTGTTTAAATATACATTTTGATTGTATTTTATTAAAAATAATTTGTTTATTTATCTAAATACATTATAAAAATGATTATTCATGTAATAATGATAATACAATCAACAAATACAATACAAATAATGAACTATAATCTCAGTTGCCTTTACATGACAAAAAGAAAAAGGCTGAAATCTGTTAATGCGTGAAGATCCGCTGAAAATAAATCTAGAAAGTCATCATTTTGATCACTGTTTGAGCTTAGTGAATAGCTCAACAGCGCCCCCTTTTAATCACACTTTAGTATTACACTAAATAAACGGATAAATCTAAATGAGAATAGATAAGAGGTTATGACCTTGTTAATTGCTGGCTTCGGTCACCACATTTATACTCTTGTAACCTTGAATGGCTCTGAATTGGAGTCAAACAAATATACACAAATCTCCCTTTGCAACAAACAGGTTTAACAAGCTTTATGAGAGAGACGCAATAATATAATTCAGTCCTTAAACAAATGTTTTAGAAAAGACTTACATATTTAGACTGACTAAGTGCAGTATTTGAGCTTACTCTGCCTTCTGTGAAGCGTTCAGAGCTGTACACACACTTGCTGTGGTAAAGTAGGACATACTGTGTACATAAACAGACGTCTTACATATTGTATGGATATTATGATCCTAGTGTTGTCTATTAGTTTTTACAGTTCTGGTTTAATGTAGCCCACTTTTCTCATCATTTAGACACGAGTCATCATCATGTGATTAAATTATGTACACCTAATACCCAAACTCAGTCCTGGAGGGCCGGTGTCCTGCTGAGTTTAGCTCCAACTTGCTTCAACACACCTGCCAGGAAGTTTTTAGTATATCTAATAAGAGCTTGATTCGCTGTCACCCCTGACCTAATATGTTACCCATGTGTAAACCTCTGAAGAAATATCTATAGATTTGAGTCTCTATTTGAAATATGTAAACACACACACACACACACACACACACACACACACACACACACACACA
>CAIGQZ010035066.1:3475689-3492238 GCA_903798205.1 Danio tinwini | reverse complement strand
TAAATTTACGAATTGGATTTGTGTATTTTTGAATCGTGTTTTAAATTCACGAATTGGATTTGTGCATTTTTGAATCGTGTTTTAAATTTATGAATTGGATTTGTGTATTTTTGAACCATATTTTGAATTACGAATTGGATTTGCCTCTTTTTGAATCGTGTTTTAAATTCACAAATTAGATTGGTGCGTTTTTTTATCGTGTTTTGAATTAACAAATTGGATTTGTGTATTTTAAACCGTGTTTTGATTTTAAGAATTGGATTTGTCTCTTTTTGAATTGTGTTTTAAATTCACAAATTGGATTGGTGCGTTTTTTTTGAATTTTGAATTAACGAATTGGATTGAGTTTTTGAAACATGTTTTGAATTTACGAATTGGATTTGTGTATTTTTGAATCTTGTTTTGAACTGACGAATTGGATTTGTGTATTTATAAATTGTGTTTTGAATTCACAAATTTGATTTGTGTATTTTTGAATCATGTTTTGAATTTGCAAATTGGATTGGGCCATTATTGAATCGTGTTTTGAATTTACGAATTGGATTGGTGAGTTTTTGAAGCATGTTTTGAATTCATTAATTGGATTTGTATGTTTTTAAATCATTTTTTGACTTCACGAATTTGATTTTTGTAAATGAGAATTGTTTTTAAGTTTATATTTGGTAAATGTACTATTTTTGAGACTGTTCTGGCTCCATATTTATCTGTTAATTAAACATTTGTAAAAGCACCAAATCAAAAGAAAAAAAAAACCTCACAGTAGTTTCACCCACAAGGTGAAATTATAGATAGAAAGTAGCATTTCAAGAGTTTCACAAAGAAACTCAAACAAAGACACGAAGACAAAGAAATGATGATAATAATAATCTTGTTATAGCAACAGTACACAAATGTTGTCAGTTAAGAGGGCTGACTGGCTCTGCTGGCCGAGCGGGTGCAGGTCTTTCCACACCTCATTCACAAAAAGCAGAGCAACTGATGATGATTGATGGACTCCTCTGGTCAGCGCAAGAACAATCCAGGCCTCACAAGGACATGAGATAAATCGCAAGCGATGACGTAAATTTATAAGTTTGGCTTCCTGTCATTGAGAAAGCGGTGTTGAATGTCAGTCCCAGTGAACTGCATGAATAGAGGAGACAAGCGTCTGGGGGTTTTAGCATAGAGACAGACTCTAGGGAAACAGATGCAAATACACCAATAGTGATTTAAAAATGGTTTGCGATCTTAATTTGTTAATTTGAATGATGCTCTAATAAAGGTTAAATAGGAGATCTTAGAAAATGCTAACGTTAGCTTGTTAGCACTGAAAACTTATATCCCACTCTGCATATCGTCATCCCAAAGCCACGCCTCCTGAATGCACACTAGACAACATCACTACAATAAATTACATTTTAAAACATTCACCAGAGGGAAAACTTTATAGTACAGTTAGTAATGATGATATTATACATAATATCATCATTATAATATCATAATATGAATAATATGATATTATACATTTTAAAAAGAGGGTAGAGTGTTTGTTTGTCTGCCGTTCTCTGCCTGACTCGTGTCCATAAACACAGAAATAATGTTTTAAAGAGTGCGCTGAGATATTCACTTACATATTTTGATTGACAGGACGGCCTATGGTAATGTTCGGGCCGAATGTTTTGATTGGACTATTTTCTATTCCTTACACAGAACATTAAAATGCATGTGAATACATTTAGACTACTTCATTTAATGATCGCTATCATGATGTGAAGAGATTTTTCAGCACTCAAAACAAAAGTTGCTTCTAGAAACGATGAGATATTGCACTTCTAAAGTTCAGTTTTACTTTTTTAGAAAAAGTTTTCATGTGAAGAGAGATTTGCATTGGCTTTTGAATCTAGCTTAATTGTAAATACTTCTTTGTGTAGTTGTTGTTAAATTAAAAGTAACTTGAAAAATATATTATTATTAAAATGAAAAGAAATGACTATGTCGACAAGTGGAAAATTTGAAATGGCTTGTATAAGTGTTTATTTTTTTATATTGTTGAAAGAAAAATATTCAAGTTATCTATATTAAATTGCCAAGGTTTTGTTGAAATAGGCTGAATAATTAAATCATTTATAGAATACGTTGAAATTAATAAAGAATATGTTGGATTTAAAAAAAAAATTCTTTAATTGTTAAATCATAATTCATAATTTAAAAATTATAAATAATCACAAATTATAATTTATTTTTAATCATTATCCATTATAACCTTTCTGCTGAAACTGCATTAATAAAATAAATGAAACATAAATAAAAATAATAACTTGCAGGTAAAGTAACATTGTGCATTGCTGTGACATTAATAAATAATTAGTTAGTATAAAATGGAAAAGTTTAAATAATTAATTTATTATTTATCATTTATTATTTATATTACATTGAATTTACCATGAAAATAACAGGTTATCCGGGGTCTTAATGTCTTTAAATAGTCTTAAATTTCCAAAACTAAATTTCAGCCCTTAAAGTCTTAAACTCACTGAAATATTGTGGTGTAGGTCTTAAATCATTTCAAACAGGTCCTAATTTTATTAGATGATGATGATGATGATTATTATTATTATTATTATTATTATTATTGTAGATGGTGGTTGTTGTTGTTATTATTATTATTATTATTGTCGATTTTTATTGTTATTATTATTGTAGATGTTGTTGTTTATAATAATAATGATGATTATTATTGTTATTAGTATTGAATGTTTGTTGTTGTTATAATAATAATAATTATTATTATTATTATTATTGTAGATGTTTGTTGTTGTTATAATAATAATAATAATAATTATTATTATTATTGTTGTTGTTGTTGTAGATGTTTGTTGTTGTTGTTAATAATAACAATAATACTTATTATTATTATTATTATTATTATTATTATTTATTATTATTATTGTAGATGTTGTTGTTGTTTATAATAATAATGATGATTATTATTGTTATTAGTATTGAATGTTTGTTGTTGTTATAATAATAATAATAATAATAATAATAATTATTATTATTATTATTGTAGATGTTTGTTGTTGTTATAATAATAATAATAATAATAATAATAATAATAATAATTATTATTATTATTATTGTTGTTGTTGTAGATGTTTGTTGTTGTTGTTAATAATAATAATAATACTTATTATTATTATTATTATTATTATTTATTATTATTATTGTAGATGTTTGTTGTTGTTGTTGTTGTTATTGTAGATGTTTGTTGTTGTTGTTGTTATTATTATTGTAGACGTTTATGAGTACATGTTTGTATCTTCTAGCATACTGGCGTTTCTGGCTGTGTGTTTCTGTGGTGTACGAACTCTTCCTCATCTTCATCCTCTTCCAGGTTTGTTTTTCACCCTTAACATCACAACTTTAGATGTAAACACAAATTATGGACCAACGTATTCAGTTTATATTTTTATGTATTTATTTATTTTTTATTTTATTTTTTCTTTCCAGACGGTGCATGACGGCAGGCAGTTTATGAAGTACATCGACCCAAAACTGGGCGTCCCACTTCCTGAAAGAGATTATGGCGGAAACTGTCTCATCTATGACCCTGGACACCCTGCAGATCCCTTTCACAATATCTGGGTAGGCGTTAAAAGCAGCATAAATAAAAGCATAATACTGATGCATCTGTTGCAGAGAGTCATGCATAAGCCCGGTCACTTATAGAGCATTACATCCACATTTGATCCTACATCATACACAGATCTATAATGCACATACTGTAGGTTAGAGAGATAATGTACAGACATTGCAGAATAAAAGTTTGTATGTTGTTCTGCTCTTACATTTGTTAACATTTAAACATTTAAGTAGACATTATTTGTTGATTTTAAATTGAAATGTATTAATGTGAGAAGAGGCTAGAGTGTGTGATTATTAGAGAAAAGAAGCCTATACATCTGTGAAGAAAAAGGAGAGCATTTCACTTCTGTATTGTGATATATTTTGATTTATTATATTTAAATAATTATTTTATATATAATAATAATAATTATTATTATTATTATTATTATAAGTAAAAATAATTGACAGGTAGAGCTTAGAGCTCTTTTGTTTGGTTATTTTTAACTATACAATGTTAAGTCATCAAGCAAAATATCAACTAAAATACAGACATATTTGTTTATTATTATTATTATTATTATTATTATCATTACTATTATTACTATTATTACTATTATTATTAAGTAGCCATTATTTTAGGCAGCTTTTTGTAAACTACAAACCTCATGCCAAATACAGATGTTTTTTTGTTTTTTTTAAGACAAATTCTTTTGTTTTTTTTCAGCTTAGTCCCTTATTTATCAGGGGTCGCCACAGCAGAATGAACTGCCAACTATTCCAGCATATGTTTTACACAGCGAATGCCTTTTTCAGCCGCAGCCCAGTACTGGGAAACACCCATACACCTATTTACACACACTCACTCATACACTATGGCCAATTTAGTTTAATTCACATATAGCACATGTTTTTGCAGTGCTTCCCACAGGTTTTTTAATATACTTGCGGTGGTAGCCGGATTGAAATACACCATTTACCTACATCACATAAATAGTTAACTATGCGACAAACCAAACATTATTTGTTTTTTTAACAATATTTGTATTTATTATGACACTGTTATACACTGTTTATTTTGCAATGGGTTAAAGTAAAAAAAGACTGTTGAAATAAAAAAAAGAAATCCACTATTTGTCTTTTATACTATTCAGGTGCCATGTGCACCCACTGACAGGTAAAATCTGCCTCTCTCTTTAAAGTTCAAAGCAAACTTGAATGCCAAAGCATTTTAGATATGTATATAAAATAGCCTATGTTATATATATGTTAGCCTATATTGACATAATAAAATTACTAAAATGTACAGCAAATGAGAAATAATTGACAGAAAAAGGAATAAAAACAGACAATATCTCTCTAAAATTATAATAATTACAAGAATAAAATGTGCAGATTATTTAAATAAGGCAAGTGTGTTAACTATTATGGTGTACATATGTTTTGCAGCCAGTTTAGATCAGTCATTTTGAGTATATGGTAAAGTTTTTCTGAGTTGTTTAGGTTAAAGAATGAATAATGGAATGTTTCTCTCGTGACTGTGCATGTGCAGTTAGCTGCGAAACCATGCGGAAGTAGGCTTAAGTAAAAAGGTGACGCAAAAACGCATACGATTAACGAACAACAACTTTAGAAAGCGAAAGCAAAGCAAAATCCTGGACATTTTAGGAAATTTAAAAACCGCGGCCAGACATTTTAAGTCTCAAAAAGGCACGTGCGTCTCTGTGTGTCTACAGAGCACATGAGACTGTCTGTGGGAGTGCTGACAGGTCTCGCACACAGAACGAAAAGGATAAACCAAACATTTTACACCACTAAATCAATCGCGGATGTTTGGTTATATTGGGTGGATACAAAAAAGTGTAAAAGCATGATAATAATTGTAAAAAAATAAAGGTCTCTAAATATACTTGGGCGGCCGTTAATATATCTGGGCCTCCCGCCCAAGTAAAGTCTATAGCTGCGTCCCAAATGGCACACTATGCACTCATGCACTATGCACTTACACACTCAACAGCATAGTACATGTATGAAGTGTCATCACAAATGGAACACTAATGTTTTTTTTACTAAGCGTAAATTCAAACTGTTTCCCTGATGACGTTTGACGGTTGTTAAATCATTGAAATAAATGACCAAACTATCAAATAATAGCCGCCATGAGTTTAACCGCATTCACCATCGGGAGGCGCTATAATCACTCTTGTAGGAGAATTTTGCTGTCACCATCCAAAATAAATAAAGTCATCCAACATGTGTGCCCGATAGCTCCGCCCCTTCCACTACATGAGCAAAGCTGCGGTCGTTGAGTGCGTAAAGTGTCCATCATTACATACTTAATTTTACTGGCTGAATGAGTGCATCATCCGGGTAACTAAAGTGCACTTATTATTTTTAGAGTTTTCAGTGTAAACGCACTACTTACACTATACTACAAAATGGCGTAGAATAGTGCATAAGTATGCGATTTGGGACGCACCTTAGGACTGCGTCCGAAACCGCCTACTACTCAGTAGGTACTGCATTTGAATTTAAATGTACTACTCGGCTGTTAGAAAAGGACCTTCTATATAGTATGAATGTAGGAAGCATGAATGGAATTCGGACATACTACATCTACCATTTTGTCATGATCACGTGACCTACCTGCGTCAGTTGCGTCAATTCACTCTCATTCATGAATTCTCTCACGAGGCATCATGGGATAGCGCAGTGTGCATGGGATACGCACTTCAGAATCTCCCCGGAAAGTTGTAAGTCATCCGGGTACTTCTCGCATACTGTTTTTTTAAATTCTATGAATTTGGGCATACTACTCGGCTCACATACTGATCTTAGCATACTGTATAGTATGGAAGTATGCGGTTTTGGACGCAGCCCATGGGAAGCTGTGCTTTGGACTATGGGGGAAACCGGAGCACCCAGAGGAAACCCACACCAACACGGGAAGAACATGCAAACTCCATTGAGAAATGCCTCCTGGTTTAGCCTGGACTCGAACCAGTGACCTTCTTGCTGTGAGATGACAGTGCTAGCCACCATGCCTCCCAAAATATTAACATGAAACATAATATAAATAATGGCTTTCCTTGTTCTTTAACAGAAAATGATCAATTGTTTTTAATACTTAATCAAAAATAACACTAAAATCACTACATATTGTGTTCCCAACAGGACAAAATGGATGGATTTGTTCCTGCCCATTTTCTCGGCTGGTACATTAAGGTTGGTGTTAAAAATAAATATTTGAATCTATCAACCAGTGTTTAATTTAATCGGCCCAAGAGTATGTCTGAGTTTGGCAAGTGAATGTGCAGCAACATGTCTAAATGCAGCGTCAGAAATTGAATTAGAGTCTATTAGTCATGTATTTGCTTCACTCTCTCACTGTGTGTGTGTTGGTGTGTCAGACGCTGATGATCAGGGACTGGTGGATGTGTATGATCATCAGTGTGATGTTCGAGTTTCTGGAGTACAGTCTTGAACACCAGCTGCCAAACTTTTCTGAGTGCTGGTGGGACCATGTGAGTAAAGAACACCAGATACACAATGAAAGTCATGCATTATACTAGGGCTGGGCAAAGAAAAAGAAATGAGAATAATTTTTTTTCAAAAGAGGTTGATATAAAGTCAGTTCTCAAAAGATGTATTCAGCCAATGTATAGACCAGCGGTGGCCAAACTAGGGCCCGCATGCCAAAATTGGCCCATGGTAGCCTTTGATTTGGCCCACCCTCCCATCTGAAAAGAAAGGGAGAATGATAGGTATTTATTTTTTTACACACCCAGCGGCCACTTTATTAGGTACACCTGTCCAACCGCTTGTTAACGGAAATTTCTAATCAACCAATCACACGCAGCAACTCAATGCATTTAGCCATGTAGACATGGTCAAGACGATCTGCTGCAGTTCAAACCGAGCATCAGAATGGAAAAGAAAGGTGATTTTTAGTGACTTTGAATGTGGCATGGTTGTTAGTGCCAGACGTACTGGTCTGAGTATTTCAGAAACTGCTGATCTACTAGAATTTTCACGCACAACTATCTCGAGGGTTTACAGAGAATGGTCCGAAAAAGAGAAAATATCCAGTGAGCGGCAGTTTTGTGGGCACAAACGCCTTGTTGATACCAGAGGTCAGGGGAGAATGGCCAGACTGGTTTCAGCAGATAAAAAGGCAACAGAAACTCAAATAACCACTCGTTACAACTGAAGTCTGCAGAGGAGCATCTCTGAACTCACAACACGTCAAACCTTGAGACTGATGGGCTACAGCAGCAGAAGACCACACCATGTGCCACTCCTGTCATCTCAGAACAGGAAACTGAGGCTACAATTCACACAGGCTCACCAAAATGGACAATAGAAGATTGGAAAAACATTGCCTAGACTGTTGAGTCTCAATTTCTGCTGTGACATTCGGATAGTAGGGTCAGAATTTGGCATCAACAACATAAAAGCATGGATCCATCCTGCCTTGTATCAACGATTCAGGCTGGTGGTTGGGTTGTAATGGTGTAGGGGTTATTTTCTTGGCACACTTTGGGCCCATTAGTACCAATTGAGCATCGAGCACTGCCACAGCCTACCTGAGTATTGTTGCTGACCATGTCCATCCTTTTATGACAACAGTGTACCAATCTTCTGATGGCTTCTTCCAGCAGCATACCGCGCCATGTCATAAAGCATGAATCATTTCAGACTGCTTTCATGAACATGACAATGAGTTCACTGTACTCAAATGGCCTCCACAGTCACCAGATCTCAATCCAAAGGAGCATTTTTGGGATGTGTTGGAACGGGAGATTTGCATCTGACAAATGTCAATATGGACCAAAATCTCTGAGGAATATTTCCAGTACCTTGTTAAATCTATGCTACAAAGGATTAGAGCAGCTCTGAAGGCAAAAGGGGTCCAACCCAGTACTAGTAAGGTGTGCGTAATAAAGTGGCTGGTGAGTGTATGTATTTTGTGATTGCTGGTTTAATGTAACATATTGGTTGTTTTATTGTTAAGCTACAAAAAAAGCTAACTGAAATGTTTTAATTAAATGTAATTGAATCAGATTTTTTGTTTTTTTTATGTAAATACTGTCACTTGACAGATAGAGGACAATGCACAAAACATCGGCAACTTGACTATTGTATACAGCATTGAACTCCATTGTGTTATAACATGTATTATTTGTTTATTGTAATAAATTCATTATTAGATGTAAAAGATGTAATGCCTTAGGTCATAAGATTAAAGTTTTTTAAATATTTATTTTCAAATATATTAAATAAATTAGGAAATTGATTTGCAACTTTAATAAAATACAGTTTGCTTTGTTTACCTTCGGCCCACAACCCCCAATCAAGTTAGTTTTTTTGGCCCTTTATAGGAAAATGTGTGGGCATCTTTGATATAGACGGATGAATAGATGGATAGCATTGATTCGAATCCAATCTAGAACTTGTGAATAAGAATAAAATCATGACATCTGAATCAACACTGAGTCCTGCATTATCTAGTTTTAAAGCAAATCCTGTCTCATTGCCTCTGTCCTGCTGTAGTGGATCATGGATGTGTTGGTGTGTAACGGGCTGGGCATTTACTGTGGCATGAAGACACTCGGTTGGCTCTCCATGAAGCCGTATCAGTGGCAGGGCCTTTGGAACATCCCAACATACAAGTAAAACCCCTAAAGCAAACCTCTTAGAAATCTGTCTGCAAGTCGAATAATGTCATGACGTTTCACTATTGTGTCTTACAGAGGGAAAATTAAGCGCATTGCCTTCCAGTTTACCCCATACAGCTGGGTCAAGTTTGAATGGCGTCCCGCATCAAACCTCCGAAGGTGGCTTGCGGTATTGGGTATTATTTTCATGGTGAGTCACATGACCAATCACTGCCAACCTGATTTCACCAAGTAGGACAGGTTTCTGGATTAACATCTATGCTGATCCTGGAACAACATTCCAATCAGCAAATCACAATTAAGGGATACAATTACAGTTCATGTTAAGTGTAAGCTTAAGGTTAGGTTTATGCACTTCTACATGATTGCTATCCAACTATTATTCCTCTTTGGTTTTGGGAAAAATTTACAGGAATAGGTATGGATTACATTTTTTACATAGATGTTCCAGGATCACATCGTGCTTGGCAAAATCATGAAGAGTGACCAATCAATGCATTGTTTTGTCGAATTTTAAAAATGATGCCATATTCTCTTGCGTTTTGCAGTTTTTGTTGGCAGAGTTGAATACGTTTTATCTGAAGTTTGTGATGTGGATGCCTCCAGAGCATTATCTGGTGCTTTTCCGGCTCGTTTTCTTTGTGAATGTGGGAGGAGTGGCTATGCGAGAGATCTACGACTTCATGGATGACCCGTAAGTACAATCCAGAGCGTTTCGAAATCCTTATGAGATGTTTTGGTGACTTTAATTTATGTTGTTTTCTTCTTTCTAATGTAACATTGTAACGCTTTTTTTAAAACCCATTCCTGAGTCCAGCTTCTTGCGTAAGCAAAGACACGATTGGTGTGAACGAGCCTCGAGGATGCTTTCCTTCTGATGCAAACATTAGGAAAGAACTGATGAACTTTATTTTTAGTAAAGCTCCAGACATTTGTTCACTTCATTTCACAAGAGATTTGATCACAAACAAGGCACCATGTAGTGCAGGATTTTTAGAAAGACTGAAAGTAAGATGATACCGTGTTGACTATATTGTATCCAACAACAATGCTGCAGCACTGTTTTCATGACATGCTCACTATTATTACAGATGGTCTGTTATGCGCTGAGTGTTTATGCCTTCTTAACCCTAAATCACAGCAGCGTTCATCTGTGAAGGGGGTAGGTTGTCAAACAAATGCAGAAGTTTACGTTAGTGGGTATAACTGTCCTGTCAAACCTTAGAAAATGTTTAAATATGCAAAACTTTTCGCCAATCACAAAATAGGTCAGAAAATAGCCTATTACCTATAAAGGATCATGTTTTTGGTTGTCAAAATCTTGATAACATTATTAAGTGTACCTCAGGGAACGCTACAAAATGGAAAAAGGCAGTTTATAATCTCTTTAACGTTACTTCAATCCAAAATGAAAATTGTAGTTTTTTCAACATTGTATCTTACCCATGAGACCTAAAATTAAAATTCATCTTAGGAAGATATTTTAAAGCAAACCAGTCTGTTGAAAGTCTATTCACCAAAAGGTTGCATCTAAAAAGCAAATCTTTCCATTTAAGCATCAGTTTTGTAATGAATGTCATGTTCAGTGATGAATTGTACCATCTTTTGGACATTTGAAGAATTGCAGTGCATCCAGAAAGTATTCATAGCTCTTCACTTTTTCCACATTTTTATGTTACAGCCTTATTCCAAAATGTATTAAATTCATTTATTTCCTCAACATTCTAACATGCAATACCCCATAATGACTGTGAAAAAAGTTTTTTGTTTAATTGTTGCAAATTTATTAAAATTAAAGTGCTAAACAAATCACATGTACTTAAGTATTCACAGCCTTTGCTCAATGCTTTGTTGATGCACCTTTGGCAGCAATTACAGCCTCAAGTCTTTTTGAATATGATGCCACAAGCTAGGCACACCTGTCTTTGGGAATATGTTTTTTGTTTTTAATAAAATTGCAACAATTTCAAAAACTCTTTTTTGTCACATTGTCATTATGAGGTATTGTGTGTAGAATGTTGAGGAAATGAATTTAATCCATTTTGGAATGAGGCTGTAACAAAAAAAAAATGTGGAAAAAGTGAAGCGCTATGAATACTTTCTGGATGCACTGTATGTGCCAGAATTATGTGCTAAATCGCAGTAACCTTTACTACTTGACATTTAATTTACTAAGCTTTTATACATACTTTATTTATGTGTAAAATGATTTATCTCTCTGCCGAATATTACATAACATTCAAGAATCCGAGTCAAGGGGCACATAAACATGTAAATGATCTGTATCAGTTGTGAAAAATCAATAGATTCAGCACTCTACTAAGTAAATGTTGACAGGATTTTATATCAGAGTGAACCAACTAACCCTATAAAGGGGAAATAATTTTTTCTGTGGTCATTTTATAACATTATCGATATGTTTTTATACGAGAAACCCAACATATATTATATGTAATAGGCTATTTTCTGTTATATTTTGACACCATTTGACCGGTCAGATTTGTGACCACCCATCAAAATTTTTACATGTTTTTTTGACAGCATGCGTTCTTCATAGATGGACACGTAACTGTGAACTGAAAATTCTGTCATCATTTACTCATCCTTCACTTGTCAGAAATCCGTTTGAGCTGCTTATATTCTGTTTAACACAAGAAGTTTTTTTGAAAAATGTTGAAATTCTGTAACCGTTGACTTCCATAGTTTTTCCTTACTATGGAAGTCAATGGTTACAGGTTACTTACATTATTCAGAGTATCTAATTTGCTGTTCAACTGCAAAAAAAGGAACTCATGAATGTTTGAAACCACTTGAGGGTGTGTAAATAGTGAGTACACTTTCATTTTTGAGTGAACTATTCCTTTAGGAAAAAAAAAACATGCTTAAATATTCAATAGAATATTATTCATATTAATAAAAATGATCTGAAACGGGCAATGCTGATCACCTATTTAAAGCAATTAAAATCACACTTGTGTGGCTCGACATTACTTTAGAATCCAATATAGTCAACAACATTGTGCAGTTTTTTTTTTGTTTTTTTTTAATCCTGCGTTGTTTAATTTAATGTTTATAAGATTATCATTCAATGCTGTTATTAGCAATAAAAATGACATTCATTCAGTCAGATACTCGGTAATGTCAGTTTCATAAATCATCAACTCTGCCTTCCACAGTGGCCGTTTGTTGTGAAGCATTGTGGGATTGCTCTAGTTTCACATGCTGTGCTACTTAAGATGTGCTGCTTTGTTGTTTGGAGACAGGAGCTTTTTTTGTCCTAGACATGGTAATGAGGCCTACAATATGACCTAGTTATGAAACTTAGTAGGAACAGGATTTTTTTTCGTTCTGTGCTTTTTTCTTTGGGCCTCATTCATGAACCATAAACAGAATGATTTTTTTTTTGTGTGAATCCTTCGTAAAGCTACAATTAAATGTGTAACTCGGGGTTTAACATGGCATTCCTGTCATTTTATGTAGCTGGAATTTGTAGGTGGAGATTATGCTGATTAGAAAGGATCTCATCATTTCCTTATTATTGGAAATCATTAACATGATTGTTTAATCACTATTTAATCTGAGGTTTACGAAGCATTTGTGAATTTGAATGAGTTTTATTTATTTATTTATTTATTTTTTAAGAGGTCAGATTTTGTTTTTGTTTTAGGGGGCAAATTACCTTTTTTACTTTTCAATTACTTATGAATGTTTATCAAATGAGGCCATTTGTGCATTTGCAGCTTGTAAATATAGTGTGATATTTTAATTTTAGAAAATTTCATAAAAAGCTGGGCCAGCAGGCGTGGATTGTGGCGGCCATCACTGTTACAGAGTTTCTGATCGTGGTCAAATATGACCCTAACACCATCATGCTGCCAATCCCCTTCTTCATCACTCAGTGCTGGATACTGGGAATCGCACTCATCCTTATTTGGACCCTGTGGCGGTTCTTTATTCGGTAATAAAACCTACACTCATAACACTCAACCAAATGTTCATTTTAATTTGTTGTTGTTGTTATTATTATTATTTTTATTATTATTAGCATTACTATGATTATTAGAGTCAGTATCAGCATTAGTATCAGTAGAAGTAGCAGTAGTAGTAATAGTAACAGTAGTAGTAATATAGTAATAATAGTAATAGTAGTAATAAATGTAGTAGTAATAATAATAGTAGTAGTAGTAGTAGTAGTAGTAGTAATAGCAATAGTAATAGTAACAGTAGTAGTAATATAGTAATAGTAGTAATAAATGTAGTAGTAATAATAGTAGTAGTAGTAGTAATAATAGCAATAGTAATAGTAACAGTAGTAGTAATATAGTAATAGTAGTAATAGTAATAGTGGTAATAATAGTAATAATAATAATAGTAGTAGTCGT
The DNA here is from genome assembly GCA_903798205.1 of Danio tinwini. Taxonomy (NCBI): domain Eukaryota; kingdom Metazoa; phylum Chordata; class Actinopteri; order Cypriniformes; family Danionidae; genus Danio; species Danio tinwini. The sequence continues at coordinate 3,478,575 of CAIGQZ010035066.1, read as the reverse complement.
AGTAATGATAGTAATAGTGGTTGTAGTAGTAGTAGTAATAGCAATAGTAGTTATAGTAATAGTAGTAATAATAGTAATAGTAGTAATAATAGTGGTAATAGTAATGGGGGTAGTAGTAGTAGTAGTTGTAATGGTAGTAGTAATAGTAATAATAGTAATAGTAGTACCAATAATAATAATAATAGTGGTAATAATAGTAGTAATAGTAATTGTAGTAATAATAATAGTAGCAGTTGTAGTAATAGTAATAGTATTAGTAATAGTAATCGTAATAGTAGTGATATTAATAGAAGTAATAGTAGTAATAGTTATTGTAATAGTAATTGTAATAATAATAGTAATAATAATAACAATAGTAGTAGTAATAGTAATGGTAAGGGTAATAGTAGTACTAGTTAAATAATAAAACACTTTATAATAGGATTTGGGTTTTTTATGGAATCATGTGTATCAAATAAATTTCTTGATCCAACCTGCGGGTGAAAAAAGAGAACTTTTTCAGCACTTTTCGCTCGCGTGACTTTGTTCAACACTTTTATTAATAAATGCTGTTGATGTATTGTTAGTTCATATTAACTAAAGTAAACTAACAAATGGAACCTTATTTTAAAGTGCTATCAATGAAAGGCTTAGGGTTATTTTTTTGCTTACTGTATATTAAAAAAATTGCACACCGAAAAATGTGTGGCGGATATTGTTCTTTTCAATCAAACTCAATACACACATTTAATCTTAAATTTAGAAAATGCTGTATCCAGAAAAAAATCAGTTTATTGCTCCTGAGTTGTGGGATTTAGCATTTTGCAGACCATGATTTCTTATTTAGAGACGCTTAAATATAAAATTATGTTATTCTTATATATGCGAGTCAAATTAAATTTCAAAAGTGACCTGATCCGCATAGAAGGCCTTATATTCCCGTTAATTGATTGCAATATGCAATGTCTTTTTAATATGTCATCAAATTCTAAATATTCCTCATATGACTTTTGGTAAGCATAATTGTTTTAATAATATATATTAGTTCGAATGGATTACATTTTATTGGTCACATTAAAGTGTCCACATAAGGGTCTTCTGTACATAATGTTGAAATATTTTCTGCTCCGAAAAATACAATAAACATGACACAATCGTAGATTTTTTATAAGTAATGTGCTTCTGATTATGAAGCATAAAAAACTGCTCTTTTACTCCTATTAGGCAGGGTTGCCAGGTCCCAAGAAAATTTTCCAGCCCAATGACAACTCAAAACCCGCACAAATGGAATGAAAAGTAGCCCTTTTTTTCCCTTTTCAATCAGTCAATTGCTGGATTCCCACATAGGGAAATGTTTACCATATCGTCTCAGATATTTTGTCATACACATTCTTGTAGATACTGTATTGATATAGAATGTTAATGTACTTTACTTTCTGCACACCAAACAACAATTTTAAGTATCTTTTTCCAGATAAAGATATCTGACGCACTATCAGACAGTTTTACTTGCTCACTTGCAGCAGTTTTTGGGTTGCCAAGTATGCATGACCATTAAGAACATTTTCATTTTCTATTTGGAAGAAAGAAACATTTTTGCAGCCAATGCATGTTACGAAAGTAGCCACATTGCATTTTCGAAAAAACTATTAAGTTGTGCAGGAAAACTGCAACGCTGGCAACACTGCTGTTAAGAAACCTTGGCATTTGAGGAAGTATAGGTTGTTCTCAAATTTTAATTTCCACTCTAAATCACAGTAAGCAGTATATACATACAAACACTATATAATGTGCTTTAGAAATTGTAGCATTTCAGCATACTGTTCATTTAGAAAAAGTATACATGATGAAATGTTCTTACCTGAATGTTAACCGAGCAATCTTTCTGCCTTGACAGTGACATCACACTCCGATACAAAGAAACGCGGCGGCGCAGACAGGAAGTCTCTTCAGAGCGGGATGGCAGCAGTTCAGCCCCATCAGGCAGGAGCAAACTCAACGGCAGCATGGACTCCGTCCGACACAGGAAGTCATGAATCCACCAAAACACACAAACAGCACATTATTACTACGTTTGTGTTTCTAACCCCATTCAGATCACACCAACGCTCTCCAGCTGCGTCCTGACAGAAGACTCCGTCATTTCCTCCGCTCACAGAGAGGGTTTGTTGTATATTTAGGAATAAATGTATTTGTAGTAGTGCGGCGCAAAGATTTAATCGCGATTAATGGCATCCAAAATAACGGTTTGTATTTACATAATACAGGGTGATTCAAAAAGAATACCACAACTTTGATCATCTGTATTTAATCAAAGAAACATGATGGAACCATGGGAAATTAATCAATGTGAAGAGTACTTAAAGTTTTTTCAGTAGAAAACAAGTTTATAGATGTTCAATATGACCCTCTCCAGGCACTCGAGTGACATCAACCCGAAAGTTACGGTATTCTTTTTGAATCATCCTCTATATATGCGTGTGTAAATGTTTATGTATAGATAAACACACACATGCATGCGTGTATTTTATAAAATGTTTATTTTAGATATGAAATGTGTATATGATATTAATTTATATACCTGTGTAAATATCTTGTTTTTATGTACTTAAACATTCTAAATATATATAATACACACACATTTATATTACGTAAAAACAAACATTAATTTTGGACGCGATTTAATGGCAACAAATCGTATCCAAAATAAAGGTTTGTATTTACATAAAAAATATATACAAACACAACACGTATATTATGTATATATAATACACGCATGCATGTGAATATGAGACTGTTTATTTATATTAATATAGATATTAAAATTGATCATATATTATGTCTAAATATAAATAATTTCTCATATGCATACGTGTGTGTGTGTGTGTGTATATATATATATATATA
>CAIGQZ010035066.1:3446583-3475289 GCA_903798205.1 Danio tinwini | reverse complement strand
TATATATATATATATATATATATATATATATATTTAGATATAAAATAAATGTGCATTTATATAAATTTAAATATATTAAATTTAAATATTTATGTAAATATTTTATGTACATAAATGTTCAAAACGTATATAAAAGACACACATGCATATATATATTATGTAAATACAAACCTTTAAACGTTAATTTTGGATGCAATTTAATCATCAGCGCTAATTTGTAGCGGTTACATTTTAGGGTTCAGGGTCCACTTTTGGGTTTATCGACGGGTGCTATGCAGGAAGACACGTTATGATGCAGAACACTATGCAGATACGGCCGTTTTTCTGATTAAAGGAGTCTGTTTTAAGTTCTGCTTAGAGGTTAGACGTCCCTTATGAGCTGCGACTATTTAAAAACCAAGAAGAAAAGCTATGAGAATGTATTTATTGAATTCTTTCTGCTGATGCTAAAGAAAGCTAGTGTGCCTGTTACATAAGCACCTCACACACGGACAATCCTCCTGATCCCGTGTTTCTTAATAACACGGGGGTCGGTGTCATGACTGGACCAAAATCCAAGAACTTTACTTTTTCCGTTTGCATGCGCGAGTGTGCGCGCGAGAGCAAACGTTTATGCTGATGCTATTTAATTTTTGTTATTATTGTTGTTATTATTATTATTTCTGCAGGGAAACAAGATAGAAATGTGGTGTTTTTTGGGTGTGATAAATAATAGATGTAAAAATCAGGAAGTCATCCCAAAGCTCTTGCTGTAGGTTTATAGGGGTGTTTGTGTATGGTGTGGTCACAGTGAGTGGGTCGTGTCGTGATATTAGTACGTCTGTATTCTGATAATGTGCAAGTCCAAAAAAATAAATCAACCGCCTGGTCTGATGTATCAAACGCCATTATAATCTTACTGTGAATGTAAACGTCTAGCGCTTGTTTGACTTTAGCGCCAATGCCTGAGCTCTTACTGTTTCGTATCTCGTTACTGAGGGTGTTAAAGGGGTTCGTTTTTGCTTTAATTATGAGGGGAAATCGCAGTATATGTTCTGGTGTGAATGATCCGAAATCTGTGTGGGACCATTTGATGATCTGTCTGTCTGCCTCTGCTTCTAGTGGTTCTTGTAGACCTGTTACAACAACTGAACAACTGGGAGGTCATATTTTATAATGTTTTCAATAAATAACTTAAAAAAGGAGTTCTTTCTCTTTAACTCTTTATTTATTTATACACATTACTAGTACCGGGTTGGACCCACTTTTGCCTTCAGAACTGCCTTAATCCATTGTAGCATGGATTCAACAAGATACTGGAAATATTCCTCAGAGCTTTTGGTCCATATTGACATGATAGCATCACGCAGTTGCTGCAGATTTGTTGGCTGCACATCCATGATGTGAATCTCCCAATCCACCACATCCCAAATGTGCTCTATTGGATTGAGATATGGCGACTGTGGAGGCCGTTTGAGTACAGTGAACTCATTGTCACGTTCAAGAAACCAGTCTGAGATCTGAGATCAGTCTGCTGCTGTAGCCCATTCGCCTCAAGGTTGGACGTGTTGTGCGTTCAGAGATGCTCCTCTGCATACCTTGGTTGTATTGAGTGGTTATTTGAGTTACTGTTGCCCTTCTATCAGCTGGAACCAGTCTGAGCATTCTCCTCTGACCTCTGGCATCAACAAGACATTTGCCCCCTCAGAACTGCTGCTCACTGGATATTTTCTCTTTTTTTGAACTATTCTCTGTACACTCTAGAGATGGTTGTACGTGAAAATCCCAGTAGATCAGCAGTTTCTGAAATACTCAGAGCAGCCCATCTGGCACCAACAACCATGCCACATTCAAAATCCTCTTTCTTCCCCATTCTGATGCTCGGTTTGAACTGCAGCAGATCGTCTTGACCATGTCTACATGACTTAATGCATTGAGTTGCTGCCATGTGATTGGCTGATTAGAAATTTGCGTGACAAGCAGTTGGACAGGTGTACCTAATAAAGTGGCCGGTGAGTGTATATAAGATTAGAACGTTTTTATTTGTGCACTATTAACAATTACATTTAATAATATAAATTTTATCATTATTATTATTATTATTATTATTTTATAATTTTTTTACCAACGATTTCTAATAAAGTTGCAAGATTCAGGTTAGATTTATAAATTTAATCCATTTATTAAATTTCTCGGTTTCTTTATTGTTTGGTTATTCAGTAAGGCTTTTTTTTTTTTTTTTTTTTTTTGCTTATTTTAAGTTCCCATATCCAACCATTTAATGAACCATGAAAAGATGCATTGCTACTATGATTTTTTAAATATTTCAAAATATGTTTCCCTGCAAAACACCACATTTATTGAAGAAGTTCTGTGTTCCTATACCTAAAATAGTTTTGGTTTGACAGTGAGCACAGATTTTTTTTCTTTTTCCCTTTTTTTTTTGTTTTAAATGTTTTTTTCTCATGTATTATTATTGATTTTAAATTGTATCATTATAGTTTTTCTCTTAAGTTATTTTTTTTTACTTCAAGCATTTATTGTTCTTTTTGTTGTAAAAACTAAAAGCCATCCATGTTGTTAACACTTGCCAATTAGTTGTTGCTGTTGTTTTTATTATTATTATTATTATTATTAATAATAATAAATAATGATTATTGATTCTTAATTAATCTAAGAAACAGAAACTGCCCACTTTACTAATTTATTAACAAGATTGATTTAGTAATTCAGTGAATGGCTTTTTTTAATGCATTTTTTATAAATATCATACTAATATATTCTTTCGAAACTACAGATTTAACATCAAACTGCTGCGTTCAAGTCTTGTGACGTTTGTGCGTACTAGATAGGGAGTCATAAATGAAATAATTCTTACATTTCAAGCAAGCAAAATATCCCTCTAGGGCACATGTGTCAGTCTCAGTTCCTGGAGGGCTGCAGCTCTGCACAGTTTAGTTCCAACACTAATTAAACACACCTGATCAAACTAATTGACTGCTTTAGGCTTGTTTGATACCTACAGATAGGTGTGTTGAAGCAGGGCTGGATCTAAACTCTGCAGGGTTTGCGGTTCTCCAGCAATTAAGTCTGACACCCCTGCTTAAAGGCTATTATTGTGTTTGGTTCAAGTCACTGTCGTCGTCACAATATGACAGCGTTTTGATAAATTAATCAAAAGGATTAAAATGGACTCTCTATAGAACAAAATTTATTTTATTTGACATTTTTTGCATTCATGAGGAAAAGGTTTTGTTATGGATGTGATACTTTCTGTTATTGATGTGACATCTCTACATTATGGATGTGACTGATGTGAAATTGGCACTTGTGTGACTTTGGTAAATCAAATATAATAGTTTGAAAACATTAACTTTTTAAAACACTTGAGTTTTCTTACACTTTAAAATACAAGCCTATGCACAAAATGTGGAAAGAGATTAGCTTTTTTGTTAAAAACCTATTTTTTATATGGCAACTTGGCAAGGTTGACATTTGCATGGAATTGCTCAAATGCAGTTCTACAGGAGTTGTCACAATCTAACAAGGGTTGACATCCATCAATTTCGCTATTTTGCGTCCACAACTCAGACATTCTGGGCTTAAAAAAACATTTGGAGTTTCGTACTCGTATTAACGACCTTTGTTCTGGCGTTTATGTGCGTTTAACTTGAGAATACGATTCATCCGACATGACAAAACGCGCCACGCATTTCCCAGCAGCGCGCGCACCGTCCATGTAGTCAGATTGTAGTCCGGAAGGGCTTCGCTCTCCGTTTTGTGGGAAGTCCAGCAAGAATGAAGTGATCTGCGTTTAACTTCGCCTTTAATCTAGAGACAGATGGCGGAAAAATCGCATCCAATAGCCACTGGCTTCTGCTCTCTGCTTATCTGAGGGTCACATGATGAGAAGTGAAGCACTTCAGGATGGAAGCACCGCTGAAGTGGACTGTTATTGTCCTCACATGTCAACATAAAGACAGCGTTTATGCTTTCCAAAGAGGTGAGTTAATGAGTTGTTCGCTTCGCATATCATTGCTCGTGCACATAACGCCGACGTGCATTTATTGCTACGTCTTGTGTTTCAATTTCACGTCATTCATTATACGTCAACGTTAAAATAGTTTATACCATTGTAAATGTAACGTTATTATTCTGCCTCTTTTGGACACGATGCAGTAAAATACCATGGTAATACCGTTGTATTTTGGAAAGTGTTTTGGCACATAAATACAAGAGTACTTAGGTGCCATAGTAGCCTATTACCTTGTCTAAATACACACACTGTGCACTTGAACTTGTTACTTGTTTTCAATAGGCGTGAAGATTGCACCAAAGCATTTTTAAACGAAATATATGTTTTATTATGAACTTATATTTAGTTTTTTAGTAACCAAAAGCCAAGCAATTGTGTAACTGTGAATGTTTATTCATACTTGAAACTCGTCAAATGTAAAGACTAAAGACAAGATCTGTTAAAGCATTATTTTTTATTTAAATATTTTATTAACATTGTATTTTGCCATTAATTTAATGATCAAACTCTCTGAAATGTACATTTACTATACATTAAGATTCCCATATACACCTTGAAAACTTTTGTGCAACTATAAATGTTCTTTTTTCTGTGGTCTCTAAATAATAGCACAATTTATTTATGTGATAATCAGCAGTTTTAAAAGTCTAACATGCATAACCTAAAAGAGCAACACTGCATTTACCAAGAAATTATAAAAATAATCATTATTTACGTTTAAATAGTCTTTTTCGATGGACATCCTGGGATTTTTAATGACCTCAGTTTAATGTATCATCCGAAAGACGGTGCTCACTGAGCAGTATAGGGTCCCCTTCACTATACTTGGGCGTTAGGACCCACACAAACCACAGGTTGAGTGCCCCCTGCTGGTCTCACTAATCACTTCCGGCAACATCCTAGTTTTCCCATGTGGTCTCCCATCCAGGTACTGACCAGGCGCAGCCCTGCTTAGCTTTAGTGTGCGACCATGTAAGAGTTTCAGAGAGCTAGCTGCCGGCAACATTGTGTAATGTATAAATATTCAAGTTGTATTTGTATTATATATATACACAATAATTATTGCTCCAAAGCAGCCTTACAAAACGTGCACATCATTATTGATTCATTCATTTTCTTTTCAGCTTAGTCCCTATATTAACTAGGGTCGCCACAGCGGAATGAACCGCCAACTTATCCAGCATATGTTTTACATAGCGAAACATAACATAGGGAAACGCACATCATAATATTATAGTCAATATCAGAAAAGTGAAGGTGTTGTGTATAGGGTGGACAGTATATATACAGAGTTTACATGCAGTTATACAAGTGTCTGTGTATATTGCGTCACGTTCAATGAAGTGTATTGCATAAGATTTTGTTTTGCCTCAGAGGGATGCATGTTTGGATATGCTTACTCCTAAATACACCTCCAAATTGTGTTGATTGCAAAGATAAGATAAGATATTTAAGATACTAGAGCATTTGATTGGTCAATATTTGATGAGAAGCTGAAGAGTTGAAGTTTGAACACAAAAATGAACGGTGTGTCAGATGAAGAAGCGTCAGAGATTTAATCAAAGAAAGTTGACTGAAGGTAGTTTGCAGTTTCAGCATCGCTCGCACAGACTTCTGCTTACAATCTCAAAGCAACAACAATTCTATCCATCTATTGTTATAAATCAATCTATCATACGTCACTAACTGCGTCATACATATCGGGGTTTTAACTTGATTGGTTGAAACATGGATAAACTTAGAAAATCCCCACGTGTTTGGTAATTTGCGAATAATATCTCCAATGATTACTTGGGCACAGTGATGTAAAATAACTAACTACAAATACTCAAATTACTGTTGAAAGAAAAAAGGAATTTATTTTTATTACTTTTGTCTTTATTTTTTATTAGAAAAATAGTTTAGACTAACAACAGATTAATCCATCTTTTTCGTTTTGTATGATACCATATATTAACCAACCTTGCAGTACTTCTTCTTTCTTACTGTGTTGCATATTTTTTGAACTGCTGACAAGAGGGAAATAGCAGAATAAGAATAAATATAGTGCGGGGGTCCTTGCTCCAAACTGCTGTCTAATAAGAAGCGTCACGAGGAGCTGGATGCTTATAGAAGTTGTGAAATATATTAAAGATACACTTAATTGTTCAGTTTTGGTATGCGGAGAAGGGTTGCAGAAAGAGGAAGTATGTCTGGGTGCAACACTCAAAGAACTGCAGAATGACTGATAGTAACGTTACACCAAAACTCCACCTGTTTATATCAGTTGTGTATATATATTGGAGTCAGTGAAATGTAAGTTAGTTGCGAACCTCCTGAATGTAATTCTTGTATTGCATTGGGGTAACGTAACCCAGAGCTCTGTCATCGAATTATTTATTTGTATCTAATAAATTACTAATATCTTTGGCATTGAAGAAAACCCTCTCCTGACTTTTTTTTATTGAACACGCATGGAATTGGCTTGACATTCCAACGCTGTATTCGAGTAGTTTTTCTCAGGAATTGTAAATTACTAAGTAGTTTTAAAAATGTAATACTATTTTTTTTGTCTATTGGGATTAGAAAAATCAGTCCTGTGATTCCTGTCCAATTAAATTGCACATAGAAGGTAATTTGCATCATAATGAACTACCCCAAGACATGTGCAATGTCAGATTGACGTTGTACCATAACGTCATGGGGACACTGCATTTTGTTTGGAAATGAAAATCAGGTTGACGTCCAACCTAAAACCAACCAAATATTAACGTCTAATGATGTAAAAGCTTGACGTTGTGTGGATGTTTCCACTATGACGTCAATTAGATGTTGGATTTTGGTTGCCATACCTGACGAATAAATGGCAGTATTTGATGTCAATATGATGTTGGCTTAAGATGTTGGCTCGACCGTTGGATTTTGGTCACTTTCTAACAACCTAAAATCAACCAAATATCAACGTCATTTGACTTCATTATTGGACATCAAAATAACGTTGTCCTTAGACACTGGCTAGACATTGAATTTTGGTCACCTGACATCACAACCTAAATCTAACCTAATATTAACGTCCTATGATGTTGTGTGCCTGCTGGGCAATAATAACTAGATGCACTACAGAATGTTACGTTTACACACAACCACAAATTACATGTAAATGCATCAGCTTTTTACAGCGTAATACTCACTACTCTTGAGTACTTTTGATAGGTCTATCTTTTTACTCATACTTTAAGTAATATACACAGTGGATACTTTTACTTTACTTGCACTACATTTTTAGGCAAGTAATGGTACTTTTACTTGAGTATGACTTTTCAGTACTCTTTCCACCACTGCTTAGGCATCAAGTAGGACTGCACGATGTTGGAAATAATCTGACATTGCCATATTTTGTTTTGCTGTGATATATATTGCGATGTGACTAGAATTTCTTCAGATGATTTTAATAATGTTGAGATTGAAATTATCAAGCCCTTTTCTATGCAAATCTAACAATAAAACGTGAAATAACAGTCATCATCATTGTATAAATAATAAAAATATATTTAATAAAATCTTAATCTTTTTTTATATATATAAATAAACTAATCATACAATGTGACTTGTAGATACACACAGTGCGATATCGATGCTCAAATCATATACAGTTGAAGTCAGAATTATTAGCCCCCCTGTTTATTTTTTTTCCTCAATATCTGCTTAACAGATCATTTCTCAGCACATTTCTGAACATAATAGTTTTAATAACTCATTTCTAATAACTGGTTTATTTTATCTTTGCCATGATGACAGTAAATAATATTTGACTAGATTGTTTTCAAGACACTTCTATACAGCTTAAAGTGACATTTAGGTTAACTAGGCAGGTTAGGGTAATTAGGCAAGTTATTCTATAATGATGGTTTGTTCTGTAGACTGTCGAAAAAAAATATAGCTTAAAGGGGCTAATAATTTTGACCATAAAATGTTTTAAAAAAAATGTAAAACTAGCTAAAATAAAACAAATAAGACTTTCTCCAGAAGAAAAAATATTATCAGGCATACTGTGAAAATGTCCTTGCTCTGTTAAACATCATTTGGGAAATATTTAAAAAAGAAAAAAAATGCAAAGTGGTGCTAATAATTCTGACTTCAACTGTATAGTTCAGCCCTAGAATCAAGCATACAAAAGTTAGACAGTCAATAGGTTACTAAGAGCTGACCCCAAACCATTAGGAATGATCTACAAAAGAAAAGAGCACACACATGAAGTACAAATTGTTTTATACTGTACTTAAGGCTGTTTCCTGTGCTCTCAGCCATTTTATCAAAACTGGTAGACTAAACATAGATAGCAGACTAATACAGATACAGCTTAGGCAGTCCACATCTAGTAACAGCTGTTCAAGTAGCGTCAAATGTCCAGTTACACATGAGAAGTTTCTATGACGTCTTGAATAGGCCTGAAGATCCTGAAGGAATAAATGACTTGGCACACAGAAAAAGCAAAGACCTGTATCATTCCAGTTTTACTCTGAACAGGGATGATAATCTAGGCCAGGGGTTCCCAAACTGTTCAACTCGCAAACCCCAAAATAACAAAGCCTGTGACTTGTGACCCTCACATTTTTCGGAGGTGGCTATAAATATACAAATCATCACTTTGGAATTATAAGGTTCTATCTGCGTTCTAAATGATTTTGAGATGTTGAGCTTCAAAGTTTTTGCATTCCATATAGCAAACAGTATGTGTGTAAGTTCTCTTGCATACATTAACATGACAGAGACCTAAATGTACTCTAAATTATCAAAATTCTCTTACATTTGCAAACTGGAGTAAAAAAGACGGTAAATGCAGATAGAACCTTCTAATTCCAAACAGTCATTTTCCGCTTGGAATTATAAGATTCTATCTGGCAGATCATTTATTAAAGCATTTCTTTTCAAGAAATACTTTTCAGAAATATATAAATTGGTGTTGTAACATTATTTTGACAAAATTTTTGCTTTCTATAACATTTATTTCATGTTTTAGGATGAATATTTTTTTTCCTGGTTCAGATTAAGCATACAAGGCTGTGCTAAATATTTTGTCCAGTGCAAAATTTTATGCAATTAATATGCTAATATTTATTAAACTGTATGCTTTATATGAATTATTAAATTACATTTATTGAATTGTATGCCCCATGAATTAAATTAAGTATTTGCCCTTCAAGGCTTAATATTAAATTTAAAATACTTTAAAAGAAAACAGACAATGAGCAAATGAGTTCAATAAACACTGAAAAATGTTTAACTTACCATATAAACAAATAAAAATATTTTACATTTAATATATAATATATTTAATAATTAATAAATAAATATATATATATATGTACATTTTTTATAATATTCATTTCTTTTTCAACAATGTAAAATTAAAAATTTCATCTCAATGTCAAAAAATGCTTCTAAATCATCACATTTACACAGATCTCAATTTTGTGGACCATAAGGATGACAGTAAAGATGAATAGACAACAATAAGGACAACAGATCATATGACAGAATACCTCATAGAATATGACAGTACAATACAGAGAAAAACCGACAGGACGACAGATTAAGACGAGATCAATAGACAACATGTACGTCAACAATGCTGATTTTGCAATGAGAGTAGACGAAGACAAACACGAGGTACAAAGCAGAAAGCAGGCATGGAATTTTGGCACAAATGTAACCCCATACTAATTCATTCATCCATTATCCTTTGGCGTTGTCCCTTATTTATTAGGGGTCACCACTCAGAACCACCTACTATTCCAGCATATGTTTTACGCAGCAGACACCCTTTCAGCCACAACCTAGTACTGGGAAACACCCATACACTCTTACATTCACATACACACACACTCATAGACTACGACCAATTTACTTTATCCAATTCACCTATAGTGCATGTTTTTGGACTGTGGGGGAAAACGGAGCACATGGAGGAAACCCACGTCAACACAGGGAAAACATGCAAACTCCACACAGAAATGCCTCCTGGTTTAGCCTGGATTCGAACCAGCAACCTTCTTGCTGTGAGGCGACAGTGCTAAGCACTGTGTCACCCAGTATAAATACAATGGAAACCTATGTAATGTCTCCACAACTCACAAAAAACCCTGTGTGTGTGTTTCAGAGCTGAAGGTGCGTCAGAAGCGCGGTGTCCTTCCAGATGATGCTCTGCTGCTGACGGTTCCTGATCCTCATGCTCGGCTGGGCAGTGGCGGAGCCACACTGAATGCCCTGCTGGTGGCTGCAGAACACCTGAGCGCCAGAGCCGGATACAGCGTGAGCTTCACTTTACTCTGTGTGGGATTTGGAGAGAAATACTCAATGGATGCATACAATATATAATTTTTATATTCATTCATTCATTTTCTTTTCGGCTTAGTCCCTTAATTAATCAGGGGTCGCCACAGCGGAATGAATGTTGGCTGTGGCGGCCAACTTATCCAGCATATGTTTTTACGCAGTGCATGCCCTTCCAGCCGCAACCCATCACTGGAAAACATCCACACACACATATACTACGGTCAATTTTAGCGTACCCAATTCACCTATACCACATGTCTTTGGACTTGTGGCGGTAACCGGAGCACCCAGAGGAAACCCACGCCAACACGGGGAGAACATGCAAACTCTACACAAAAAGCCAACTGACCCAGGCGAGGCTCGAACCAGCGACCTTCTTGATGTGAGGGGAACGTGCTACCCACTGCGCCACTGTGTTGCCTATATTTTTTATACTTACATTTTTTTAAGGAAGAAAAAGGAAAAGAAAAAATACAACTAATAAATAAAAACATAATAAAAAATACAATAACACACCGGAAGTTAAATGAACAGTTGACTGGTCACTTATTATCTTAGAGGTCACATTAACAAATACATATAAAGATCAGTTTACACTGTGCAAAGGCACACGTACAGTCCATTTCTCCCAGTATTGCAGGTACTCGTCCATTCGTAGTTTTAAAATAAAAGTCATCCTCTCCAAATTTTGAACGTTAGATACGATATCCGACGATTCAGCATTTGTAGGGGGTTTGAGTTGGGATGCATGTAAGATTGAAATGAAATGAAGTGAAGATTTTTAAAGTCGCATGAACCAGAAGCTGCGATCATTTATAGTGTGACGCAGCTCCTAGTGAAACGGATTATTAAATGAGAAAACAGTGGGCGTGGCTTGATTTTTTTCATACTGCGAGCTGATTGGATGTGGTCAGAGATGGGAAGTTACGAAGTACAAATACTTTGTTACTGTACTTAAGTAGTTTTTCTGGTATCAGTACTTTACTCCACTACTTATTTTTTTGACAACTTTTTACTTACATTTTTACACAAATATCTGTACTTTCTACTCCTTACATTTTATAAACCACGGTCGTTACTTTCGTTTTGATGGGTTTGGTGGCGCGATCTATTATTTACCTATACCGCATGTCTTTGGGATTGTGGTTGAAACAGCCATTTTTTTACTTTTGTACATTTTTGAGGCGGTACTTCTTTACTTTAACTTAAGTACAAAAGTGTAGTCAGTACTTCTACTTTTACCAGAGTCGTTTTAAACATGAGTATTTGTTTACACTTACATTTTTACACAAATATCTGTACTTTCTTCTCCTTATATTTTATAAACCACGGTCGTTACTTTCGTTTTGATGGGTTTGGTGGCGCGATCTATATTATTTCTTGTCTTTGCGCAATAATATGAGCGCCTTTGTGATGCAGTCAGTCCATTTTTGCTCTGCGTGCTGCAGCGCGTGGCTTTTTCAAGGCTATCGCGCACCGTACATGAGCTAGTTTATAAAGATTACTATCATAGGTATATACATAAATATGTAAATATTTAGATATGTAATAATTAGATATGTAAATATTTATGGATTACTATGAGAAAGGCTAGGATGGCTACGCAGATATGCCAGAGGGAGTCGGTGAATTTAACATGACTGATGCTGCCCTGTTTACAGAGTAATAAGACGCCTTTTGCTCGATCGGATCACAGGTAAATAAGGGCGTGCTCACACTATGCTATCCGAACCGTGCCCAGGCCCGTTTCCTGGAAGTGTGAGTGCTCTGAATCGGGCTCAGGCATGGTTCACTTGGGCGGCTCTGGCCCTGTTGGAAGAGGTGGGCCTGAGCGCGGATCACTTGGGCTCATGCGCGGTACGCTTGCAGTGTGAGTGCAAGCGTGCCTGAGCCCGAAACTGAAAGCGAGACGTGACTTTTAAGGGACTGTTTGATATGGATTAATTAATCATTCGTACTGTTCAATGAACGCAAACTGTTGTAGATTATTAAAGACGCAAATCCCTCACTGCACCACAGCTGCAGCTTCAGCAAACCTCCTAATTCCTGCAGCACGAGGACTTTATGACTGTTTATGAGCGTCAAAAGTGGCTGATCTGTTCGGCGAAATATTTGACTTTGTGTCACTGCATATCAAACGACTTAAACGATATAACTAAAGAAATCTCCACTGTGCTGAGCGAGAGCGCTTACTGAACAGCGCATCATCGATGACGTAAACGCACCCAGGCCCGAATGTAATGCGAGTGCTGGCCTTCGGGGGAGACGGGAGGGGGGACAAGCGTGCTTTGGCCCGGTTCAAGGCAACTGTACATAGTGTGAGTACGGCCTAAGAGAGACACATTACAGTTCCAAAACATGCTGTTTAAATGCTTAGAAGGCTTCTGTCCACTTCCGATTATACTGCACCGGTTTCTCTGCCATTTTAAAAATAGTGCTTTTTTGTAAATTTAGTTGTACATATTTGTACATTTAGTACTAAAACAATCAAATACTTTATAAAAATGTATGCTTTGCCATTTATTTCCTTTATTTCTGATGAGTTCATATTTCCTATAACTGAATTTAAGCTGGTTTTCAGTTTTTGTAGATTTTTTTTTATTGACTATATTTTACATATTGGCCTATACTGTTGTCTTCAATTAATAATTTTTAACAAAAATTTACAACAACAGAAGTAACTATACTGGGCAATTTATGAATAAAAATATAATGCATGAGATCCTGAATTCATCACGTGTAAAAAAGATCCTGCACAAGCATGTTTTGTAGGTTGTAGTCACTGCTGTGCATGTTGCTTTTCACATAATGTATTACAGTTTTTCTCAGTCACTTTGGCACATTCGGCACATGTTTTACGCAGCAGATACCCTTCCAGCTGGAACCCAGCACTGGGAAACACACACACACACACACACACACACACACACACACACACACACAATTATACACTACTGCCAATTTAGTTACCTATTATTCACCTATACCGCATGTCTTTGGGACTGTGGTTGAAACGGGTACTTTTTTACTTTTGTACATTTTTGAGGCGGTACTTCTTTACTTTAACTTAAGTACAAAAGTGTAGTCAGTACTTCTACTTTTACCAGAGTCATTTTAAACATGAGTATCTGTACTTCTACTTAAGTAAAGGATGTGTGTACTTTTGCCATCTCTGAATGTGGTAAAGTAGGCATTTCATTCAGAAAGATCTGGAAATCAGTTTCGGGAGAGTTATTACAACCTAACAGACTCCTGCTCTTCACCATTTCTGTTGGATGTCATATTTGTGTGTTCGTCATTCACTATGTGTAATTATCAGAATGCAGTTTTCTCTCTATTTGCGATAAAGAAGTTGAAATGTTTGTGTTTAGGTGGTGAACGCTGACGTTCTGGATGAAGCTCATATCCTCATCCTACACACGGTCTGTAACAGACTAAAAAATCTGATATCTATCATAATCAAACATGTGCTAATATGTGAGTGTGTGTGGGTGTTTCAGGGTCGAGATTTCCCATGGGACGGCTGCAGCAGGGCTTTCTGCTGGATGCCTGTGCAGAGATCAGATGCTGTGGAAGGAGCCGTTTGTTGCTTAGATCTGCTGTTGGACTGTCTGTCCACAAAGGTGAGCAGAATGCAGTCACGTACACACAAATACTAAAATTTCTGAAAAAACTGGGACATTTTGTGCAATCCGAAAAAAAAAATTCACAAGAAGCTGTGCTTTTTACAATTCTCCTTATACTACAGGAGTGTTGAATGCTTATTATTATTGGCTGATGAATATTTTTATGCGTGGAGTTATTTTTAGATGCAAATAAAGTATGAAGTATAGTTACTGACAGGTTTTGACCGCATAACAAGCATTCCATGTCACTATACTGAATGATTGTTCAGTTATTTCACAGATACAACAGTCAGAAATCACACCAAAACTTAACAAAGAGGCTTTGGATGAGATGTGTAAGAAACTAGTCTTGCACACTGAAGCAGTTTGAGGAAAAAACTGACTAAAATAAAGATTAAAAAAGAAGATATTTTGAAAAATGTTAAAAACCGGTAACCATTGACTTCTGTAGCAGTTGTTTTTCATACTATGAATGTTAATGGTTCTAGGTTTCCTGCATTAAAACCCTCAAACTGGTTTGAAACAAGCAATAATTGTCATATTTGGTGAATTACATCTTTAAAATCAAAATTTGTTCATATTTACAAACATTTGAAATAGTGGTGTAACGGATCACAGATCTGCAGTTCGGATCAAACTATGGTTTTTTAGTCACGGATCAGACCATTTTTCGGATCAGCAAAAAAGTGAGGAGACAATTAAAAATATTACAGCAAAAAACATTACTTTTAACAAACAGAACTTAGAACCTGTAATGTTAATAAAAATAACAATCAAGAAAGAACCAGCTGAAGAAAGAAAAGTATTTAATATGAAATATGATCTACTGTTGCTGATAATGCTAAATATAGAAATCTAACATCTACAACAGATCATATTTATCTTCAATTAATGATTCAACAATTCACACATAAAACTTTGTTTTATTATACTGTAGGTGTATTATTTTTGAAAACCTATTCAGTAACATAATTTTGATGGTTGTTTGTTGCCATCTGTTGGTTACACAATGTAATTGCTTTTACCAGCGTCAAAAATTCACCAGCGTCATGTTTCATTAAGCAGTGATTTTGGGGGGGCTTTGGGGTTGTTGGGGCGGTGGATGGCGGAGGACTGTCGCAGATGGAAGTGAGCGGGGCAGAGGTGTCGCAGACGAAAGTGAAGAGGGTTGGAAGTCGCGGAAGAAAGTGAAAGTTAACAGCGGACGGGTAGGAGAGCGGTTGAGCAGGGGGGATCGGTGAAATAAGGTGCCGGATCAGATTTCAGAGGTGCCGGATCCGGAATGTTCCAGCACAAATTAAGCCCTGGTCCCACCACAACGTTTCCCGTCATCATTTTATCTTACAGGGAAGCCTAAATGCTTTCATGCACGCGATTTGAATGACGCGGGAGGCAATCTCTCTGCAGTGGTTATAAATGTTGGATTATCTGTTAAGTTCAAAAATATATATATTAATCCGCGGGTCACGTGAGTTCCGAACCGTGAGTTGTGATCCATGTTTCACCCCTAATTTGAAATTATTTCTTTGTGCTTTTGTCAAATAAATAAGTTAGAGAATTAACTAAGCACAGTTTCTTGAAGGTTTTCAGAATTGGGGTTTGTGCATGAATTCCTACATGATACTCACAATGGCAGTACATGATTATTATTATTATTATGCACAATCATGCTCAGTGGAACATCCTGTTGTTTCAGATCTGCGCTGGCTCTCCGCCAGGCGTTTGGGTGTGCAGCACTGATATGATGCTGAATATTCCAACACGACTGGGTGAGCAACTTTTACACAATTTAATACAATTGCTTCATCTAATGCGCCTCCCTGCTCAAGTTTCGATTCACTCTTGAGTGCTCCAGTTTCCTCCCACAACCCAAACACATGCAGGTTAGATGACCTGAAGATATTAAATTGTCCCTCCCCTGACATTTGTTTAAGGAAGACTTGTGTTTGGATTAACTGGTTCTCACCATGATTATAGCCTTCGCTGCTGGAGTAGTGTTAAAGGGATAAGTTACCCAAAAAAAAAAATGTATACACTTTTTCCCCCCCCCCCCAAGCAGTTCCAAACCTTTGTGTTTCTCTCTTTTGTTGAACGCAAATGAAGATATTTCGAAGAAAGCTGAAAACCTGTAACCACTGACTTAGTATTAATGAATAAGTATTAAACATATCACCATTTTTCTCAGAAAACGTATTTCTAAAGGTGCATGACTTGAACTTTTCCCCTGATGTTGGTAACAACCAAAGAAATCCAGATATACAAAGAAAACAAATCTAATTAGTTTACAAGTGAAGTTATGTGTAATAAAATGAAATGATGCAGGGAAAACGGTATTGAACACATGAAGAAAGGGAGGTGTAGAAAGACATGGCAGCTGAAATCTCTCAAGAGTTCTTTAGCAACCCTCTGCCCTTCCTCATTGTAAATGAATATCAGCTGCTTCAGTCCAACATCTACATCAGCAGGACGATGAAGATAAAACCAGGGTGGACATTAGAGCAAGACAATGAGCCAAAACACAACCAAGGAAACAGATGCTTTCAGAGAAAGAAAATCAAGCCGTAAAATGGCCCAGCCAATCACCTGATTGATCCCAATAGAAAATACGAAATAAAAATCAGATTTGATAGACGAGACTCAGAGAATCATCAAGATTTTACACTGTTGAAGTCTGTGAAAACTTACACCTGAGCAATAAATGTGACTTCATTCTCCTTATAAAAGGCATGTTTAAGCTGCCATCACCAAAATAAAGCCTTTTATATAAAGTATTAAATACATTTCAGTAGTTTAGTTCTTTCTCATTGTCATTTTATTGTTATTAGCCTACACATAACTAATTTTTCTGTTTCATTTTTCTGTTTGTATTGTTTAGGTTTTTATCAAAATCTGCTTCTATTCCATGTCAACAGCTCCTTTAGAAATATCATTCCCAGGAAAAAAACATGACGTGTTTAATACTTATTTTTCCCGCTGTACAGTATATAGTAAGAACTATCTGACCCTGATTTTTTTTTTGTGAACTGTCCCATTTAAGATCTAAATGAATAAACACTAAAGCACAAACTAAACATTATTGTAAGTCACAATTACAATTTCTTAGTTTTATACACACACAATTTTGTAGCTTAAATGCTACAGTAAGACATTTTTACTGTAACATTTATTGTTTTACTTTTGATTTGATAAATATTATGGGTTTTTTTTGACAGTGATTTCATGGGTCGGATTCTCTGGGGTTCGGGTTGTGGCTTTACCAGGTGACATTGATTTTGCTGTCAATCATGGCGTCTATATCACCGATGCAGAGGTGCGTTATTAGAAATTAGGCTTTTCTTTTTTCCTTATGCATTTTCGGATTTATTTATTTTTGATTTTTGTAGACCAGAGTACGCAACATTATCTATAAGGGCTCAAAGGAGGAGATCAGCTCTGCAACAGTTTCTGATGGGAAAGTACCTCTGGTATGAATTCAATTGGCAATTTATTTACTATACTGTATATGTTTAATTAAAATAATTAGAAAGGACAAAATTATGATGGCAAAATGATTATGTTATTGTTATGTTATTCCACATCTGCAGTGTCACATGACTTGTTAAAAATCATTAAAATCTGTTGATTTGCTGTCAAGGAAAAGTTTCTGATTATCAGTGTAGGACCTGGTAGTTTTTTTTTTTATTATTTAATGAACGAAAGCTTCAAATAACACCATTCAATTCAATTAAGTCTTGTTACATTCTTTAAATAGGAACTATTATATCTCTGATGTCCCTAGAGTGTGTATATGAAGTTTCAGCAAAATACCACACAAATAATGTTTTATCTCTTTAAATCTGCCCCTTTTAGGCTTTGATCCTAATTGTGCCATTTTGGTGACTGTCGCTTTAAATTCAAATGAGATTGTGCTCTTTTTCAAAAGAGGGTGGAGCTACAGATGCCTTTGTGTCAGCATAGTGGCAGATACAATAACATAACTAACATCCTATGCTAATAGGTTCTCTTTATTGTTTTTAATTTATTATTTTCATAATATGTGATGATTTTTGTGTATTTTAAGTGATGACAATGATGAATAATGCAAAATATATATTTTTGCACATTTTAAAATGTGCTATAACACATCATATAAAAAACATTACTTTATTATTTTACTGAATGCATAAAAAATGATGTAATTTACTAATATGTGTTATAGGATCATTGCTAAATAAAAACATTAATTTCTTTCAAAAACAGTTCCTAAAAAAACTCTAAAAGTTATATATTTTTACTTTTATCATAAGGTAGCATTCAATAATTTGATTGAATATATTTTAAATTATTTTGTGGAGGCCTCCTAAAAGTATCTGTGTGGTGCTCAGGTGTCCGGGCCAGTGTTTTTCTCCAGGACTGTAGCAGAGAAACTCTTACAGACTCATGTTACTCCACCGCTGGATGGCTGTACGTATCTCGGCATGGATTCAGGAGCGCCACCACTTGAGGTGAAAACACACAACAGAGTTCTCTTTCTGATTCCTCTCAACAACAAACTGTTTTAACAAGTATCCAAAATATAAGCATTGCAATAGTGTCTAACACTAGTAACTTATAAATAAGTACTAGTCCCTAATTGAAAAAATACTTGTATCTATATAAGCTGACAAGTAGTGTCGTGCTAGCATGCTAGTACCATGAAAGTACATTTTTGTATGGTTTACAGATTAAATGTTAAAACAGCTTGCCATACATCTTAGGCCCCGTTTACACTAATGCGTTTTCGTTTTGAAACGGCGTTTTAGATCAAAAATGATCCGCGTCCACACTAGCGTTTCATCTAGCGTTTCTAAACATATCTCCGTCCACACTACTCCACCAAAAACGTATATCATGTGACCATTCGCGCACTCTGGGCATGCGCGTCCAAGTATAAACAGGAAGAATGTGTCTCGCTCGACATTTGGTTATTGATAGTCAACAAACGCTGGTTGAAAGATGAACGCGAGCGATTAGCCAGTGCTCGAACAATAGCTTGCCTCTTGCGAATATATGCAGCTGCTGTAGTAAAAAAGGCGGTTTAACTGCACAATGGCGCCTAAAACGGACAATAGTGCAAACAACACTCCCATTTCTGTGTCCATGTTGTTGTTTACAGTGAAGGCAGGTGAAGGCTGTGTTCCGGTAGCGTTATAGTCATGTGATAGGGGCTTGACAAATAAGGGAAGGATGCGCAATGATCCAAAAGCCCCAATCAGGTAGCGAATGTCTGCAGCCACGCCTCCGTTTTCAGATGTCTCCGTTTTCCCCCATCCACACTGAGACGGAGCAGCATCGTTTTAGAATGAAAACGGCCTCTCCAGCGTTTTCAAAACGCTCAGTTTTTGGGGCTCGAAAACTCCGGTGTAGTGTGGACGGATGGCGTAACAGTAGCAAAACTTATGCGTTTTAAAACGAAACGCATTAGTGTAAACAGGGCCTTAGTTTACTTGCGCTCTCTGTCTTGCAGATATCTCTGTTTCTGGATGTTCTGGTGTGCCTTTGTACTGATGTGACCGAGCATGAATTCATTAATGGAGAGAGAACTGGCTGCATTTCACCCTCCTCACCTCAGGGGGCAGCAGTGAGGAGTGGGCGCGCGGTGCTGTGGAGGAGTCTCAGAGGATCCACTATATCTATGTGTAGGCTTTCACAAATTTGTTTTTACTTTCT
Organism: Danio tinwini; assembly: GCA_903798205.1. Lineage (NCBI taxonomy): Eukaryota > Metazoa > Chordata > Actinopteri > Cypriniformes > Danionidae > Danio > Danio tinwini. The sequence continues at coordinate 3,455,645 of CAIGQZ010035066.1, read as the reverse complement.
GACTATTAGGCTGCATCCGAAATCGCATACTTCCATACTATATAGTACAATAGTAATATATAGTAGTATATAGTAAAAATAGTATGCGAGCTGAGTAGTAGAATTCGAAAATCAGTATGCGAGAAGTTACCCGGATGACCTACTACTTCCGGGAAAGTTCTGAAGTGCGCGTCAGATGGACTCTACGCTATCCCATGATGTACCATGAGAGAATTCGTGATCGGGAGTAAAGCGATGCAACTGATGCGAGTAGTTCACGTGATGATGACAAAATGGCGGAGGTAGTTTGTCTGAGTTCCATTCATACTACTCACATTTATACTGTATAGAACGTAATTTTGTATTTGTCGAGTAGTGTATATATGAATTCAAATGCAGTACCTATTGAGTGGTAGGAGATTTCGGACACAGCCTTAGTTTCCTCTCAAAACATCTAAGAACAGATATAACAAGAATATTATGGTATGTTACTCTTTGTTTCTAGTTTACATTCCAGATGGTCGCTATGATTATTTGACTCAGTCGGGTCGGGAACATGTCAATCGTCTGACAAAGTCTGGATCTGATACCACGATTCTCTCTCATATTCAGGTAGGAACTATTGTGAATATCATATATTGTTTTTTTTAAAAGTCTGTTATTTAATAGTTTATTTCTGTTGTAAAGGATGTGAAGTGTGTGGCTGAAGGCAGCAGGGTGATAAATAGTGTCCTGGAAGGAGATGTTCATGTATCTGCAGGAGCTGTTGTGCAACACTGCCATCTAAAGGTCTGGAGGGTTTTTAATTCACCTTGGTTAACTTATATGGGGTATATGCACATAGACTTTTAATTTCAGTCTGCCAGCCAATTGTCACGTTTAAGATCTGATTTCTTAAAAAATAAAACGGCGATCTTCACTGCCTGGCTGAGATATGATATAAAGTAGGTATCAGACCAAAAAAAGAAGTTCTGCATTAAATTATATTTTCCCGTGCCATGTCTTTAAAATATGTAATTATTATTATAATTAATTTGACCCCAGTTTTTATAAATAATTACAGCCCCCCTAAACAACCTAACAACGCCCATGCATTACAACATCAATGCTGTAAAACAAACTTTATGGAATTGAAAATAGTCACATAAAGCTGTCGCCGGAAGTTCATCATTGGCTAACAAAAAGCCCTAGCTGTGCATATAGCCCATTGAAAGATATGAAACTGGCTTTAGTTATTTCTAGACAATATTTTTATTTATATTTATATTTTACAATATTTATAAATTACTTATAATTTCTTCTTATTAAATAATCACATTACTTATAATTTTGACTTTTAAATATTTTAGTGTTTATTAAACGTATTTTTATTATTATTACGAGTGCAGAATTGTTAGGCAAATTAGTATTTTGACATCATCCTCTTTATGCATGTTGTCTTCAAGCTGTATAGTCTCGAAAGCCTACTACCAATTAAGCATATTAGGTGATGTGCATCTCTGTAATGAGAAGGGGTGTGTTCTAATGACATCAACACCCTATATCAGGTGTGCATAATTATTAGGCAACTTCCTTTCCTTTGGCCAAATGGGTCAAAAGAAGGACTTGACCGGCTCTGAAAAGTCAAAAATAGTGAGATATCTTGCAGAGGGATGCAGCACTCTTAAAATTGCCAAGCTTCTGAAGCGTGATCATCGAACAATCAAGCGTTTCATTCCAAATAGTCAACAGGGTCGCAAGAAGCGTGTGGAAAAACCAAGGCGCAAAATAACTGCCCATGAACTGAGAAAAGTCAAGCGCGCAGCTGCCAAGATGCCACTTGCCACCAGTTTTGCCATATTTCAGAGCTGCAACATCACTGGAGTGCCCAAAAGCACAAGGTGTGCAATACTCAGAGACATGGCCAAGGTAAGAAAGGCTGAAAAACGACCACCACTGAACAAGACACACAAGGTGATATGTCAAGACTGGGCCAAGAAATATCTCAAGGTTTTATGGACTTATGAAATGAGAGTGAGTCTTGATGGGCCAGATGGATGGGCCCGTGGCTGGATCGGTATAGGGCAGAGAGCTCCAGTCCGACTCAGACGCCAGCAATGTGGAGGTGGAGTACTGGTTTGAGCTGGTATCATCAAAGTTGAGCTTGTTGGGCCTTTTCGGGTTGAGGATGGAGTCAAGCTCAACTCCCAGTCCTACTGCCAGTTTCTGGAAGACACCTTCTTCAAGCAGTGGTACAGGAAGAGGTCTGCATCCTTCAAGAAAAACATGATTTTGATGCAGGACAATGCTCCATCACACGCGTCCAAGTACTCCACAGCATGGCCGGCAAGAAAGGGTCTAAAAGAAGAAAAACTAATGACATGGCCTCCTTGTTCACCTGAACTGAACCCCATAGAGAACCTGTGGTCCATCATCAAATGTGAGATTTACAAGGCGGGAAAACAGTACACCTCTCTGAACAGTGTCTGGGAGGCTGTGGTTGCTGCTGCACACAATGTTGATGGTGAACAGATCAAAACACTGACAGAATCCATGGATGGCAGGCTTTTGAGTGTCCTTGTAAAGAAAGGTGGCTATATTGGTCACTGATTTGTTTTTGTTTTGTTTTTGAATGTCAGAAATGTATATTTGTGAATGTTGAGATGTTATATTGGTTTCACTGGTGAAAATAAATCATTGAAATCGCTATATATTTGTTTTTTGTTAGGTTGCCTAATAATTATGCACAGTAATAGTCACCTGCACACACAGATATCCTCCTAAAATAGCTCAAACTAAAAACTACTTCCAAAAATATTCAGCTTTGATATTAATGAGTTTTTTGGGTTCTGCTTCATAAAACATATGCTGGATAAGTTGGCGGTTCCTTTCGCTGTGGTGACCCCAGATTAATAAAGAGACTAAACCGAAAATGAATGAATGAATGAGTTTTAAATTATACTTAAAAAAAAATAACTATCAATCACAATGTGCCAACTGTCAATTATAGGGTCCAATCCAGGTGCATTCTGGGTGTCTGCTGTCTGGGCTTGAACTGACATCATCATCCTACCTTCAGCATCTGTCTCTGTCCAGTGACATCATCATTCAGGCTCATCGAGTGATGCTGGGAGAAATTAAGTTAACCGTATACACGGCTTTTGGAGCTCATGACAATTTAGAGGTGAGTTTACAGCCTTATTCATTATTATTCATTTGATTGCATTTATTTTCAACAACAATAATAATGTATACTAATTTTGTGCATTTTATTAATTATTTGCCTTTTTTTATTCCACCCAGGCCTCCGCTGATGATGTCACTGCATCATTCCTGAACCAGAAATGGAGTGATTTTTGTTCTCGGACTGGAATACAGTAAGAATGATCATTTTGGAGTAAAGATTCACCTAGAGAACTGAAATTCACTTTAATGATGAAAGCAGGTTTGATTTATTTGAGTCCAGTGGGAAACATAATGTTGGCGTCAAACTGGGGAAAAACTAAACTCAAAGCATGTGCAGTCTCAGTAACTGTGCATTCACACCGAAGGTGGTGAGAGCACCAAGTTCGTTCTGGCCGCCCTGATCACAACGCTGTCTGCCTTCTCTGATCTCAAAATTCGTTACATTGATCTCATATTTAAAGGAGCCGTTGCAGGAAATCAGTTACGTTCTCGCATAAAAAAAACATACATTCTAGCGTGAAAATTTTGCGCACCTTTTTATCAAATTCATTTATTTATGTAAGGTCAAGTTGTTGTGTGTGCTGTGGCTTTGCTCCACTTATCCAATATGTGTCCATATGTCTGAAATATTCAGAAGCAGCAATATTGTTTTGTAAAAAGCTACATTAATGCACATTAGCTTGCCAGTAACATTTTTTAAGTTTGTCCCTGTAAGAAAACATTGTAAATAAGTGGAAATTAGGCAACTGCAATAATCAAACTTTTGGGAACAACTGTATTCGCAACCAAAGTTCACAGGACGGTGTTCTCTGAAATTCTCATACGGTAGACTTCTACATTCCTATTGCTTGCCGCTGAACCACGTCATAGCTCATTACCATGAAGTTGACTTGATTTCAACTCTCCTCGATGTCCACACCGGTGAAGACCAGGGCTTAACATTAACTTTTTTGATCACCAGCCACTGTGGTTAGTAGATTTCCAACATTACTAGCCACTCGCCATTTTCACTAGCCACAATTTTCTTGTTGGGAAAATAATCTGTCCTGGCTAAAAGTCCCAGATCACCAGTTAACTACACACAAATGGGAAGTAATCTCCCATTAAAGCAATGTTATTGTAAAAAAATACAATTAAACCATATTAACAAAAATAACTGTAAGCAAAAGGAAGCAGGTGAAACATACAGTGTTTGATAATGAAAGGATAATCACGCGCATGGTTAATATAGGCCTGTTAATAATCTGTTCAAAGAATAATTCAAGTGAAAGCAGTGACCGCTGCTGCTTACTAAAGAATGTGTATTTCTTTTTAAATCTTAACCTCTTGAAAGCAGTAGGACTGTGGGTGCACGATCATCGCTCTTTGTTCAGTCTATTTCAAATGGATCCGATCGCACCAGTTGCGCTTCCTTTAGGCACTGTGACGGTTGCTTCGCGCAAGTAAATGGGAGCGCGCGCTCTTTTTAACAGGCGCACACATCACATCGTCTGTGTCTGCGAGTGATCATCCTCTCGTTCTGTATTTACCTGCTTTCTGCTCGTGCAAACAAAGTTATTTTTGTCAGTCGTGCTGCTTCTCGGTTCTAAGATCACATTTGCACGAATATTGGGCCACGCTTATTTTCAAACCCTGCTTTAAAGAAAACTACAATTTAAAAATGATTTCCAACAAGCCAAAGTGGCTAGTGGAGGTGTCTGTCTAACCCGCCAGAGCTGAAATCTACCCGCATTTGGCGGGTTGGTCGATGTTAATGTAAAGCCCTGGTGAAGACGCTTATCACCACCAGCTCCCATTGAAAATGACTGACTTCTTGCTACTTTGACGCTCTTGCTGCCTTCGGTGTGAACACACAGTGAAGGTGGAAGTATTTTTTGGTTGACTGATGTTTTCTGCAGCAGAAGTTTGTAAAGCTGTATGACAGTAAATTAAAAAGTTTATCGGAATCCTCGTCAGCAGCATGTGGTTTCTTTTCTTTTTTAATCACTCAATCAGCTAGCACAACAAATAACCTCCTTTCACACAGAAAAACAGGTAAAACAGATCCTGGAAGCTGAAATCATTTAAATAATGAAATGGCCATCCAAGTGTTCTGACCCAAACCTGATAAAAAAATCTCTGTAAAACCTTGGTTGAAAAATTTTTTGGTCAGAGTTTTTGTTAACCTATCTTAGTTATTTAGTAAAACGCTGTTCTACTGTCATGGTAAAGACAACTAACATATTTAGAGACAATCATTTAACATTTCAAAAGACAATCTTACATTATTTCTTTTACCCAGCAAAACAGGTAAAACCGATCCTGGAAGCTGAAATCGTTTAAATAATGAAATGGCCATCCAAGATTCCTGACCCAAACCTGATTAAAAAATCTCTGTAAAACCTTGATAAAAAGTTTTATGGCTAATAAGATGTATTTAAGTCCTTCAAAGCAAGGGCCTGTACAATTTCTGACTGCTATAACCTTCAGAAATTGAACTTGTAATGCTAGTCATTGCTGTTCTGTATTTCTGATCAGCGTTTTCCACCTAATCAAGGGTTTTTGTTGATGTATCTTAGTTAGTTTGTATAACACTGTTTTACTGTCTCTGGAAAGACAACTAATATATTTAGAGACAAACATTTAACATTTCAAAAGACAATCTTACTTTATTTCTGAAAAACAAAATTAGGTGTTGTATGTTCTTCCCGTGTTGCGTGGGTTTCCTCCAGGAGCTTCGGTTTCCCCCACAGTCCAAAGACATGCGCTATAGGTGAATTGGGTAAACAAAATTGGACAGTGTATGAGTGTGTATGTTTCCCAGTACTGGGTTGCGGCTAGAAGAGCATCCACTGCATAAAAAACGTGCCGGAATAGTTGGCTGTTCATTCCGCTATAGTGACCCCTGAATTGGAGACTTAAGCTGAAGAAAAATGAATGAATGAAAATGTTTATAAATTAAAATTGTGATCTTCCTTGTGTGTTTGTGTTAAAGGCCTCTGTGCCTGTGGGGTCCTGAAAGGAAGGAGTCAGGCTGTCTGCTGGACGCTCGTTTGTTCCCTGTGTTCATGCCACACTCGGGACCTGTTGGGCTGGAGGGAGTTTGTTGGCTTCTGGGTGGCTCTGGGATGCTGGACAGCTGGAAAGAAGCCTGGAGACTGTCGCTTAGGGATATCCTTATCCTGACGGACCAGCAGACAGAGTTACACTGGAGAGAGGAGCTGTTCTTTAGTGTGGGTCGAAGAAGAGCCGTGGACACTCTAAAAGGCCACAGAGATCTCAATTTACTTCCGTTTTTTAGAGCAGCAGCACTGGCCGGCCAGCAGGAGGCGCTATTGCAGGCACTGGATTCAGGTGAGGAGTGAACAGGGTTCATATGGGTTCTGAAAATCCTTGAAAATGCTTGAATTGTAATCTAGTGTTTTCAAGGTTTGAATAATGCTTAGATTTTAGATAAAGTGCTTGAAACTGCTTAAAAGAAGAATAGTTGTGTTTTGATAACACACTACTGGTCAAAAGTTTGGCGTCTGTAGGATTTTTAGGTGTTTTAAAATAAGCTTCTCCTGCTCACCAAAACTGCATTTATTTCATCATAAATGCAGAATAAATTGTGAAATGTTATTGGACTATAAAATAACTGTTTATAAAAAGTAGTTTATAATTTAATTTAATAATTAACTCCAGTGATCTTAAATATGAATTTTCAGCTTCATTACTCCGGTCTTCACAGTCACATGATCCTTCAAAAATCACTCAAATATTAATAATTATTATTATTATTATTATTATTTATTCATTCATTCATTCATTCTTTCTTTTCGACTTAGTCCCTTTATTAATCAGGCGTCGCCACAGCGGAATGAACCACCAACTTATCCAGCACGATTTTACACAGCGGATGCCCTTCCAGCCACAAACCATCTCTGGGAAACATCCATACACACTCATTCACACTCATACACTACGGACAATTTAGCCTACCCAATTCACCTGTACAGCATGTCTTTGGACTGTGGGGGAAACCGGAGCGCCCGGAGGAAACCCACGCAAATGCAGGAAGAACATGCAAACTCTACACAGAAACGGCAACTGACCCAGTCGAGGCTCGAACCAGCGACTTTCTTGCTGTGAGGCGACATCACTACCTACTGCGCCACTGCGTCGCCTATTATTATTATTATTATTATTATTATTTATGGTAATAGTAATAAAAACAGTAATGACTGGAGTAAAAATTAAAATTTAAACTACATACAATAAAAAAGCAGTTATTTAAAATTGTATTAAATGTTAAGCAATTTAACTTTTTATTATTTTTTTTTTTACATTTCATAAATGCCACTTTGATGAACGGAAGAACTATTTTTTTTTTAAACTGACCCCAAACTTTTGACCGGTAGTGTGTATCTTACTTAATAGGTAATAATAATAACTATCTAATTAAAACATTTTTTTGCTTTTGCATAAAATGAAAGCTCTGGCGCATGTGCCTGTAGTCTTTTTTTTATCTGCACCCTTTGATAATGTAGTGGAAGAAGAGAATATGAATGGTGATTCACACTTTGTGACTGAACAATGCATGAAATTAAAATAAATATAGATTTAAAATAAGATGATGACACATTTAAAGGGATAGCTTATGCAAAAATAAAAATGTACTCACTATTTACTCACTCAAGGCTTTCCAAAGCTTTGTTCTTTGTTCTGTTGAACACAAAAGAAGATATTTTGAAGAATGCTGAAAACCTGTAACCATTGACTTTCATAGTAGAAAAAAATCAATGGTTTCAGCATTCTTCTAAACATCTTATTTTGTGTTCAACAGAACAATAAGTAAAAAATGAGGAAATTCTGACATGTAAAATTATGAAATTCATTAATTCGTTCATTTTCTTTTCTGCTTAGTCCCTTTAGTAATTTGAGGTCGCCACAGCGGAATGAACCGCCAACTTATCTAGCATAAGTTTTAAGCAGCGGATGCCCTTCCAGCCGCAACCCATCACTGGGAAACATCCACACACACTCATTCTCTCTCACACACACACACACACACACACACACACACACACACACACACACACAAACTACGGACAATTTAGACTACCCAATTCACCTATACTACATGTCTTTGGACTGTGGGGGAAACCGGAGCAGCCGGAGGAAACCCACGCCAACACGGGGAGAACATGCAAACTCCACACAGAAATTGCAACTGACCCAGCTGAGGCTCGAACCAGCAACCTTCTTGCTGTGAGGCAATCTTGCTACCCACTACGCTGCCGTGCAGCCCAATTATAAAATGATGTTTGTAAATTCATTCTTTCTTTCATTTTCCTTCAGCTTATTCCCTTTTATTTATGACCACAGCGGAATGAACCGCAAGTTATCCAGCATATGTTTTTACACAGCAGATGTCCGTCTATCTGCAACCTAGTACTGGAAATGTATGAAAATGTAACGTTTTGGTTGAACTATCCCTTAAGATGTGTGTGTATTACATTTAAATGACAGTAAGTCAGTGTTCTACTTGGCAAAAAGGTCAAATACAATTTCTTAGAATACTATACTACACTATACTATAGACACTTTTAAGGGATGTAAACAATAACAATGGTTCTAATTTCCTGTATTGCATTTTTAATTTCCATAGTGTCCAAGAATTCTAAAAGGTCCACATATTAATAAATAATGTTATGACGGCTGTTTTAACATTAAGAGCTGATTAAACTGCCTCTTGTTACAGTTACAAAATAGTTTGTTAACAAGCAGGAAATGTTCATGGGTCAGTGACATCACCAAATTGAAATATACTATACTATACTATACTATACTATACTATACTATACTATACTATACTATACTATACTATACAGGGAGTGCAGAATTATTAGGTAAGTTGTATTTTTGAGGATTAATTTTATTATTGAACAACAACCATG
>CAIGQZ010035066.1:3431133-3446183 GCA_903798205.1 Danio tinwini | reverse complement strand
AGCTCTGAAATATGGCAAAACTGGTGGCAAGTGGCATCTTGGCAGCTGCGCGCTTGACTTTTCTCAGTTCATGGGCAGTTATTTTGCGCCTTGGTTTTGCCACATGCTTCTTGAGACCCTGTTGACTATTTTGAATGAAACGCTTGATTGTTCGATGATCACGCTTCAGAAGCTTGGCAATTTTAGAAGTGCTGCATCCCTCTGCAAGATATCTCACTATTTTTGACTTTTCGGAGCCTGTCAAGTCCTTCTTTTGACCCATTTTGCCAAAGGAAAGGAAGTTGCCTAATAATTATGCACACCTGATATAGGGTGTTGATGTCATTAGACCACACCCCTTCTCATTACAGAGATGCACATCACCTAATATGCTTAATCGGTAGTAGGCTTTCGAGCCTATACAGCTTAAAGACAACATGCATAAAGAGGATGATGTCAAAATACTCATTTGCCTAATAATTCTGCACTCCCTGTACTATACTATACTATACCAAATAGCATGTAATATATAATATGATGAAGTATGTATATGTATGTAAATTTGTAATTTGTATAGCATACAGGTCGTAGGTTAAACTTAAGTACTGCCCAGAAATGTAGATATGTTTTGCCATTTGCCATACTTGAAATGTGTTGGAAAATGTTGAAAATGCATCTGGAAAGTGCTAAAATTTGACATTGGAAAAGGTGTAACTTAAGAAAAGGTGTAAGATGAGAGTAAAACATGAACATTTTTTGAACATATGCAGTCTTTTGAGTGTATTTAAGGTTTGTTGTGCTCCCTCAGTTGCTGCAAACAGCAGTGGTGATCTGGGAGTAGCGGCCCGTTGTCTGGCCTGTATCGCAGATGTTCTTGGCTGTCTGGCTGGCGAAGGAAAAGGCGGTTTGAGAAGCGGACCAGCGGCGAATCCATCATGGGCTCCTGCTTTTAAACTCCTCGAGGATAAAAACTTACCTGCAGGAGTTCAAGAACTGGCCAATCAAAGAGAGCGCTGGCTGAGCAGGTCAGAACTAATGTGGCTTTTTAAATAAATGTATACTTTTAAGAATTTTTGATGATGATTTCCAGTGTTTTGTGAGTTACTTCAAACAATATTAATTACTAATTATATAATACAAACAAATGTTTAAATAACTTTTTTAATTATTATGTTTGAAAAGTATCTTAATTACTCAATTAGTAATTTAATGTCTTGACTCAATACTACTTAATATCTGTAAACATTCTTAATTCTTAAAATTAGACTCAGACAGGACCTTTTAGCTTAATAAAAAAATGTAACGCTACATTACAGAATAATTAACATTATCAACATATTTAAAAATATATATTTCATAATGATATATTATTTACGAACCAACAATAATCTGCTCCTTAACACCGACAAGACCAAGGAGCTCATTGTGGACTTCAGGAAGGGACGAACAGGCTCACATGATCCCATCCACATCAATAGGATGGCCGTCGAGCCTGTCTCATCCTTCAAGTTCCTGGGGACCCACATCTCCAAGGACCTTTCCTGGACCACCAACACCTCCAGCCTGGTCAAGAAGGCTCACCAGCGCCTAGTTTTCTTAAGGCAACTTAAGAAGAACCAGCTGTCATCAGCCGTCTTGGTGAACTTCTACCGCTGCACAATAGAAAGCATCCTGACGAACTGTGTCACAGTCTGGTATGGAAGCTGCTCTGTTGCGGAGTGTGAGGCACTGCAGCGGGTGGTGAAAACTGCCCAACGCATCACAGGGACCACACTACCAGCCATAGAGGACATCCAGAGGAAACACTGTCTGCGCCGAGCACGCAGTATTCTTAAAGATTCCTCTCACCCTGCTCACAGACTGTTTTCTCTCCTGCCTTCTGGCAGGCGCTTCAGACTCCCCCGGACAAAATCCAGCAGACTAAAGAACAGCTTCTTCCCCAGAGCTGTCTCCCTTTTGAACTCTGCTTCCCACTGACTTTTTGCCCCCCTAATACACTCCCCACTTTCCTCATAACTCAGACTCCTCATAATCACTGCACTACTTAACATTTGCACATTTAAAAATTGCACATATTCATTGCACTGATTCACTAATTTGAACTGTACACACCCATGTACATTTGTAATTATGTACACATACATTTGTAATTATGTTTATCTATCTGCACACTTCTGATTATTAATATCAACCTGTACATTTATCCATCTATTGTAAATCTCTGTTCATAGCTAACACAAACTGTATATAATGCTCATAGTACATCCATTTGTAAATATCACCATAGTTTTTCTATAACTGCACTTTATAACTTATACCTGTATCCTGCACTTGCTGCTATTGCACTACTGGTTAGACCTAAACTGCATTTTGTTTCCTTGTACTTGTACATGTGTGATGACAATAAAGTTGAATCTAAAAAAAATCTAAATCTAAATACCATACACTGACATGCATTTCTGACTCAATTCATTGTTTCTTAAGCACATTCGGTCCTTTTGATAAATATAACCTTCAATAGTTGAAAAATATGATTATTCTGCAAAATAAGTCTGTAGAACAAAAACAAAACACAATTCCTCTGCTTTTTCTGTTGAACGTGTAGTATGTAAGGCAAGTATATTATAAGTAACTGTACTTAAATGACCTAAAACTGAAAAGTAATCATCTGAAAGCAAAGTAATCTAATTACATAAACTAGTAACTCTGACTAATTTGACCCAACACATGATTTCTGCAGAGCTGATTTGTTGGTGAGAGCTGCCAGGCATTATGAGGGGGCGGGGCAGATTCTGCTGAGAAAGGCAGTGATGTCAGCGCGCCAGTTTGTTTTTATTGGCCAAGGAGAGATGCCACCCTTGGGAGAATGGCAGGAAGTGGAGTGTCCTGCTCGACTGGATCTATCAGGTGAGAACTACAGTCATCTGATCAGAAAGTTATGTGTTTACGACTAAATCTCCTGTGTGATGTTGAGAATAGCTTGAATTCCCCTCAGGCCATCTTAAGATGTAGGTGACTTTTGTCCTTCAGTGGAATATTAAGGAATATTTTTAGCTGAAGTCATGGGGGATTCATAAAATGCAAGTCAATTGCTACTGAGAATTTGAAAGTTATAAATAAACAAGCATATACTGCCCAAACTGAATTGATACTCTTGACTCCTGACAATACATTGAGATTGTACAACCTCAAACAATGGTTCTACAAATAAGAAGACGAGTGCATTTGCACTGAAAAAATATTTATACGTATATTTTATTAACCTTTAATTTGATCTTGGGTTGTATATGACCCCAATTAACTTTTCCTTATTTTAAAAAAGGAAAAATGGTTCCCTTCAACTTATTGAAACTTATTCAACTTATTTTTTTTATTTGTAGTAGCAATAAATACAGTACAATGATTTCACTTAAGAGAGTGTACATTTCCTATTTTTAAACTATTTTTTTTTACAAACTATAAAGTAACAGAACACAATAAAAAATAAAGATTCATAAAATGAAAATAACAGTAACAATAAAATGGTAACATAAATAATATCAATACTAAATATACATAGGTCAGAGAGGGTCAAATCTTTATTTATTCACTTAAGTTTAGGTTATCAACTGTGAATTTCCAATCTAAAGAGAGGATAAGGAGGAGGAGTGCAATTGGTCATAAATTGAAAAATGTTTGTTCTATGGATGGGAATTAGATGGTATTATTTTTATATTTCTATAAAGATTGGATGGAGCATCACATAAATGAAACAAGATTTTGTAATTTTTCATCATTTTTCTTTTTTAGTTTGTTTCCATCTATTTTCACATGAAAAATTCTTGACTTTAATCTTGATTCGGTTGTTCTGAAGGTATGTAAAACATTTATTTATATATGTATATATATATATATATATATATATATATATATATATACATACAGTGAGGGAAATAAGTATTTAATCACACTTTGTTTTTTCAAGATCTCCTACTTAGAAATCATGGAGGGGTCTAGAATTTTCAGTATAGGTGCAATTCCACTGTGAAAGACAGAATCTAAAAATAAACATGCAGAAATCACATTGTATGACTTTTTAAACAATTTATTTGTAAATTACAGTTTTAACACAATGGGAAGCAATGAAATGTCCCCACAATTCACAAAAACAAACCTGTGTATGTGTGTGTTTCTATCATCAGGTGGCTGGAGCGACACTCCTCCTATAGCATTTGAACATGGTGGACTGGTGGTCAACGTGGCCATCAGGGTGGATGGAAAGCGTCCGATTGGAGCTCGAGTTCGTCGTGTTTCAGAGCCTCATCTGCTATTGGTCAGTACCAGTGGTGAACCGGCTTGCAGCATCTGCACTGAAACACTCTGTGAGGATCTGACTGACCTGGAGGACTATTGCCAGCCTCACGCTCCAGGTCAGACCACATGTGTGTGTGTGTGTTTTAGATGTTCAGTTGAAGTCAGAATTAATAGCCCTTCTGAATTATAACCCCCCCTGTATATTGTTCCCTAATTTCTGTTTAAGAAAAGGTTTATTCAACACATTTCTAAAGATAATAGCTTTAAAGGGCACCTATGGTGAAAAATCTACTTTTCAAGCTGTTTGGACAGACATATGTGTAGGTATAGTGTATAGACTGTCATATTGGGGTGATATAAACACACTCAGTCCTTTTTTTTCAATTTAACAACATAAAAACGGTGGACCAATTGGAGCCGTTTTGAGATCGACCGCAACTTGACGTAGGAGTGCGGTCCCCCCGCCCACCAATATTGATTGACAGGTGCACATTACCATATCCTCAGTATGTTGTTTCACGTCCGCCATTTTCAGCGTGTGAGTAAAAGCGACGTCCCCAAAGAAACACTCTGCTCTATTTTTAGATGTAAGGCTCATTGGGCTCAACATTCACCATGTTATTGCTCTCCTCACCACCAGTGTTTGTGAGTTTTTGTGGGTTTGCATACATGTGTACTTTTCTTTGCGTCTTCCTTAAACTTCAGCGGTTTGCATTTCCCGTGGTCACAGAAGCTCCCTGTCATCTTAACTAGGTGCAGCTGGAAAGTGCGAGCGCGTTGCCTCACGTGCTCCTCCCTCCATTGGAAATAACGAACTAAACGCGCAGCGCCATGCATTTCGCGTTGTTGCGGATGAAAGTGACGACCGTGGGGTTTGCTCACTATTATGCCGCCTAGGTCGCTTCTTTGGACGCGCTGGCCCTGCTCAGGACACTGTTCATATTTCTGCTGTGTCACAGAGCGTAATCTGAATAGTTTCATTTTAAATAACATGCAAATGTGCGCGTCTGGTGTGCCGCGTCGTGGCTCTGAGCGACGCATCCGGTGTATGACGCCCTTTAGTTATAGCCTCAAGCAGGTCGTACACCAGAAGCGCCGCTCGGCGACACACAGCGGCATGCATTTCTGAATTCGAAACATAAGTTTCTATCAGGTGACACACACCGGCGCTGCAAGTGTGCGATACTTTCAACTGTCATGTGCGCACCGTGTCACGGTGCATCCGGTGTGTGATGCTCTTCAGTCAAAGTTAATTCAGTGTGCTTGGTTATTAGTCTCGGTGTAGGCTACAAGCTCAGAGCTTTAAACTAGCACACAGTTGGCTGTAAAACTATACAAAGACACAAATGATTCTGTAGTCTCTGCTTGGTCTGTGTCTGAGTCCTACATGTACAGCTGAATGCTGGTACTCTCATGTTGCTTCTCTTTGTCTGCCTGTCTATTGCAATACACAAAGCGGGGGAGCTCTTGGCCCCACCCCCTTGTTAAGTTGGGCAGGAAGTCAAAACTAATTATCATGTGAAGCAACACGCCCCTAAAACAGCGAACTGTGTACACGCCCCCAAAATGACACTTTTTAACACTTCATAATAAAAAAATCTGAATTGTGTTTTGAACTGAACCTAAAGTAGCACGCTCAGAAGAACCATAATATTAATATTACATCCTAAAAAAGGGGTAAAATAGGTGCAATTTAATAAGTCATTTCTAATAATAATTTAAATTTCATTTATCTTTGACATGATGACAGCACATAATATTTGACTAGATATTTTTCAAGATACCAATATTCAGCTTTAAGTCACATTTAAAAGCTAGTTAATTAGGCAAGTTAGGGTAATTAGGCAAGTCATTGTATAACAGCGTTTTGTTATATTGCTTAAGAAAAATATTGCTTATGGGAGCTCATAATTTAGACCTTAAAATGTTTTTAAAAATTTTAAAAAACGCTTTTATTATAGCCAAAATTAAACAATTAAGACTTTTTCCAGAAGAAAAAATATTATAGGAAATACTGTGAAAAATTCCTTCCTCTGTTAAACACCATTTGGGAAATATTTAAAAATTCACAGGAAGGCAATTAATTCTGACTTCAACTGTACTTGTACAAAACCTGCTTGTGGAAATATTGGTGTAATGTTGTGTGTTTGTGTTGCAGGTGCCCTGTTAAAAGCAGTGTGTGTGTGCAGCGAGCTGGTGTGTGTGTCGTCTTCTGTCTCTCTGAAAGAGCAGTTGCTGCAGCGCTGGGGAGGCGGACTGGAGATCCACAGCTGGTCCACATTACCACACGGATCTGGACTCGGTGACTTTATTACTTTTGACGCAATTTATTGTTTACATGTCTTGTAATAGGTTTAATAAAGCACATTTTCTATACAACACATCAATACACATTGATTGACTGATATACAGTTGAAGTCAGAATTATTAGCCCCCGTTTATTTTTTTCCCCCAACTTCTATTTAACGGAGAAAAGTTTATTTTTCAACACATTTCTAAACATAATAATTTTAATAACTCATTTCTAATAACTGATTTATTTTGTCTTTGCCATGATGACAGTAAATAATATTTGACTAGATATTTTTCAAGACACTTCTATACAGATTGAAGTGACATTTAAAGGCTTAACTAGGTTAATTAGGCAGGTTAGGGTAATTAGGCAAGTTATTGTATATTGATGGTTTGTTCTGTAGACTATCGACGAAAAAATATATAGCTTAAAGGGGCTAATAATTTTGACTTTAAATTGGTTCATAAAAAATTTTAAACTGCTTTTATTCTAGCCGAAATAAAACAAAAAAGACTTTCTCCTGAAGAAAAAATATTATCAGACATACTGTGAAAATTTCCTTGCTCTGTTAAACATCATTTGGAAAATATTTAAAAAAGAAAAAAAAATCAAAGAGGGGCTAATAATTTTGCAACTGCATATACACACACAGTCAACATTTGTGTGGATCAAAAAAGTTGTCTAAAATCATCCTAAAACAAGGATAGGTGTAGCTTTAGGACAATTTTGATAAAGTTTTGATCCTTCAGATGTTGACTACTGCCTATAATCTGTGAAAATTATAATTAATAATGCTTTAAAATTATGTTAATAATTTAATATTAGCTGTATTACTTGTGTAAGAAATAATGATCATCCTTTGTTCTTTACTAGAACACTACTACCAAGTAATAAAAATAATAATAATAATTATTATTATTATTATTATTATTTTAGACTAAAATAATAATAGTAATTAATTATTTGTAATTATTTAGTCGCAAATGTAGAATCATCCATTTTAATCTATTATATGTTGTATTTTATACTTTTATTATAAAGTGATTAATAAATAAAGTGACTATATTATAAAGTGACTATATTAGACTATATAAGAAGTATTAGAAAAATAAATATGTAATAATATTAGAATTTGTGTGTAATTATAGTTTATTGTTTCTGTAATGTGTAAAGAGAGACTTTATTTTATTATTTTATTGTTATTAAATTAGATATACAAGTGGAGTTTTATGTTTAATTGATTAATCATGTTTGTACTCATTCGATATTCAAATAAATTCCCTCTGATTGTATGTATTTGTCCAGGCACCAGCAGTATTCTAGCAGGCGCAGCTCTTTCTGCAGTGTACAGATGCACAGGACGGAGCTGCGACACAAACTCTCTCATTCATGATGTGCTTTACCTGGAGCAGATCCTCACCACCGGTACCAGACAAGATTTCATTACTCTAATAATACTTTATTACTATTTTATTATTCTCAGAACGAGACTTGTCAAGCTCTTCCATGCAGGAGTTTGTGTTTCTTAAAGATATTTTATATATAATATATTTTAACATTTGACAGTCGACTTGAAAAATAAATTCATCAAATTGTTTTAGTATGAAATGTAGCTATGCTAAATGCAAAATGTTCATTTCCAGGCCTTGTTGATCTTAATGTATTTTACTTGTACTGTTCAACAAAAAGAGTCTTAATAAACTCAAATTATCCTATGATTTGCACTGTCGGAGTTAAATTTTAAAATGTTTATATGATGTGTTTTCATTATGGGATTAGGAGTTGTTTGAAGAATCTTAATTAGTATATTTATTGACACCTTTTTAATCAGTTTTTTGTTCTTCGTTGTTTTTATTTCTAATACTTATTAGGTGAATAATTTTATGATTCTTTTTATCTTATTCCTAAAATTTAGTACATTTTTAATAAAAAAATAAAGTAATAAAAATAATAAAAAATAATACATTTTAGGGTTGTGTAATATTATCGATACATCTAACTATCGCAATAATTTCTTTTACAATAGTGTATCGATAGTCCAACCTCAAGTATCGATTCAAGTTGTGCCAAATGACGTCCTCCTCCGCTCCTGTAGATGTCCCTAACTCGCGATCAACAAAACGCCAAGTAGTACGGTATCAGAAGTAAGCAAGAGTGAGCATGGCGGAAAATATAAAAGGTGCCTCCAGCTTTTAGAGCTGACGTGTTGCTGCACTTTGGTTTTAACGCTATTAGGGTTGGGTTGATAGACGACGCCATCGCCGATGGCCTATAGACATCATGATGCTGCTGAGGCGGCATCACCGATCCTCCGCACCGCCCCCGTTGCAAACGTGCTCGTGAAAAACACAAACTCAGGCCCCATTTACACTGATACAGCTTAGTTTTAAAATGGCATTTTAGAACGAAAATGATCCACATCCAAACTGGCGTTTCACCAAGCATTTCTGAACAGCCCTCCATCTGCTGAAAACGCACATCACGTGACCACACACACAGCCACAGCCCCACACACACACATACACTGTCATGCGCTCGTCTGAACTCCAGAGAAGTGTACGGACTCTATATTTTATACAGTCATTGGTACGAACAGTTTATCAAGGATGTACCACTGGATCGCGTCTCACTATAAGTTAGTTGTTAAAGGTGATATTTAATTAATCTTGTCTATCTAACGACTCTTCAGTCTTTTGATTCTCTCAGGTAACGTGTCACAGCGTCAGTACACTGCTTCAGTCTTTCGCTTTCACGCTTTTACTAAGTAATTTTAGTGAAAACCTCAGATACTGTTGGTTAGTTCCTGTTGGTTGTGCAGCTTTTTTACCAAGCAAGTGTGTGGACGCCATAACGGCACGGTTCACTCTGCCTAGTCATGCCAGATCGAGTCCCGCGGAAAAAAGTGATTGACAGGTGGTAATTTGTGTGTAACTTATCTTTATTTATTTATTTATGATTTGGTTATGAGTAAAACAAAGGCCATGTGGGTCAGGTAGTTGAAACGGTAGGCTACAAATAATTAATTAGTTATGAATTTATTAATTATTCATAAATAATTAGTTCACCTCCCCCTATTTTGACGATGCCATGGTCCATCGCCATGTTTCACATTAGACATCGTACGATGCCAAATTGGTCAACATACCCCAACCCTAAATGCTATACCAGGGAGTACTGAATTAGACAAAAAAATTGGAATTGGAATTTTAATTCGTCTGCCGACTTTATCAAGTTGTCAATTTAATGTGACACACATACTAATACAAACAATTGCAATATATCACAATATTATTGTATTGCGATATATCGTGATATATCTTATTGTGACCCATGTATCGCGATATATATCGTATCGTGAGGCCCTTGCCAATACACAGCCCTAAAATCTTTATGCTTTGTTGTTTTTATTTCTTATATCCATTGTGTGATCTTATGTATCTTCTTTTTTATCTCTTAAACTACTTTGAATTATCACTGTGAATCAAATGTACTATTGAAACAAAACTTGCCTTGTCTTTCAGGTGGAGGATGGCAGGATCAGGTCGGCGGGTTGTTTGGTGGAGTGAAAGTGGCTCGATCTGCAGCACAGTTGCCGCTGAGAGTGGAAGTAGAGCCGCTTTCTCTGACTCCACACTTCCTGTCTGCCCTGCAGCAGCATCTTCTGCTGGTTTATACTGGAAAGACACGATTAGCACGAAACCTGCTGCAGGTACGAGCGGCTGATGCTGACCAGAAGACATGATGAAGAGTGTGTGAGATTTCACTGGGTCATTATGTGTGTGTGTTGTGTGTAGGACGTGGTGCGCAGTTGGTATGCTCGTTTACCCTCCATCGTACAGAATGCAGAGCAGCTGGCGAGCAATGCAGAGAAGTGTGCTGAAGCCTGCAGGGATGGTGAGAAACACACACACACACACACACACACACACACACACACTTATATAAAGTTGTTTTCACAAAAGTCCCTTATTTATCAGGTGTTACCTCAGTGGAATAAACCACTAACTATTCCGCCATATGTTTTACACATATGTACCTTCCATTCACAATCCAGTACTGGGAAACACCTACACACTCTCTCATTCACACACACTCATACACTACAGCCAATTTAGTTTATTCAGTTCACCTATAGCGCATGTGTTTGGACTGTGGGGGAAACTGGAGCACCCGGAGGAAACCCACGCCAACATGGGGAGAACATGCAAACTCCTTCACACAACCTCTCAATGCTAAATCTAGCTTGTACTGCTCAATTTAAGAGAAAATCTTTGATTCAAAATAAATGGGATTGGTAAAAGGACCGTGAATTTGTGCTCTAAGAGTGTCTCACACTGTCAAGTGATTCACGGTAAAACACTAGCCTCTAAATCTGTGAAACATTAGGAGTCACTGATATCAGATTACAAACTATCATCTATCAGTCAGGCTGCTTTTGTTTTTGGAGGACAGTGGGAAAGCTGCAATGTTTTTTTCACACAACCCACGCTTCGATTTTTTATGTTGTTTTTGAGGTTATCCCAACTTTGTGATTTGATTATTTCCTTGTTTTTATTCATCAGTTCTTTTGGCGAGAAGCAACATCTGTTCTTGCATTTTTTATAAATGTATGTTTGCATTAAGGTGGACGGTGGCTCAGTGGTAACCACTGTCGCCTCACAGTAAGAAGGTCACTGGTTCGAGTCCTTGCTAGACCAGTTGGCATTTTCGTACTGTATGAATATGTGTCTGTGAGTGAATGTGAGAGTGTATGGGTGTTTCCCAGTACTGGGTTGTGGCTGAAAGGGCATCCGCTGTGTAAAACATGTGCTGGAATAGTTGGCGGTTCATTTGATGTGGTGACCCTGATAAATAAGGGACTAAGCCAAAGGAAAATGAATGAATGAATGTTTCTTATATATATTAATAGTATTTTGTTTTGGTATATTCATTCATTCATTTTCTTGTCGGCTTAGTCCCTTTATTAATCTGGGGTCGCCACAGCGGAATGAACCGCCAACTTATCCAGCACGATTTTACGCAGTTTTGGTATATAAAGATTAAAAATAAATATATTTTCGATTTCAAAATAGTTGATTATTTAGCGTCACAATGTATATTTAGAATATATTTAGCCTGAAAAAAACACTAATTATTAAAAGAAAAGATCACTTATTGTTTGCAAGAAGTGCACATGTCAGGGGCTGACAGTTAACTCAACATATACTAGAGATATTTAGTTACATATCTGTTTTTAAGACCTTGATTTGGATATAGCAACATAATACCATGCCCTACAATATTTTTATGAATAAATCTCTAACAGAGACCCCTTCCCTATCAGCCAATCACTGTGGGGATAGTTAATAAGCATGCTGATGTCATCCGATAGTTAAATCCAGACTTTACTTTCAGCTTCAAACTTTTCTCTATTCTTTAGTAAAAACATGTCTCAGCAGCTTTGTGAATGGGATTTAAGTCACTTTCACATGGGACATGGCAGTAGGAAGTATCTTAAATCATTTTCAAAAGGAGACATGTGACAAGTGGCAAACCATGGGTGGTTTTGCAGGCGGTGTGGAAGTGCTGCACATGTATCCAAAAACTGACTGCTTTTCACATTTTTTTCACATACTTTTCTTTTTGTGAGCTGTGCGTCAGCTGTGTCGGTATCAATCAATCAAAGAACTGATAATTAAAAACCAATCATGTCACATTTGACTGAGCTCTTGAGTGGAAAGAAAAACGGAGAAGAGGCTTATTTTAAATGATGATTTCCCAGAAATGTAGAATCCATTTACAATATCTTTTCTTGATGATTTCACGCTTCATGTAATGAACTGTATATATTGGCAAAAAAAAAAACAACATAATTTGACATGAACGTTTTGTTGCTCCACCTCCTTTTGTCCATTACACCTGGAAAAATAAGTATTGAACACATCATGTTTTTTTCCTGGGAATAATATTTCTAAAGGAGCTGTTGAAATTTCTTGCTCAAATGTCCACCCTGGTTTCATCTTCATCCTCCTGCTAATGTAGATGTTGGACTGAAGCAGCTGATATTCATTTACAATGAGGAAGGGCAGAGAGATTTCAGCTGCTGTCTGGGCTTTCCATGCCTTTCTACACCTTCCTTTTGTCATGTGTTCAGTACTTTTTTTTTTCTTGTGTCATTTCGTTTTATTACACAACTTCATTTGTAAACTAATTAGATCTGGGTTTCTTTGCATATATGGATTTATTTGGTTGTTACCAACATCTGGGGAAAATTTCAAGTCAACAGCACCGCGGTGCTATGTGACTATGTGCTGGGTACTGCTATTTTTGTGAGAAAATGTTTGTTTCACATTTTATAGCAAAGCCTATTAGGCTAAATTAACCTTCTCATTCGTCTTTAAAATTATGTTTCCCTCAAATATTTGTTTAAAGAGTGTGAAATCCTCAACTAACTCCACTTGTGCTAAATGAAATAAAAAATCACAGTAATAATGGCAATAATTAATGACACAAGGACAAATTTCCATTGTTTTATTATGTTTTTAGTAAATAAAAATGTGACGTCCTCTCTGACAGAAAGCGGGCGCCGCACAATGATTCCAGCGATTGCTGCATCCCATGTGAACGAGTCTTTACTGCTAATCAGGATATGTTTTTGGACTACATAGCCAGATTTAGACTGTTTTATTTGTTTTTCTCTCAGGATCTCTGTTTAGGCTGGGTGAGTGTATGAACACATACTGGCAGCAGAAGAAGCTGATGGCTCCAGGCTGTGAGCCGGCGGCTGTGAGATCCATGATGAACGCTCTTCAGCCGCTCAGTTTAGGACAGAGTCTGGCAGGAGCCGGAGGAGGAGGATTCCTGTTCTTACTTACCCGCAAACCTCAGCAGAAGGAAACAGTGAGGGAAATTCTCACTAACATACAGGTGAGGCCGAGGAACCCGTTCAACAGGTTAACATTGAGGACATGTGATGAAGAGTGTTTGCGTAACTCTTTCTAAACTGATACTCTTGCACGTCTCTGAATTTAATAACATCTGAGCAAGTTAAACCCAAATGCACTGGTTGCTGAAAGACCTTTGTGTGTGTTAATTGACTTAAATGACTTTCAGTTGAACTATGAGTGAAACAGAAGAGTATAAATGCTTGTAGCAGTGTTTTCTGACTGGTGTTGTTTTGACAGGGCATCGGCTCCTTCAGTGTTCACTCAGTGGATCTGGATATGGAGGGGATCTCAATCATTTAGAAGAGCTCTGAAAATCCCTTAATTACCATTAAAGAGTGCCTTAATTGTAATTTTAGTATATATTAATGTAAATATGCAATTCATGAAATCATTGTTTTGTTTTATATGATATTAAATGCTTCAAAAGATTTTATAAACATCTAGCCCGATTTTCCTTTTTCTTCAATGTGTTTTTGACTGCATCGAACAACTATAAACGTACTCATGTTAAGATTAATTGATTTTATTATTCAAATTGTGACTGTTTTAGTGTCATTTCTTTAATGATTAGGCCTCTATAATGTGTTTTCATTGTGGGGTTTTGAGTTGTTTGAAGTTTTAGGGTTGCCAGATGTCAGTAGTCAGCTTTTAAAATATTTGGAAATCTACTTTTTTTTTCTTTAAATACCTTTGTACATCGTCTTCACTTATGGCAAGCCATTTTAGCATTTAAAACTCAGTATTTAATGAATGTAAAATCAATTTGAGATCATCTTTAATTGTCTTCAACATCTTCAAATGTGATGAAAAAAAATTACATCAGACAGTATATTAATTCGATTTTACAACTTTTTATCAGGCAATGCAGTGGTGCAGTAGGTAGTGGAGTGTGGAGTTTGCATGTTCTCCCTGCGTTCATGTGGATTTGCTCCGGTTTCCCCCAGTCCAAAGACGTGGTACAGGAGAATTGGACAACATGTATGGATGTTTCCCAGAAATGGGTTGTGGCTGAAAGCGCTGTGTAAAACATGTGCTGGATATGTTGGTGGTTCATTCCGCTGTGGCGACCCCGGATTAATAAATGGACGAAAAGTAAATGAATGAATGAATGAACTTTATATCAAAACAATAATTATGACAAAATGGAACAAAAAATTAAAGGTTAAGATAATTATTTGTTTTTTTATCATATTACATTAGAAGACAACTTACTAGTGTTAAATCTGTTTGTTATCTAATTTAATTATCACTACTGTGAGAAAACTGTTATTAGAAGTTTGCCTAGTACCAAAATCAATAATAAATGTGTAAAATTACAGTTTCGACTCATCACATTTCACA
The DNA here is from genome assembly GCA_903798205.1 of Danio tinwini. Taxonomy (NCBI): domain Eukaryota; kingdom Metazoa; phylum Chordata; class Actinopteri; order Cypriniformes; family Danionidae; genus Danio; species Danio tinwini. Next base: position 3,431,351 of record CAIGQZ010035066.1, on the reverse strand, counting down.
AGTAGGCCTACATATCAGAAAGTATTAAAATCAAAGTCGTTGGAAGAATGTGACCTGTTGCTTTAGCATTGTAGAAACCTAGTCAATAGAATATTGTATATGTCTTCAGTGTTTATTATTACTAGCAATAATCACGCTGCAGGTATCTTAATTTCAATTACGATTAATTCGAATCGCAAAGTATATTTTACTTTCCAAAACTAAATTACGACTAGTAC
>CAIGQZ010035066.1:3379833-3406133 GCA_903798205.1 Danio tinwini | reverse complement strand
AGGAGACTGTGGTGCAAAACAACGGCGGCCATTTTGAAATAGACAGAACAAATTTACAATATATCATTGATGAAAAGAGAGCAAAAGAGCAAATGAAGATGCAAAATTTGAGGGATAATATGAAATCACTGACAAGTAAGTAAATGTATAATTGTAATAATTTCTTCTGTCTCAGATGTAAGTTCTTAAGATTTTGTTTGTGTGTGTGTGTACTATTCTGTACTCGGACCCAAACAGACAGCAGCTTGAATTTTCTTACACTGAAAGGCTGTGTGTTCGACCAACAGTATGCAGGCGTATGAGTTTATAGAAAGACTAAATTTAGAAATGTTTCCACCAAAATCTCTTTTTTCCTCAGTTAGTCTCCTATTTTAACCATGAAAAACAAGAGAACAAGTTTCAGTTACAAAATTAATCATGTTGTATATATTGTAATCATATAATGTTTTAGTGAATAAAGTCAATAATTTTTTGGGTAACACTTTATTTTGATGGTGCATTTGAGTATTAGTAGACTGTGTTTAATATCTGTTGATACTGCTGCTAAACAGACATTTAACTGACTATGAGAAACTTTGCAAGTACATGTCAACTTACAATAACCCTAACCCTAACCCAGTGGTGTAAAGTAACTAATTACAAATACTCAAATTACTGTAATTGAGTAGTTTTTCTCAAGAATTGTAATTTACTGAGTTGTTTTAAAGATGTGTGCTTTTACTTTTCCTTTAGTACATTTTAGTGCAGTATCTGTACTTTTAGTGCAGTATCTGTACTTTCCTTCAACCTGCAGTAACTACTTTATTTTTCTTGTCCATGGGGATTAGAAAAATCAGTCCTGAGATTCCTGTCCAATCAAATCGCACATACTGTAGAAGGTAAATCGCATCATAATGAAGAACGAATGTGTGCACTCCATGAGTGTGCACTAATGAAGACGTGTGCACTTTATAATTGCAGCGAACTCTTTGGAAGTATTAAAAGTGTCCATGAAGATGTTCAAAATCTTTATGCGCATTGACGCAGAGGCTGTTTAGATGCATGTCACTGATGAGAAGTTGACGGATGTTTACTGTATGATGACCGAAATGGCCTTAAACACCCAGCAGGCACAGAACGTCAACATGATGACTGATTAACGTTAAACCCTAACATCATGGGGACTTTGCATTTTGTTTGGAGATGAAAATCAGGTTGACGTCAGAACTCAACATCAGGCCAACGTCAATATTCAATGTCCAACCTAAAACCAACCAAAAATCAACGTCTAATGATGTTACAGCTTGACATTGTGTGAACGTTACCCCTATGACATCTATCAGACGTTGGATTTTGGTTGCCATACCTGATGAATAAATGTCAGTATTTGACATCAATATGACGTTGGTTTAGGATGTTGGCTCGACTGCTGGATTTTGGTCACTTTCTAACAACCTAAAATCAACCAAATATCAACGTCTTTTGACGTCATTATTGGACATCAAAATAAGGTTGTCCTTAGCTTATAATTTTGGTCACCTGACATTACAACCTAAATCTAACCTAATATTAATGTCCTATGATGTTATGTGCCTTCTGGGCAATAACTAAATGCACTACAGAATGTTATGTTTACACACATCCACAAATTGCATGTAAAACGCATCAGCTTTTAACAGTGTTATACTCACTACTCACTACTCTTGAGTACTTTTAAAATGTCTACTTTTTACTCACACTTTGAGTAATATTTACAACAGATACTTTTACTCTACTTGCACTACATTTTTAGGCAAGTAATGGTACTTTTACTTGAGTATGATTTTGCAGTACTCTTTCCACCACCACCCCAACCTAACAGTCTAATTAGATTTAGTTGACATGTAGATGCAATGTAACTGAAATTCAACAAATGAACCATCAAAATAAAGTGTGACTATTTTTTGACCCATTGAAAGTTAAACATAAATTTGACCATCTGATTCTATCACAACACACAAGCTGATAAATTGTATACTTTGAGCTATGTACAAAAAAACAAAACACTACTAAATCTAAAAGTGTACTGTGTACTATATTTGTATCTCTACTAATCTGCTTTCATTATCACAGTTAGAGAAGATAACGGACATGATTCTCAGTCTATTGGAAGTTCTGGTTATGGTTCAATCGGATCACGATCAAGCTTCGGTTCATCACATTCCAGATATTCAGGGGTCCTAAAAAGATATGGCAGCATGGAATTGCATCCACCATCTAGTGAGTGTTTTGTTTTGTTTGCACTTTGTCCTGTAAACTAAAATATTCTCAACTAAAACATACTCAATATTTCAAACCAAATAATCCTGACAGGAAAGAGTTAAAAAAATAAAAATGAATAAATAATCCCGTGTTATTGGGTAAATTGCTCCAAGACTTTATATAAAGATTAATTTTCACTCTGACTCCACTTTTAATCTACTTTTTAGAGGTCGTTCAAATATCACATTTAAATGCATGAGGCACATCACTTCCTGTTGTCTGTCATTGCTATTTTTCCAGATAATGACAGACTTACAATATGCTGAAGTTTTTGTTATGGAGGAAGTTTATAAAAAGCCTCCCTCCATTGGAAATAATGAATTGCGTGCACTAAAGACACAACATGTAAACATTTCCACATTGGATTTTTGACCTACAGTTTACCCTACTTGAGGATGGCATGGTAGCTGCCTTTTTAACATTTTTAGAAGAACACAATAAAGTTGTCAAAAAGTTGAATGTCTATGGCCGTGGTACGAATTTATGATAGACAATTAGTTTTTCTTGAATGCTTTGATGCAGCCGTCAACTGAAACTCCACATTTTCAAAACAGTTGACACATTTACTTGCAAACTGCTCTAACTGTGTCAAAACATTTAAAATATGCAACAAAAGCTCATTTTACCTTCAAACAACACAACTTGCAAACAAGTATATGAGCTCTTTTAATCAATCAATGGACAACAAAATACAGAACTCAGTGTGAATCAGTGCACCATTGCTTGTCATTGTAGCCTATTGCCCTTGTTGTTTGTTGTTTTTCTATTTGCGCTGTCAATTTTGCATCCAGCTTTGGATCCAGCTTTGATTAAATTCATATTGAATTTATGACCATTTTTTTTAAACTGTGGCTGAAAACTGAAATACTGTAAAAAATCAAAACAGACAAAAATAATAAAATAATGTAAATATTAGAGAAAACCCATGTAAACCAATATACAGTCAATCAATCAGAGTAGAAGACATATTGACGTCTTCCATCCATGCTGGCAAAGAACAACACAGACCGGCCACCGGTCTGCACAGGTTTGCAGACTAATTGAAGATTTGTGTGAAGGAGTGTCAAACCAGTGCTTCAGTGATTTCATACTAATCTTGATAGTTTCTAATAGTTAGGAATAGATAGTTTCTGTTTGGTTACCATAACTAAAACAATGGATTTTGGACTGCTTGAATGACGTCCGTGTTAACTGTTTTGCAAAATGGAGGGGGAAATGTGTCAACCCAATGAGAAAGCGTTTACACATTTCAAGACATGTCTTCTGCTCTTCTAGTTTAGGGATGATAAAAATGGAGTGGATCCTAGTTTCTTTAACCAGGTCTAAGCAAACAAGAAAAACTGTAAAATGATCCCCAAAAACCTTAAAGACTTCGGACAGGACAAAAAACACAGAGGCTGGCTACAAAAACGTGGTGTGGACAGATATTATTTTAATTATAGACAAGCCTCAAAATGATAGTTCACCCAAAAAGGAAAATTACCTCATTATTTATTCACAAAGGAAGATATTTTGAAGAATGCTGGTTGCTGGGACCCATTGACTTCCATTAACTACAAAATAGCTTATTAATGGGCACCAGCATATCTATTTTTTTTTCTTTTTTTTGTTTATGCTGATCTAAAATACACTTTAGGACATCACTAGCAGGAACAGAGGGGGGGGGGGAAATGACCACATCATAAAAAAAAAAAAGTTGGTCAGAAACATATTTTTACCAATAGCTGATCAACTGTACCCTGATTATTTTGATATTAGTAAATTATGTTCATACAAATGCTGTATCAAAGATTACACAGTCAGAGCTTAATATCACAATAATCTTCTTTCTCCTTTTTTCTCCTCAGTGAGTGGAGATGAGCCGTCAGACACGCAGCCTCTGGGAAGCTCAGTTTATGGTTCATTCAGATCTCGATCAGGAGCAGACGGTGATTCAGTTTATAGTTCATCACGCTCTAAAGTCTCTTCTCACAGTTCAGGATTCGGGTCTTTAAGATCTATCCCTGAATCTATTGAACAATCAGAAACCAGAGGAGCACCGAGAAAAACCAAGAGCTCAAAACTTTTATCAATTTTTAAGAAGCCTGATAAATAAGGATGAAGAAGCGAAGACCTGAATCATTATGTGGTGTTAAATAACAGCTTTGTTACAACAATAAATGTAACCTGTTTGTTAACAAAAGTAATGTCAAATAATTGTTACTTTGAAGATTTAGACTTTGAGTGGACAAACATCATTCAGTACATGTAAAGCTCATCTACAGGGAGTGCAGAATTATTAGGCAAATGAGTATTCTGACATCATCCTCTTTATGCATGTTGTCTTACTCCAAGCTGTATAGGCTTGAAAGCCTACTACCAATTAAGCATATTAGGTGATGTGCATCTCTGTAATGAGAAGGGGTATAGTCTAATGACATCAACACCCTATATCAGGTGTGCATAATTATTAGGCAACTTCCTTTCCTTTGGCCAAATGGAAAAAGAAGGACTTGACCGGCTCCGAAAAGTCAACAATAGTGAGATATCTTGCAGAGGGATGCAGCACTCTTAAAATTGCCAAGCTTCTGAAGCGTGATCATCGAACAATCAAGCGTTTCATTCAAAATAGTCAACAGGGTCGCAAGAAGCGTGTGGAAAAACCAAGGCGCAAAATAACTGCCCATGAACTGAGAAAAGTCAAGCGTGCAGCTGCCAAGATGACACTTGCCACCAGTTTTGCCATATTTCAGAGCTACAACATCACTGGAGTGCCCAAAAGCACAAGGTGTGCAATAATCAGAGACATGGCCAAGGTAAGAAAGGCTGAAAAACGACCACCACTGAACAAGACACACAAGCTAAAACGTCAAGACTGGGCCAAGAAATATCTCAAGACTGATTTTTCTAAGGTTTTATGGACTGATGAAATGAGAGTGAGTCTTGATGGGCCAGATGGATGGGCCAGTGGCTGGATCGGTAAAGGGCAGAGAGCTCCAGTCCGACTCAGACACCAGCAAGGTAAAGGTGGAGTACTGGTTTGGGCTGGTATCATCAAAGATGAGCTTGTGGGGAAAAACATGATTTTCATGCAGGGCAATGCTCCATCACACGCGTCCAAGTACTCCACAGCGTGGCCGGCAAGAAAGGGTCTAAAAGAAGAAAAACTAATGACATGGCCTCCTTGTTCACCTGAACTGAACCCCATAGAGAACCTGTGGTCCATCATCAAATGTGAGATTTACAAGAAGGGAAAACAGTACACCTCTCTGAACAGTGTCTGGGAGGCTGTGGTTGCTGCTGCACACAATGTTGATGGTGAACAGATCAAAACACTGACAGAATCCATGGATGGCAGGCTTTTGAGTGTCCTTGTAAAGAAAAGTGGCTATATTGGTCACTGATTTGTTTTTGTTTTGTTTTTGAATGTCAGAAATGCATATTTGTGAATGTTGAGATGTTATATTGGTTTCACTGGTGAAAATAAATCATTGAAATGGGTATATATTAGTTTTTTGTTAAGTTGCCTAATAATTATGCACAGTAATAGTCACCTGCACACACAGATATCCTCCTAAAATAGCTCAAACTAAAAACTACTTCCAAAAATATTCAGCTTTGATATTAATGAGTTTTTAGGGTTCATTGAGAGCATGGTTGTTCAATAATAAAATTAATCCTCAAAAATACAACTTACCTAATAATTCTGCACTCCCTGTATATTCACCGAGTTTAGTTTGTATTTTATATAAATATTGAATATTTTCACTTTGTCTTTTAAATTCTGTTTGAACAAGATGTGTAACATTAACATCTGATTTTCTGTAAAGCTGCATCATGAAAAGCTGGATATACATAATTGTCTCAATGTATAGATGAACACTTTGCTAATAATGTAGAATAAATAGACAATGTTTACACTGATGCAGTGAATGCAATGTTGAGTGTTGCCCAGCGTCTTTTAAACATTTCAGAGATCAACAAATCATTAATACAGGAGATTATTACAGCATTTGCATTTTAATAGGTAATGATTTTTTTTATGTGCAGTAATTTTACAATAAAAATATTTAAGATATATGTATAAAGGTTGAGAATATGTTCCTGTACAACTACTGAGAACTACAAAAGGATTTCTGCAGTCGACATTTTTTAATGCAGCATCTACAATTTAGACAATGTATACTGAAACACATCAGAGATCCACAAATCACTCCAGTCACGAAAACATTTCATAAAATACACGTGAAATTCTCTACAGGAAGTGTAAATATTGTAGTTCCAGAGAATGTGTCCACAGATAAGCTCCATAGCCACATCAAAGCGTCTGCCGTGATGACATCACTGGTGTGTTAAACTCGGGTCAGGAAGCTCAGGTTGAGGCTGCTGGGGAGCTGGAGGGTCTCGAGGGCCACAGATGAAGGGTTGAAGGGGAACGTGACAGGGAAAATAATCTTAGCGTCCATCAGTAACTGAGAAGACTCCTTACGATCCTTTAATAAAGTCTGGAGAATGGAGAAAAGGGTTTGAACATGTAAATCAAACTTTTAAAATACATGAAAAACAACTCTGCAGTGTTCATTTTGACAGCAATTTTTTCAAATCTTATGATTACTATTATGACTTAAACCAGGGGTGTCCAAGCTCGGTCCTGGAGGGCCGGTGTCCTACATATTTTAGTTCCAACCCCAATGAAACACACCTGAACCAGCTAGTCAAGCTCTTTCTAGGTATACTAGAAACTTCCAGGCAGGTGTGTTGAAGCAAGTTGGAGCTAAACTATGCAGGATACTGGCCCTCCAGGACCGTGTTTGCACACCCCTGACTTAAATTAAAGAGCATTTAAAGAGATAGTTCAGGAAAATATTTTAATTTACTGATTATTTTATTTACTCAAATGGTTCCAAATATTTTTTTTTCAAACCCTCTATCTCAGTTCTGGAGGGCCGGTGTCCTATATATTTTAGTTCCAAGCCCAATTAAATACACCTGACCCAGCTGATCAAGTTCTTTTAAAGTATACTGAAACTTCCAAGAAGGTTTGTTGAAGGATGTTGGAGATAAACTATGCAGGGCACCGGTCCTCCAGGACTGAGTTTAAACACCCCTGCTCCTGCTCTATCTTTTTTTGTTGAACACAGAATATTTTAAAGAACCATTGACATTTATAGTAAGAAAAACAAATACTATGGAAGTTAATGGTTACAGGTTTCCAGCATTCTTCAAAATATCTTGTGTTCAAAAGAAACTCAAAAGTTTTTAACTAGGATAACTAAATGTTCATTTTTGGGTGAACTGTCCCTTTAAATCAAATGATTACTTAAAAAATTATCTTCTAAATCTATGCTATTTAATCATTTATATTATGCTTAATTGATGTCGGTCTAAAAAAATAAAGTATGAGAGTGTAGAGTGGGGAAAATAAGTATTGAACACGTCACCATTTCTCTCAGAAAATATATTTCTAAAAGTTCCTTTCACTTTTCAGCAGATGTTGGTACCAACCAAAGAAATCCATATATGGAAAAAAAAAAACTATATTAATTAGTTTACAGATGGTTATTTGTATAAAATAAAATGACACAGGAAAAAATATTGACAGTGTAAAAATCTTGATGGTTCTGTAGGTCTCGTCTATGAAATCTGAGCTTTATTTTGTATTTCTTATTGGATTCAAATACATTTTCACAAGGCTGGGCCATTCTACAGCTTGATTTTCTTTGAAAGCTTTTGAGACTTTCCTTGGCTGTGTTTTGGATCATTGTCTTGCTGAAATGTCCACCCTGGTTTCATCTTCATCGTCCTGCTGATGTAGATGTTGGACTGAAGCAGCTGATGTTCATTTACACTGATGAAGGGCTGAGGGTTGCTGAAGAACTCCTGAGAGATTTCAGCTGCTGTCTGGGCTTTCCATGCCTTTCCACACTTCCTTTTCTTCATGTGTTCAAAACTTTTCCCCTGTGTCGTTTCATTTTCATTCTTTCATTTTCTTTTCGCCTTAGTCTCTTTATTAATCTGGGGTCACCACAGCGGAATGAACTGCCAACTTATCCAGCATTTGTTTTACGCAACGGATGCCCTTCCAACCGCAACCCATCTCTGGGAAACATCCATGCACACTCATTCACTACGGACAATTTAGCCTACCCAATTCACCTGTACAGCATGTCTTTGGACTGTGGGGGAAACCGGAGCACCCGGAGGAAACCCACGCGAACGCAGGGAGAACATGCAAACTCCACACAGAAATGCCAACTGACCCAGCCGAGGCTCGAACCAGCGACCTTCTTGCTGTGAGGTGACAGCACTACCTACTGCGCCACTGCATCGCCCACATCATTTCATTTTATTGTGCATAACTTCATTTGTAAACTAATTAGATTTGTTTTCTTTGCATATATGGATTTATGTGGTTGTTACCAACATCTGGTGAAAATGTCAACAGCACCTTTAGAAATATGTTTTCTGAGAAAAACGGTGACGTTCAAGAAGTATTTTCCCGCTGTAAATATGAATGATATTATGGTTGACGTCACATTAAATAAAAACATTTCTCATAAAAGGCATTATTTATAATAATCTAGCATTATTACAAACAGTAATATAATATTCTTCATTCTATCAAGCAGCCATATGTACTAATATGCCCAAATGACATAACTTTGTATTACAGCTACAATTCAAAAATGACTACCTCAAACATATAAAATATGTCCTTAAAGTGCATATAAAAACAAGACACAACATTACTCAAGGAAATGACCACAGCTCACCTGTATGGACTTTATGAATGATATAGACACTCTCTCCTCAAACTCATTCACCGGTGTGTACAAGCTGAGGATTTTCACAATCTGAAAAACACACAGATAGAGAGCACATCAGAAATGAAGTCAAGCATTGATCTGTGAAACTCTGACACACACACACAGACCTGTTGAGTGGTGAGTGCTGTGCACATGGTACAGATGGCGTCAGCGTCGTCCTGGCTCTTCTTCTTGATCTGCAGGAGCTGCGCCGCCTGAATCAGAGGCTCCAGAGACTCTCGAGCTCCACTGCCCTGAAGATCTTTATCCAGCAGCCACTCCTCCAGCTGACACACATTATACCTGCACCAGAACAACAAGGAGAAATCAGTCAGCTACAATGGACACCAACTACAACGGACCCTTTTGGACCTGGAAATGTGAAAAGGGTCCATTATCATAATTGTTTTCACATGATCTCTTCATTGCAATTTACTGGTCATTTTTCTAGCAAAGTCTGTACATGTAAAAGAGGCTTTAGTGCCCTCTAGTGGCCAGTACCTGATCTGCAGGCCTTTACTCCAGGAGCACATGTCCTTGCGGAGCAGCAAGTTGTTCAGTGTGACAGAGCAGATGACGTAGAACTGCTGTTTAATGACCTGCCGGACCACCTCAGTGTCATTCCCGTGCTGAAGCAGAGTGAAATAAAACACATCCAGCTGTTTCAGAATGGACTCCAGCGAGTGAGAGTTTTCCTCGGCAAAGCTGGACGTGCGTTTCCTCATTCCTGTGGGCTTCACACCCATCACCCCCTGAATGGTCTCCTGCTCCAACATGGCTGGTGCTAAGGCAAAGAAAAGATTAAATGAGTGGGTGCATAGTAAATGTTACAATCTTTATACAATTGAAGACAAAATTTTTAGCCCTCCTGTATATTTTTCCCCCAATTTCTGTTTAACAGAGAGAAGATTTTTTTTTAGCACATTTCTAAACATAATCAGTGTTGGGGGTAACCAAGTGACAACCTCCCGCTCCCCCTCGTGAAGCAAATACGGAAGGAACTGAAACTGCATCAAAATTCCGCTAGTCCTGGCTCCATAATAGAGCAGATTTCTATTGAGCCCACTCTTAAAATGACAAACTTGACAGCAAAAAAAAGGTGTTTACAGCCTGGTACAAAGAACGATTTTGGTTCATATAGCTGATATTACCCTTCATGACAACTGTGAGGGGGGTGAATTTCATCCGTTTTCATTATATTAGGTTATATTAAGTCTGCATAATAAAGGGTGTGGCCCCTTGAGTGACAGCTAGGTCTCGCTGGTCTCCGTCTCGTCAACTGATTCCGGCTCTAGAACAATCATCTGAAATGTTTACATACAGTGTTATGCCTGGATTTCATAAATAGCCTTGCATTTACTAACACAGACTATATTTAAAGTATTTGGGAGTTATTAGCGTTTTCCTCCTATTAAAAAACATCATAAGAATAATGCTTAGTGGCTCAATGTATTACAACAGTGTTTTTAAAAGTCTAAACACTTTATTGATATAGTACACAACCAAGCACATGTGGTCAGACCACAAACGAGTCACAGGTAATGAAGTATTAAGCGTTTCTCTCAAAGAAAAGCCCGTCTAAGCAAAGTGCCAGCAGGCGTCTGTAGCTCCGCCTCTTTGCCCTTATTTGGATACCCTCGGTTGGAGCGATGACGTGCAAACAAAATGTCGCCAGTTGGCCAAACCCACTTGTAGCTTCATTTGCACCCTTCAGAAACCTATGGATGATGTCACGGATACTATGTCCATGTCTTTTACAGTCTATGGGGGTAAAGCATTACAAGTAGCGTGAGTTACGTAATAATATTATTTTTCTAAATAACGAGTAAAGTAACGAATTACTTGTTAAAAATAAGTAATATTATTTGAGCTACTTTTTAAAAAAATGTAACTCGAATTACTTTTTAGTTGAATTAATTAGCTTTTAAAAATAAACTGCTGAAATAAAAGTAGTCACGATGAATCGCGGTCAATGAGAGAATGTGTTCATTATTTTGAACGGATTGAAGAAAAGGAAAAGGGGATTACAGTCTCAATGGACCGTGATTTTACTTAAGACAAATGGTACAAAAGTAGTAAACACATTGCTTTAAACTTTCATTCATCTGGATAACATGATCCTAAATTTGTATTGATGTGTTTTTTTAATAGTAAATGTAGGTGTAGGTTATACAGTGTGTTGTTAGCTTCTCTAAATTAAATAGGCAAAAACAAGCTCTGAAAGATTAGGTAATAAAAAGTTACGTAAAAGTAACTCAACTTACGATAAAAAGTAAGCAACTAGTTACTTTTTTGAGGAGTAACTCAATATTGTAATGCATTACTTTCAAAAGTAACTTTCCCCAACACTGGACAATAGTATTAATAACTCATTTCTAATAACTGATTTATTTTATCTTTGGCCTGATGACTACATATTATTTTACTAGATATTTTTCAAGATACTAGTATTCAGCTTAGTGACATTTAAAGGCTTAACTAGATTAAATAGGCTAGTTAGGTAATTAGGCAAATCATTGTTTAACAGTGGTTTGTTCTGTAGACAATCAAAAAATATTGGTTAAGAGGGCTGATAATTTTGGCCTTAAAATAGTTTAAAAATGAAAACTGCTTTTATTCTAGCCGAAATAAAACAAATAAGACTTTCTCCAGAAGAAAAAATATTATAGGAAATACTGTGAAAAATTCCTTACTCTGTTAAACATCATTTGGGAAATATGTGAAAAAGAAAACAGAATTCACAAGAGGGCTAAGAATTTTGACTTTAACTAAATATAAGTGTTTGGAGAGTTACCGATCATGGGCTGTAAGATGTTTTCTATGACGCGGATGAGCTGCTGGTAGATCTGAATGGCCAGATCACTCAAAACCTGCCGGTACTCAGACAGGTCGAAGTTTGTCAGACAGTGTTCATTTTGCCGAGGGGTGTTGTGCTTTGAGTATCCCTAAAGGTGTTGGGAAGAAATAACATAATGATTAATGCATTTGTGCAACAAAATAATTCATTAAATACATCATTAATAATACACAGAAAAACAGATGCACACTGTTTGCTTTCTACTCATCACATTTGCAGCTGGCTATGTTTTAGAAAGATTTTTAAAAACTTCATTAGTCTTTATAAGTTAGAGAACTAAAGTTTAACTTTAGTTAAATGTATACAAGGTAATTATAGAGAGAGAAAGTTTCAGCTTCTCTGGCTTTTTCATGGCAAAACCCAGATCAAATTTACAAAATTTTATAGATATCACTTTTCATTTTCTGCTGTTTTTTTCCATTATCAATAGATCAAAACCCCTTAACAGCACTGTTTGGAACCTGCCAGATTATGTTGAACTAAATTCATTACAGGCTGATTGTGTAGCCTTTGCAACTTTACTGGCTAGACGACTTAATCTTATGAATTGGAAGTCAGCAGCTCCCCCTTCTTATCGACAATGGGCTTTTGAGTTTTTACATGCTCTTAGAATGGAAAAGATTCAGTTCGCGATAAAGCAAAAGCCAGAACAGTTCCAGAAGATCTGAAGCCTTTTTCTAAATCTTTTTTAAGGAGGCACCTGTATATTAAAACATTTTTATATTTTTTCTTTTTTCTTTATCTATTTTTTATTGGTTGTTTTATCATTATCATTATGTTGTCTTACGTGTACATATTTGTGTGTATATAGGTGACGTTACCTTATTATTTATGTACTTATTTAGTGTATAATTATGTTTTCCTGATAATTTCTTGTTTGGTGAATTGTATCAGTGTGTGTTATGTACATTTTATTTACAGTGTTACTTTCTGTCTGACCTAAGATGAACCTAATAACAATTTTTTTTTTATAAAATAAATAAATAAATAAATATAACTTTTCTATAATAGAAAAATTTATATCTATAAAAAGATTTTACAATAAAAATACATCAACAACAATAAATAAGAAATAAGAAAAAATCTAAAGCAGTTTAAGGTTTTACATTTGACAGAAATCATACCTTTTTTGAAGGATTCACATTTAAAAATATTTTCTTTCAAAAAGTTTCTTCAGATAAAAAAAAAAAATCGTCTGATAACATTACAAATAGGGCATCCCAAAAGCATATGTTTTATTAAGTAATTAAAGGTGATGGATTTCTTTTATAATACAAAAGTACTACTGCATATTTATTTGGTCAAAAACTAAAATACAGATTTTACATTTACATTTCTTAAATAATAAATAGTATTTTTACAGCTATGGAATAAATCAAGAGAGAAGAGATTTGAAATCCTGTTTCACTGAAACTATTAGGTATTGGTTGAGTAATATACAGTTGAAGTCAGAATTATTAGCCCCCCTGAATTATTTTCCCCCAATTTCTGTTCAGTGGAGAGAATATTTTTTTCAGCACATTTCTAAACATAATAGTTTTAATAACTCATTTCTAATAATGATTTATTTTATCTTTGCCATGATGACATTAAATAATATTTTATTAGATATTTTTCAAGACAATTCTATACAGCTTAAAGTGACATTTAAAGGCTTAACTAGGTAAATTAGGTTAACTAGGCAGGTTAGGTTAATTAGGCAAGTTATTGCATATTGATGGTTCGTTCTGTAGACTATCGAAAAAAAAAAAGAATTTGCTTAAAGGGGCTAATAATTTTGTCCCAAAAATGGTGTTTAAAAAATTAAAAACTGCTTTTATTCTAGCTGAGAAAAAATTATACTTTTTTTTCCCAGAAGAAAAAATATTATCTGACATACTGTGAAAATTTCTTGCTCTGTTCTGACTTCAACTGTATGTTTTATTATCAAAAAGATGTAATAAACTTTATTAAATATGTTAACATAATAATAATATTAATGTCATACCAGAGCAACTTTTCATAAAACTGGTCAGAATAACATCAAAAATAAATACAAACTATTGGCAAATATTTAAAAACAACATTTTAATTTTAATTAGTAAGAAACTTTATCAAAATTTTGTGCAAAAACGACAAAAAAAAAAAGAAATGTTATTCAAAAAGGTGACTTTAAATTGCAAATCCACAGAAACTTTTCAACTAGTCATTTTTTCTCATAGCTGTATGTACTTTATTAAATAAGAATTGAGCTTTAAAATTTATTAAAATATTAAATGCTTTGTTACACTAAACCCTGACAAAGTGGTCTCTGATACAGTTTGTGTCATTGACAACAGAAATGAAATAGTTTCTTTCTGTTTGTGTTTTTAGACCAGTATGGTTCGATATCAATGTGCTAAATTTGCTTAAAAGTAATATATATGCACGCACACACGTAAAATTAATTAAATATTATAATTTATCTATGATCTTTTTCATTCATTCATTCATTTTCCTTCAGATTAGTCCCTTTATTTATCAGGGGTCGCCACAGTGGAATGAACCGCCAACTTATCCAACATATGTTTCACGCAGCGGATGACCTTCCAGCTGCAACCCAGTACAGGGAAACATCCATACACTCACATTCACACTCATACACTATGGACAATTTAGCTTATTCAATTCACCTATAACGCATGTCTTTGGACTGTGGGGGAAAACAGAGCATCCAGAGGAAACCCACACCAACACGGGAAGAACATGCAAACTCCACACAGAAATGCCAACTACTGACCCAGCTGGACCAGAATCTTGCTGTGAGGTAAAAGTGTTAACCATGTCGCCTAAATGATACTTACAAAGTACAAATTGTAAATTTTCTCCCCCAGCACTGCTTATAAATGTTAAGAGTATGATAGCAATGTTTTCTAGGTAGGCAGCATACTCGTGTTTAAAACACAGCCTTACCTCTTCTCCACTGTACTGCTTCAGGCAATGCAGGAAACGACAGGTGTTCGCCAACCAGAATGAAATGCTCTCAAAATCTCCACGTTTCTGCAAACACAGACAGCTCTTATTAAATACCAAACAGTTAATGAAAGCGTTTTAAAGTATATATTGAAAGAATATGGACAATGTGATGCATGTAAAGCTCCTTCACTTGGTGTTTTCATGTTGGTGCATTCTTTTTCTGGGAGTTTCTGACCTTCAGTGTGTTCTTGATGCCGTTAATGGAGGAGTTAAGGAGGGTGGAGACCCGCAGGTCATCATTGGCGTAGTCAGCGTGTCGCAAACACATGAAGAGAATATAAGCCGGTAAGCCTGGCACCAGATTTACAGCTACACCTCTAGGTTTAAGCTCTGTGGAGAAATAGCAGTGAAAAACAATTGAAAATGATGATGACTGAATTGAGCTTTCCCTATGTGCTGAAGTTCAGCTCTACGGAGACCCGGAAGGGACGTGATGGTGGAAAAAAACTGAGTGGGAGAAAAAAAAATGGGTGGGAGAAAAAAAACAAAACAGTGATAGGAAAATATATATTTTTTTTTATTTTTTGCATCCCCTCGCAAAGATTGCGTTCCCTCGCAAAGATGTTTTGCGAGGGAACGCAAAGATGTTTTGAACTTCCAGTTCACCTCATACATGTCAACCCTCCCGTTTTTGCCTGGGTTATCCCGTATTTTACAATTCTATCCTGCTATCATCATATCATTCAGTATTTTCCCATATTTCTCATGTATTTTTAATCTTGAATGCATGCTGAAATGAATATAAAAATGTCTGCATTCACTTTCTTTCCATTAGAGCTGTGCGTCGATCATCACCCTTCATGCAACCTCTGAATCAGGGAATTCTGATGATAAACTGATCCCAGACCAGCTTCTGTACACGCCATTTAAAGAGGAGCGAAAGTGCAGGGCATTTTTGGATATTCGGGTGTATGTTTAAACAAGACAAATACTCTTAATAATATGTAAACATGTCCGTCCTGCGTGTTTTATTTTAAACACATCTAATGACAAACTACTGCACAAACAGTTACGAAAGTAATGGAATACTTTCATTATAGATCTGTGCATCCTTACAGTGACACCACTGTTATCAAATATAAAATGAGAGATTCATTTGCTGCTCTTGTTTGAAAACAGAGGTGTCACTTTAAATGGCGTGTACAGAAGCTGATCTGGGATCAGTTTATCATACGGAGCGCTTCTGTCAGTCAGCGCTTATACCAGTCATTGGCTCATGCATGCATTTGCTGATACTGAATGATAATGATATCAGGATAGAATTGTAAAATACGGGATAGTCCAGGCAAAACGGGAGGGTTGACATGTATGAAGTGAACAGGAGGTGTTTGTGGAAAAACAGTTTTGCGAGGGAACGCAAAACATCTTTGCGTTCCCTCGCAAAACATGGGAACGCAAAAGGGAAAAGGGAACGCAATCTTTGTGAGGGAACGCAAAAACTTCAAAAATATATATATTTTCCTATCACTGTTTTTTTTTCTCCCACCCATTTTTTTTTCCACCATCACATCCCTTCCAGGTCTCCGTACAGCTCACCTGTAATGAGGGTTTTGAAGAGTTTGTTCTCATCTTCTCTCCTGTACTCCAGCATGCCCTGGAAATCTCTCTCCTTCCGGACGATACTGACCGTGCGACCGCTTTCAGCAAGCATGTTTTCTGGAGACGACTGCTCAAAATTAACACCTGCGGCCAATATTAAAAAAAAGATTCAATGTGGAATGGTGAAAGGTAAAAAATTATTCTTCATCTATGGAAAAATGCATCAAAACCACTTTTTTTAAATTCTGGCTTTCTGAACTCTCTAGCACTTTGCATTTAGAGAGACTTAGACACAATCTTACTGATGGCATTGCTGGCTTCAAAGCCACCTGGAAACCCTTTTTTGATTATCTGTCAAATGTTAAGGATAACAGTTTAAAGGTGTTACCCTGTCATTGTTTGCAATATCACCACATTGCCTGTGCCCACTGGCCTAGATATATATATATACAGTTGAAGTCAGAATTATTAGCCCCCATTTGATTTTTTTTTTCTTTTTTAAATATTTCCCAAATGATGTTTAACAGATTCAGGAAATTTTACAGTATGTCTGATAATATTTTTTCTTCGGGAGAAAGTCTTATTTGACTAGAATAAAATCAGTTTTAAATTTTTTAAACACCATTTTAAGGTTAAATTATTAGCCCTTTTAGGCTATTTTTTTTTGATAGTCTTCAGAACAAACCATCGTTATACAATACAATACCTTGCCTAATTACCCTAACCTGCCTAGTTAACCTAATTAACCTAGTTAAGCCTTTAAATGTCACTTTAAGCTGTATAGAAGTGTCTTAAAAAATATCTTGTAAAATATTATTTACTGTCATCATGGCAAAGATAAAATAAATCCGTTATTAGAGATGAGTTATTAAAACTATTATGTTTAGAAATGTGTTAAAAAATTCTTCTCTCCGCTAAACAGAAATTGGGAAAAAAAATAAACAGGCTAATAATTCTGACTTTAACTTTATGTGCAACATTGTTAACCTATGTATAAAACTGGAAGAACTGTTGTAACAATAGTTTTAAAATCTTTTTTTCCCGTCTTTTGTCTTTTTTGTTCTGTTTTGTTTGCCTTTTATTTTGTGTCTTTATAGTTTTTGTATTGCTTTAAGGTCAAAATAAAAATATAATATAAAAAATATATTATTATTTTTCACATTAAATTAGTCTGAATGAGAGCATTTAAGCATAAATATTAAGTTTGTATAATCTGACAAGTTTTCCAAATCAAATCTGTCAAAAAATGTACAATTCATACACATACACACAAAAAAAACCCCAAAGAATTATTTGAAGTTCCTTTTGGGAGTTCACACAGCTCACCAAAACAAACTAGAAATCTAGAAAGTAATTTGAATCGGAAAAGTCAAAATGACCACATTGATCAGGGCCAGACAGAATCTGCAGACTTTTATGCACAAAATATTGTAAAAAAAAATAAAATAAAATTATTTTTTTTATATTTTTAAATCAAAATACTTGTTATTTATTGTTGACGTTATTGTCGATTAATTATTTGTACATTGTACTTTGCTTGTCAATAATATTGTTTGCTTTTGGTTTTGCTCCATATGCCATGAATTGCCCCTAGGGGACAAATAACATTTTTTTTATGGAATTGAACTGAATAAATAATAATAATAATAATAATAATAATAATCTGAGAATGAATGTTGAATGATTTTGAGAGTATGATCGAAAATATGTAGACATAAAAAAACATGCCTCAAAAAGATTTATAATGAAAATCAATTTAGAACCCCTTGTTTGGTAATCAAAGCTACAGTAGCCCTCTCAAATAATACATCTACTGAAAGACAGCAATATTAATTTACAAATTGTATTGTAAATTAATCAAATAATACATTTTTAATTATTCAGGAATATTACTAAATTAATATAAAACTGAATAAATATACTTTATACACAAGTATACAAATAGATAAGTAAACAAATAAATGTAATGTTGGACTTAAAAATAAAAAAATGATGTGGCACAAAAATTATCAATGCATCAAAGGCAATGTTGTTACTAATATTTCCCATGTGCAAGAATCTGATACAAGATAAAAAAAAATCCCGTCCACTCCACAATTACTTTTTATACTGAAAATAAGTAATTTTGTGTGTGTTTTTTTTCACTAAATCTGTAGATTTCAGAAGGCAAAGATACGATGTGGATTCCCATCAATGACAAACTGCTAGTTGATGCTACTAGATTTTAAGATCATAAATACAACTTGTCTAAAATGTAGTCTTATTGTACAGATTTTCATATTGACTGATTTCATTAACATTGCATTCAAAATGAGAACTCTTTACCCTCAGGTTCCCCAAACTTCTTCATGTATATCTTCAGCTGTTTCTTTAATTTGCGGTTCATTTTGTCCTGTTTCCCCATTTGCTCCAAGAGGTCCTATAATAATCAGAAATCATTTTAATAATGAAGAAAACGTACTTTATTATATCACTGTGTGCATTTCGTCAGTGAGTGTGTATGAGCACCATGTTTTGTTGCGTGAGGCGGCTGATCTCGTGCTGCAGGCTGGCTTGTATTCGAGCATCGTGCGGAAGCTCCAAACTCTGCGACAACATCTGCTGCTGCTGGTCAAGCTCCGCCTTTAAATGCTGAAGCTCCGCCTTCAAACCCTCCATCTCCTTCTCATGCGACTCTCCCTGCGTCTGAAGCTGTGACTCCAGAATCCTGCAGACAGATGCATTTCAATGATGATCAAAAACATATAGCATTAATGACTTAATGACTATTGTGATTTACAATTACAAATTCTATCTTTTTTTTTCAGTTTTTCAAGTATTTTTTTATTCAGTTTCATTTATTTTACATATTTTAAAGTGCTTTAGTCATTTTCTTTTTTAATATATAACTAGTTTGTCAAGTTTTATTTAATTTAGTCCTAGTTATTTTAGTACGTCAAATCAAATGAACATGAAAAGTATTTCCTTTGCATTGTCTTAAAAATTTACAACAAAAATAAAACTATAATTTATTTCACTCAATCGTTTAATGTGTTTCAAGTTACTGAGTTTTTTGTTGGTTTCAGGTGATGATGATAATTTTGCACTAAACTTCTTTAGTGTATATTTACATCGTTGTTATTGCAGCATCGTTGTCTGTGGTGGGAGAAAAACAATATATCCTGCAGCTTGCTGGAAGGCTCGGACTCCATAACCATTTATAAAACTTTGGTACAAGTACAGCCCTTTGTCATGTTGCTTGCTGATATTCTCTCACCAGCAAATGACCGACAGCACCTTGTTTTTGTTTAGTCTGTAATTCTCAACATCAAAAGGCAGCCGGTGCATAAATACACCCTCCTTGTTTTCGTTTACTCCATGTAGTTCTAAGAGCTGAAGTGCATATTTTGGACACACTCACACTCACACTCACACACACACACACACACACACACACACACACACACACACACACACACACACACACACACACACACACACTTTAATTTGCTGCTATACTCTATATAACTCCATATAAAATACAGAAGCTTTTTTTTTTGCACAGGACTATCCGAATTGTTTATGATGTCAACTGATGATCAACAGTAAAAATGGCAAATTTGACCTCTTTCCATCAGGAAAAACCACCAACAATCAAGAATGCATGATTATATGGTGTCATGTCTTTGTAATTAAAAATATGTGGTTATAATGGAAGTCAATGGGCCAAAGATAGCTATGAACAGTAGTATAGGGAGAGAAATTTTAAATCTTATGCTGCGCAAAATCTAACAATGCATCGAAGGCAATGTAATTACTAATCTTTCACATGTCCAAGACTGTAATACAAGGTCAAAAAATCCAGTCCACAATTAATTTTTATACTGAAAATACGTCATTTTTTCAGCAAATCAGTGACATCATTTATGAACTTGGCAATTAAAACTGAACTGAAACACTGAAAACTGGACTGACACGGTTTCAATTTACTATAATCTTCTATGTGAAGCTGCTTTGACACAATCTACATTGTAAAAGCGCTATAGGAATAAAGGTGAATTTAATTGAATTAAAGAGTCAAAATCCTATATAAAAAAAACATTTAGTAGTTTTAATCAGAACTAAGGTGGAATAATTGATTTATGCAAAAAAAAATATTTATCTGATACATTTTTATAGCAGTTTAATTTAGTGGATGTTTTCATCCCAAACATAATGAAAGGGTAGTATATTTGAGCAGTGCACTATGTTAAGATGCTTGTTTAACTGAAGAACAATGCTGAAGTCAGATATTCTGCTTTGAAAATGTTTTTTCCGTGTCGGAATGCTGTCTTTAAGTAAATATAACTTGCACAATGCCAGTTTAGCCAATTATAATTCAGCACCCCGGGTTGCCTTGTTGGAAAACAGCGTATTTCATTCATTCAGAAAGACTCTGAAAGCATGCGTCCGTGACCGAAATGGACAGTATCAGACGTCAAAATGAGACCGATTCAGTTCCACATAAGGTTATTAATTAGCAAATGATATAAATATTACGAGTGTAAACATTAGGTGAGCAGGTTACATTGTAATCACGTGTCCTAACAACACGATTTGTGACTAGATACGCAGTGATGAGCAATTTGGCTGTTTGCACCAGACGAAACACGACAGAAATGTAAATACAGCCATTCAGAAGCACAGAATATGCACTCACTCACGAAACGGTAAGGTTTATAATCTATTCAAACTCACATTGTTAGCATTTAGCACTGAATAAAGCACACAAGGTTAACCTGAGATGATCACTGTCATAGGTTTACTTAGATTTACTTACAGCTGCGCACATTCTCAAATTAGTTTTTTATTAAATCATAAGCTTTGCATGGGAAATGGCGTTTGACGATGATAATTCTGCAGTTCTTTGTGTGTGTGTGTGTGTGTGTGTGTGTGTGTGTATAATAGGGTACATTAGAAAAAGAGAGTCTTTGTATAGTAAACGTATTTCACCTGTTTGTTTCCT
Source organism: Danio tinwini (assembly GCA_903798205.1). NCBI lineage: Eukaryota > Metazoa > Chordata > Actinopteri > Cypriniformes > Danionidae > Danio > Danio tinwini. The sequence continues at coordinate 3,384,694 of CAIGQZ010035066.1, read as the reverse complement.
TCAGGCTCTCATAAGCCATCCAGAGCTCTCCATCCTCATTAAGTTCTGTCAGGTCCAGTGTTGGAGATCTGTGAGAGAAAATAATGGACACACTATTATTAAAAAGCAAGAATGTTGAAGAGTGAACATATATTTGTGGACTAATGAAATATAAAGGCTGACGTACCTGCTCGAATCACCTGAATCTCCCTCAGTTCCTAACTCCTGAAAGTAAAAGACGATACTTTTTAAATGTATATTTAAACTTTACGTAAAAATCATTTAACATTTATTTTATTTAGTTTCTATTTTATAAGCCATAATACTCATTATGAATCATTGTCAGTGCCTAAAAAATAAAAATTGCACATTACCTTGTGTTTGAATGCCTCCTGGCTGACTAGTTGAGATCGTAAAATGAGCACTTCCTCCTTCCGCACGTCCAGCTCCTCATTGGTGGAGTTGAGCTGCTCCAGGAGCACATTATATGCCCGACCTCCAGGGGATGAGACCTTTGACCCCGTCCCCTTACTGAGAGACTGACGCAGCTCCTGAAGATCTTTCTTCAGCTTCTTATTGTCCGACTCCAGCTCCTGACGCTAGGAACAGATTATCACACATATGCACACCAATATATTTCACTGAATTTGAACAGACTTCATTTGGTGAACAAAAGTGTTTTTGTACCTTCAGAGCCTCATAGTCTCTTTCAGCCCCTAAAACTTTTTGACAATCTTCCAATTCCTGAAAGAACAAACATGGTGTTAAGAAAAATACGACAGCAATAAAAACTGTCAAAAAACAACCTGACAAGATGAAATTTTTAACTAAATTTGGCTAAAATGAAGTTTATGTAGTTTCAGGGATTCACCGAAGTCTAATTTTTGAAAAAGTTTACTTCAGTTGGCTACACCTTTAAACTACCATTGGTCTGTGGTGATTAAGTAGGTGTGGCTTTGAGGCTCCGCCTTCTTTGACACAGAAATAGTCTGACTGTTTAATTTCTCTTCATTTCATCAACATCAGCTGCAAGTGAAAACATGAACATTGTGTATCTGCTTCTTAGTCGATTTTATGCAACAAAAATACTGTAAAGATGCTTGCTTTAAGGCACTATTTAAAAAAATGACTAAACAAATGAGTCACATCACTATTATCAGATGCTTTCTTTAAAGGGACAGTTCACCCAAAAATAATCATTTACTCTTCACCTACTTGATCCAATCCCGTTTGAGTCATTTTGTTCTGTTGAACACAAGATAAGATGTTTTGAAGAATGTTGGAAACCTGTAAATATTATGATTACCTACTAGGATTATCAATTGGCTACCAGTTTCCAACATTCTTCAAAATATCTTCTTTTGTGTTTAACAGAAGACACTCAAAAATGTTTAAAACCACTTGAGGGTGAGTAAATTTAAATTTGCGGGTGAACTGTCCCTTAATGGCTGTTTTTAAATAAGCTTTATTTAACCAGGTAAGTCAATTGAGAACCAGTTCTCACTTACAATGACAACCTGACCAGGAGGCAACATAAAAAGCAGATACGAAGCAGGCAACCAAAACTACCAATTTCACAGATGCAGATAATAACATATAAATCCAAAGAAAAACTAAAGACAAGCACAGTGATCTTGTACTAATAACTGGATTGAATGTTTAAAGGATAATAGGGGAATGAAAGTGTTGAGCTTTAAGATCTGCTGCAGATGATTCCAAGCATCAGCAGCAGAAAACTGAAAAAGAGTAGCGACCAAATGAAGTGGGAACTTTAGATATACAAAGGATAATAAAACTACTGGAGTGCAAATTTCGACATGTTTTCTGAATGTTAAGAAGTGACTGTAATATAGTGGAGTTTTCCCAATAAGAGTTTCGCAAATTAACAGAAACCAATGAATTTGTCGACGAGATTGAAGAGAAGGTCAATTCAATAAAGAATACAGTTGACAGTGATGAGTTTTAAAGGTGCTGTATGTAAGTTTTTGACTCTTCTAAAGCATAAAAATACCATAATATGTGTGCAAATATTTAAGAAACATCCTAAGTGAGCATGCTTGTTTAACTGAAAAACAATGCTGAAGTCAGATGTTCTGCTTTGAAAATGTTTTTTCCGTGCCGGAACGCTGCATTTGTTTAAGTAAATTTAACCTGCACAATGCCAGTTTAGGCAATTATAATTCAGCACCCCGGGTTGCCTTGTTGGAAAACAGCGTATTTCATTCATTCAGAAAGACTCTGAAAGCATGCGTCCGTGACCGAAATGGACAGTATCAGACGTCAAAATGAGACCGATTCAGTTCCACATGAGGTTATTAATTAGCAAATTATATAAATATTACAAGCGTAAACATTAGGTGAGCAGGTTACATTGTAACCACGTGTCCTAACAACACGCTTTGTGACGAGATACGCAGTGCTGAGCAATTTGGCTGTTTGCACCAGACGAAACAGGACAGAAATGTAAATACAGCCATTCAGAAGCACAGAATATGCACTCACTCACAAAACGGTAAGGTTTATAATCTATTCAAACTCACACTGTTAGCATTTAGCATTGAATAAAGCACATAAGGTTTACCTGAGGTGATCACTGTCATAGGTTTCACATGTTGATCTGTGAGAAATAGAAGCCGTTTCTAATATATCAATTTGAGGTGTTGATTAGAACCAAAACTCTTTTTAATATGGAGAATATTCCCTCTATCGTGTGTCGTTGCTTTAATTAGAACACAGTTTAAATCACTCGCTCCTGTAATCAATCTGGCAACCCGCGCTTGTGTTTATTTTGATCCAGGAGTGCAATACCTAGTTCAACCACTAGGTGTCAAACTTACATACTGCACCTTTAAATGGCACACCAGTAACAAAAAGAATTGCTGCATGGTAAATAACATCCATTTTTTTAAGCTGCTCTGTAACTCAAATCCCCATTAACCAAAATTGGTAATACTGTTCATTTCACCAAATGCTGCTTTGAAGAGTGCGTAAAAGAAGATTTGTTTCTGTAAAGAAAACCAGTACGGGCTTTAACCTTTTTGAGCAATTCATTTAAATGAGTTTCAAATGAGAGTTTATCATTTTTTTCTAGCTGTCTCTTTAAAATTTTCATTGAGAGGAAAGTGGACAGAAGATCTTGATTCATCTAAATAATGCTACAATAAGCATCATCATGTTCATTAACAACATATTCAGCAAAAATATATTTCTTTTAAAAACCCAAGAAGGTAATGAAATGTGCTTTACAGTGAGTATACTAGTCCTCAATTACTTTAGCTCTCTCCAGTATCAGCTGCTCTTCTTTGGTGTCCATCTCGCTCTGCAAGTCCATGCTCTCCTTCTCCAGCTCAGCCACTCTCCTCTGCAGTTTCAGCAGCAGGGAAACATCAGCAGCCACCTGCACAGCATCCTACACACACAAACCAAACAACATCCATCATACTCCACTACAAAACACACAATCACTGCTATTCAGAACTGACCTCTTTTTCCAGCGAGCTGACCTCTGACCCTGTGAGCACAGAGCTATGGATGCTCTCTGATTGGCTGCTGCTGTATCCAGAGTCTGCTCTGTTATCACCAGGTGTGGAAAACTCCTGTTTAAAAGGATTGAGATTACAAGGTAGTTTATAATAATAGATAATTACATCACTGAAAATGCTGAAAGTATTATTTTGAACTTTTGTTATTTTTGATTGTTTCTTTGTGTTTAAAGGTCCTATGAAGTGCTTTGAAATGTGTATTTTTTTTATTCCCTGTTTGACGTAATCTCAACTGAAACATGAAGAGTGTGTGGGACATAGTGTAGCTCCTCCCCTTTTTAAAAAACAGCCAATAGTGTTTTGTTTTATCACCACTCTGGCAGTAAGGGTGGATGAGTTCAAGCACATCAAATGTGAAGCGTCTTGAAGAGGGCGGGACATGCCAGACACTAGAGAGCATTTGATTGGTCAGAAGATTTGATGAGAAACTAAAGTATGAGGTGACGTGAATAAAACCGTTGATTCATTTAGGCGGAAGTGATAAACTACAAGTTTTACATGTTTATATCAGTTTTATATCTTCTAAATGCAAATTTTGTTTTGCTGCGCACTAGCTTATAGATATTCTAAAAACTAAGAATACTGATGCTAACATCTAAAAAAAAACTTAACTTAAACTTTAACGCCATGCCAGCTTCAATGGCTATTTTAATGGCAGGAAAATGTATACTACGGTTAGATTATATAAAGTTTGGTAGTAAAGGTGGTATTAAAGTATTTGTTCTTACAACCACCTCCTTTTCTGATCTCAGATCAGCATATCGCTCCTCCAGTTTCAGGTGTTCAGTCAGCAGGTTCTGGTAACGAAAGCGTTCCTCGTTCAGCTGTGCTTGCAGGTTCTCTGTCACGTCCTCGTTGGTCGCCTCTGACTTTTCTGTTCAAGACAAAATCAGAGCAATTTATCTTTAAGAGAGTTAATAAATTGTCATTGAAGCTTTCCTAAGCCAAGCCAGAAACAAAACCTCTTATCTGCTGCTCCTGTTCCTGGATCAGTCTGTTCATCTCTTCTTTCTCACTCTTCAGTAGTGTGTTCTTTTCATTCAGCTCCATGACCATCTGCAGACAGAGGTCGGTAACTCACCATTGTGTTTTACATTAGATTGTTTTTACCAGCAGATGGTGCTCTAAGCTAGTTTTCAACAGCAGACAATGGCGTAGGCTAGTTTTAACAGTAGATGGCGCTCTAGGCTAGATGGCATTCTAGGGTAGTTTTTAAGCAGCAGAGGGCACTTTAGGCTAGTTTTCAACAGAGAGCACTCTAGGCTAGTCTTTAACAGCAGATGGCACTCTAGGCTAGTTTTTAACAGCAGAGGGCGCTGTAATCTAGTTTTTAACAGCAG
>CAIGQZ010035066.1:3341693-3379823 GCA_903798205.1 Danio tinwini | reverse complement strand
CTAGTTTTTAACAGCAGAGGGCGCTGTAATCTAGTTTTTAACAGCAGAGGGCGCTGTAATCTAGTTTTTAACAGCAGACAGCACTCTACATTCGTTTTTTACAGCAGATGGCGTGCTAGGCTAGTTTTTAACAGCAGACGACACTAGGCTAGTTTTTAACAGCAAAGGGTGCTCTAAATTTGTTTTTAACAACAGATGACGCTCTAGGCTAGTTTTTAACAGCAGATGGTGCTCTAGACTAGTTTTTAACAGCAGACGATGCTCTAGGCTAGTTTTTAACAGCAGACAATGCTCTAGAGTAGTTTTTAACAGCAGACGGCACTTTAGGCTAGTTTTTAACAGCAGACGACGCTCTAGGCTAGTTTTTAACAGCAGGTGGCACTCTAGGATAGTTTTTAACAGCAGATGGCGCTCTAGGCTAGTTTTTAACAGCAGAGGATGCTCTAGACTAGTTTTTAATAGAAGGTCTTTAAAAGGAGATGGAGCTCTTGGCTAGTTTTTAACAGCACACACTGCTCTAGGCTACAAAACCCCTAAAGTAAATAATGAAGACTTTTGTGACTTCATACACATGTGATATGTATGTCTATGTCATGCGCACGCGATACTATGTCGTCTATGTATACTATGTCAATAAGCACCCTGTGCATACGTAATAGTATGAAGTTTGCTTGAAAAAGTCAACATTAGTATTATTAAGTCACTTTAGGGGCACCGTAATAGGCTAGTTTTTAACGGCTGGTTTTTAAAAACATACAGCACTCTAGGCTAGTTTTTAACAGCAGAGGGCGCTCTATGCTATTTTTTTACAGCAGAGGGTGCTCTATGCTAGTTTTTACAGCAGATTGCACACAAGGTTAGTTTTTGATAATACACACAAATGCTCATGAGAAAGAGAGCAATCAATGAAAACATTAACATAAAAAGTCTTATAATTCACTTAAACCTTTCCTATATTTATTAATGATTACTTTAGGTTCATGTGGTATTTGTAGGAAATTGAATGCAAGTAAATTATAGCGGTTTGTAAAGCAAACAGCAACATCTGCTGTTAAAAACGAATCTCATAATTTCTTTTTCTTTTTTTTTATTAGTATTTCTTAGAGCTGTGCCAAAAAGTGTCAGAATCAATGCAGAATTGATTTCCTCATGCAATTTTCCAGCACAACTTTAACCAAGAATAAAATACAGTAAAAAAAATACAGTAAAACTGTACTTTTGTAAAACTGTGATGTCTTTTCTATGACTCATATATTGTTGTTTATCTGAAAAAATATATGGAGATTGATAGTTTTTAGTTAAATAAATCTTAAATAAATCTCATTAATTAATTTCACCTCTTTGTTCTTCTCCAGCTCCCGACGAACCAATTCCAGCTCCTCCTGTAATGATGTCACTAGATCTCCATGGCGACGGGCCTCTTCTTCCGCCTCATGAAGCGTCTGGAGCTGCACATGCAATTTCTCCAACTCAACGACACTGTGGCTCTCTATTGCACCTATTTGCTCTGAAAGCTCGCGGTTCTCCTTGTGCTAAAACGATGCAAAAACATTGTTTATCAAGCAGATTGTCTATAAAAATCTGTACAAATATCAAACTGATAATAAGGAGACCTGCTCATCTAGTTTCCTCTGCAGCTGCATGATCTTGTTTTCCATGCCATAATTGAGCTTCTTGTAGTGTTCGACTGATCTGGCTTCAATCTTGAGTTTCTTGAGCTCTCTGCGGGCCAGCATCCTGCGCACGCAACACTGAAGATACACCACAGCCCGCTTGATGCGCCGATAACGCCAACGTGCAAGGAAACCACGCACCCACCGCTGGATCAGTAGAGCCTTGTGCTCACACACCAACTGTGGAAGAAAACAACAGGACAAGCTCTATAAAGCATTTACAACCCGTTTAACTAGCATAACATACCATACCTGATTTAAACATTGAAAACACAGAGCAAACCACATAGCATTCAGGATAACCTGTCAACCACTTGGCAACATCTTGGAAACTGTGGTCTACTTACTGCATAGCCAGTGTTGAATAAACTGTTGTGTAAATTACTTCAAGGCACTAATTCATTCATTCATTTTCCTTCAGCTTAGTACTTTTATTAATCTGGGGTCGCCACAGCAGAATGAACTGCCAACTTATCCAGCATATGTTTTACGCGGCGGATGCCCTTCCAGCTGCAACCCAGCACTGGGAAACACCCATAGAGTCACGTTTATACACACACACTCATACACTATTGCCAATTTAGTTTATTCAATTCACCTATAGCGCATGTCTTTGGACTGTGGGGGAAACCTGAGCACCTGGAAACCCACGCGAGTTACATCAAGTTTCTAATTAAATCATTTAAATTGTATTTAAAATACTTTTCTAATTACTTTGTCTGAAAAGTAACTTAGTTATTTAATATGTAAATTAATTACTAGACTAGAAATCCACATTATTATCAATGCATAAACAATTTATACACCTTCAAATTGTTAACATCAGGTCGTCAATATTGTGTTGCCAGATGCGTAAGAAATAGGTAAAAATTATTATTTATCTCTCAAGCAAATAAGTTTTTAAATGGATATTTATTTAGAGTAGTGGTACCATGATACTTTGGATTTTTCATTCACTCATTCATTTTCTTTTCAGCTTAGTCCCTTTATTAATCTGGGGTCGCCACAGCGGAATAAACCACCAACTTATCCAGCATATGTTTTACGCAGCGGATACCCTGTCAGCTGCAACCCATCATTGGAAAACACTCATACACTCCACTTCACACACATACAATATGGACAATTTAGCTTACCCAATTTACCTATTGCGCATGTCTTTGGACTGTGGGGGAAACTGGAGCACCCAGAGGAAACCCACGCCAACACAGGGAGAACATGCATCCACACAAAAATACCAACTGACCCAGCTGAGGCTTGAATCAGCGACCTTCTTGCTGTGATGCTATCATGCTACCCACTGCGCCACCGTGACGCCCTACTTTGTTTTTTTTGTTTTTTTTATTATGTAAATGCCAAATTTGAAATTTTCAGACGTCTTTGTGTGTGCATGTGCAAATGGAATCTATTTATGGGTAAAATAAAGATACCTAACTAATTAATTAACTAACTAACATCAATTAATAGAAATCAAACTCTTAATTCTTTACATTTAAGTCAAACAGGACTTTTGGTTTGGTATAAAAAAATGACACTTAAATTTAAAACAATATAGGTATCAAAATAAACATGATTGTCTTGACCAATGATAAATGTTTCTATTGACCTTATTCTTCAAGTACAAGTCGGTGCAGCCATTGGAATTTTTTTTGGCTCAAGACTTCAGGTCTCATTCAATCCTATTGGTTTTTAGACGTTAAAAACAGCTTGTCTATACAGTATATATATTTCCTTTTTTATAATATTCTACTTATTAGTAGTAGTTTTACTCGTGTTAGTGTGGATTTCCTCAGAGTGCTTCGATTTCAAAGTCCAAAGACGAATTTGGTAAGCTAAATTGCCGTTAGTGTATGTGTATATGTCCTGGTCCTCCAGATTGGGGGTTGAGCGTTGGGCTAATGACCCACCTCGTAAAAATGAGATGTTACGAAACACCAACATGGTGCGGCTAAACATCAACTTCGATATAAACGGTCCTGGAAGTAAGTAATTACGTTTTAAGTAACTTTAATTAAATTACCTAAAAGCAAAAAGTAATCTATTACATTACTTTTTCGTAAGAGAATTCAATTACTGTGAATTACTTTGTAGGGCGACGCGGTGGCGCAGTGGGTAGCACGATCGCCTCACAGCAAGAAGGTTGCTGGTTCAAGCCTCGGCTGGGTCAGTTGGCATTTCTGTGTGGAGTTTGCATGTTCTCCACGTGTTCGCGTGGGTTTCCTTCAGGTGCTCTTATTTTCCCCACAAGTCCAAAGACATGTGCTATAGGTTAATTAGGTATGCTAAAATTGACCGTAGTGTATGTGTATGAATGAGTGTGTATGGATGTTTCCCAGTGATGGGTTGCAGCTAGAAGAGCATCTGCAGCGTAAAACATATGCTGGATAAGTTGGCGGTTCATTCCACTGTGGCGACCTCAGATTAATAAAGGGACAAAGCCGATAAGAAAATGAATGAATGAGCTTCTTTGTAACTAATTCCACCCAACACTGTGCATAGTAACATTCTAGCAACAACTCAGATAGCCTAACAATATCAAGGCAACCACTCAGAATACACAATATCAAATATAATACACTCAATAAAAATGTAATTGCTTTTCTTATTTAAGATTGAGGTCTGAGCTGAAAGCATATGGAGTACCTTGGTCATTCAAAATATCTCCTCATCCTATGATAGAATGGACAGATTCTAATTTGGACTCTAGAGGTATTGTAAATATAATTTAGAAATCACTTGTAGTACGACAATATTCAAATATATCAATTGAGGGCTTCTGGGAGAGAGAACTCAATACAATTATTGATTGGGAGACTGTCTATGAGAACTGTTTTATAACTTCAAAAAATCCAGCTCACCAAATGATTCATTATAAATTAATTTAAGGCTTATGCCACCCCCAACTGTTATTTAAAATGAAAAGAAAATCAGACCCTTTTTGTCACTTATGTAACAACTCTACACAAGGTACTTATATACATATGTTCTGGGAATGTCCCCAAATTGCAATATTCTGGACCAAGGTACGAGACCTTTCTTTCAGAACTAATGGAAACTCCGATCCAATGCGACCCATTGCTTTTTCTCAAGCTGGACGATTCATCACTCTCCTTATCCATCAACCAAAGAAGGATTCTGTCAGTTGTTCTGAGTGCTGCAAAAAAAACAATCCTGAAACTATAGCTGGATCCATCTGCTCCAACTGATCAATCCTGGAGGCTGTATCTACTGGACATTATTAGTTTGGAATACACCACAGCCAAAATAAATGGTGCCAGTAAAAAAAAAAATACAATTACGGTTAAATATGAGAGAGACTGTATCAGATTTGTTTCAATACTAATTTTGTACCTATTATTACAGTATTACTGTTTTTATTCTGTTTTAATTATTTTTTTGGGTGGATCTCGGGCTTTGTTCAAAATCAAAATGTTCAATAAAAAAAAATAAAAAAATGAAATTGCTCTCTCATACCCGCTTGTGCTCCAGTCTGGCTGTATATCCACGCAGTATCCTCTGAATGAGCACCGCTGCCGTTTTCTGCCTCAGGTACTGTCTTCTTGCGGCCCACATACGTGTATACTTCTGGAAGACCACTGCGGCTCGTGTCCTCCTCAGAGTCTTACACAAGCTAAACAAAGAGCACACAAAACACTCCTAGTTTAGTCTGCAACCAGTAACTGAGTAACATTCAGTCTCCTTTAACTCAATTAACTTAATCTGCAAATTTCACAAATGTGACCCACCTTCGAGCCTGGTGTCCTCTTGTGTATTTCTGCAATGTTACGGCCGCCTGCCGAATGCGTAGGTATTTCTTTCGGGCGAGCCAGCAGCGGATGGTTTTTTGGATGTGGATGCACGCAGTACGCAGTTTATCAGCCCTCAGCTTCTCCAAGTAAGCCACCTGACCAGCCCGAAAGAAGATCTTTGTTTTTCCAAACTGGTATTTATCTTTGTTCTGCAGAGAAGAAAGTGATTAATATTAGACTACTTTACAAAAATATGTATCCCAAGCTGGTGCTTCTTCAGGTTGTAGACACTTTTTATCCAGGAAATCAGCCTGGTTTATCTTAAATCAAAGATATAAATTGTACTATAAAAAACTTATTAGTGTAATACCTGTACAAGCCGTTCTAGGACACTTTGGCAGGTTAGCTTCCGGTCTGAGAGAATATCTTTCTTTGTCATTAACACTCGATAGCGGCTGAAGAACTCTTGATAAGTCCACCTGACCAATAAGAGGAATTAAAGGTACAGTATGTAATTTCGGCCACTAGAAGGTGCATATTCTCAACAAACAAAGACATAGTTTGATGATGGTGTGGAATTGTGGGAGTTGTGGTGTTTTTTGCATCCTACAGGCCTCCTACAGAAGTCATGTTGATGGATGAGCTGAAGTATTTGTAGGAGACTTTTTTTCATTGTAATTTTTTTGCTACAATGTATTTATGCTCTCCTAGTGGTGACCTGGGGAGCGTAGAAGAAGGTCAAACAAACTTTTTGACCACGATGGACTTGCGAATGGGTTTATGTTTATTTTGATGTTCACTTTTGACAAATTGGACAATAAATGGTTTGGAATATCCAACTTTATTTTCAAAGGTATGGACACTTCATTTTATTATTGAACTGTTCAAGGAACAAACGAGTCAGAACCAACTATCTATTTATTCGCACCTACATTATTATTACATTATAAAACATGCTGGGTTCCACATGATTACTTCATGTTGTCTCAACACAAATTAATTAAGTTAACTTGACTAAGTCGGTTGAACATGAAACATTTAAGTTGCCCCCGCAAAAAAAAAAATCAAGAATTGTTGATTTAGCTCATTTTAAATAATAAGTCTGAAACAGCAGCAAAAATATTTCTTTTGAGTGTTTCATGGTAGTATGAAGTAAAATAAGACTGAAAGATGTGGAAGCTGAGCTTTTATTATGCCACAGTCCAAAATAACTTCATTCCAATGAGATCTACTGCAGTAGGGCTGCACGATATTGACATTGCAATTTTTTTTTCTACTCTATATATTGCTATATTGAATATACAATTTCACCAGATGAAATGAATATACATATATATATATATATATATTTGCAGGCCCCTAGCCAGGGGTGCGTTTCCCAAACAACGACATAACTCGTTGCTAAACTAACATAGTACAATGCATCGTTTGGGAAAAGAACGATGTAGCGACGAGTGTTTCCCAAAACCCCTAGTTTCTCTGTCGCAGATCCATCTTTTGAACCACGTTAGTTATAGTGTAAAACGCCCAAAATGATGCTCTAAACGGGGTGGAGTAACTTCTTTAGAGAACAACCTTATCATTTCTTTGTGCAAATTATATTGTTTTACACAAACACGCATTTAAAATGACATTCAATATTAGTTTTGGTAAAAACATGCACTCGCTTTCCATATTAATTGAAATATATGTAAACAGCACATATAGAGCCAATGTTTGCTTTACTAATATTACTGAGAAGTTGAACATTACATATTCTATTCTAAAACAATTTGACACATGCAAACCACTGCAGAAAGTTCTAACCAACAAGCCCATGTCATATACAGTACAGATACTTAATAAATAACCCTCTTTAAAATAAAAGAATTAACGTATGCTATGTTTTTTATTTTCACAAGCTTTGGAGACGTAACAAAAATTTCGCTTTTAAATAATAGCTCACCTACAGCTTTTGCCATGAGGCTGTGTTCAAAATGATATCAATGTTTTCAAAGTGCACTGCGAAGGGAGCACAATTGTAAACATGAAGATGGCTAAAACTGAACTGTAAAAATACTTTGAAAGCAAATTACAAAAAGAGATTACCTAAATGCTTTTAGATTTTTAATAATTCCAACTTTGAATGTTAAAATGTTCTAAATGAATAGGGCATAGGGGGGATAAGTGGGAATAGAACACAGCCAGGAACTATGTTTCTAACTACAGCTCCAGAGGTGTAGTTTCAAGTGCTCAGGTTTGCGGCGCAGTTTGCGAATGTTCATTGGAACGATGGATTTGGAAAACAGCTAATCAATTAACTATGTTTGTAATGACGGAACTTGCGACCTTAGTTGGCTAACGATGGTTTTGGAAAACGCACCCCAGAGCAGGTTCGGGTGGTTCCGAAGACACCTCACTGACAAAGGGCCAGAATTAATCCTATATTTACTCATTTGTCCTATTTTGACTGCTATGCCATCATAAATAGTGAAAATAGCCCATCGAAAAAGTCATTAAGACCAAACAAAATCCTCTGTTGATTGTCAATTCGGTGTGACTTCAGCTAATTAGTTTTAGCCAACGCAAACAATATTTTTTCATGAGTCAAACATCCAGCTGTGCAAGAAATTATACAATCTGACGTAAGCGTAGTCATATTTCAGTACTGTATTGTTTTTAAATGGAGGAAAGATTTTACAAGTAACTTTTATTCTAAATCTTGGACCTTATTCTTGAAACAAAAAATGACAAATGGATAGGTGTGAATCACCAAAAGCGGCCCTTATTAAATGACCTAATGAGTTTGAATACTAATTTGGCTATTGTTGTTATCCATGAATTTTCAAATGTACTTTTTACAAGAGAAGCTTGAAAAATCGTGAAGATCTACATAATTATTATTATTATGTTTACTTTATTTTAATCATTCAAAGAGCCAAATTCTGACTGAGAAGAGTTGAATGTGCATAATAAATGACAATAGGCTACAGTTTTTCATTTCAAATTTTAACAGAGTCCTATTTTTTCTAATAATATGTGCAATATTAAATATGTATTTGAAAAATAAGTACTTAATTCATATATCTTTATTCTTAATCTTTAGGAAATATCTTGCTAACACTTTATAATAACTACACACTATGAACCATTAATTAAGCATAAGCAACTAGTGAGTTCATTATCTGTTAAGCATTAACTTCTACATTAACAAGCGTTAGTAAGCAGTTTATAACAGCAGCTACTGTACAAATGCTCTATTCTTGATTTATAACCACCTTTATAATGTGCTTAATAATTGTACTTTCATAATTTGTTAATGATTTTTTTTCATTACTAAATTAGGTATTGCATTATTTACAAGCCATGCTTATATTAAAGCATGGTTGTTGTTTTTTTAATATCATTCAGAATGAGTTAGTAAATGATTACTAAACTATTCAAATTAACATTTATAATTCTTATTATTCAGGCATATACTAATAGTTAATTTGTATGTTAATAAATGCTTTATTAACTCAACTTCATGCAGTTTTGTGACCTAATCTAAATTGAGGACTATTTATGCTTCATAAATCCCTTATAAATGACAATAATAGGCTCAGGAAGAAAAAAACTTAAACGACTTTACTCATTTCTATTCTTTTAAAGATACGCAAATCAAACTATATCCAATGAAAAACAAACCTTGCAACCTCTAAATCAAAATGACTGTACAGTTTAAACATTGCATCCTATCATATTGTTAAATTATTATATTGTTGTTGTTTTATACAATTTTATGTGGTATTTTATGTGGTATACACTCCTGTTATTCAGCAATGTTTAAACTTAACAGTAATTTTACTTTTTAAATAAGATTGCAAAGATTATTGTTCATTTAATACTAAGCCTTTAATTGTCATTTATAAGGGATTTATAAAGCATAAATAGTCCTCACTTTAGATTAGGTCTAAAAACTGCATGAAGTTGAGTTAATAAAGCATTTATTAACACACATAGTAACCATTACTATATGCATAAATAATAAGATATATAAACGTTGATTTCAGTAGTTTATTAATCATTTACAAACTCATTCTGAATGATCTTAAAAACCACCAACTACTCTTAAATACAAATGGTTTGTTAATAATGCAATACTTAAGTAATGAAAAATAAATCATTAACAAGTTATGAAAGTACAATTATTAAGTACATTATAAATATGGGTATAAATCAAGAATACAGCATTTGTAGCTGCAGCTATAAACTTCTTACTAACGCTTATTAATGTAGAGTTAATACTTAACAGATAATGAATTCACTATTTGCTAATGCTTAAATAATGCTTCATAGTGTGCATGTATTATAAAGTGTTACCAATATCTTTGGTACATTAAAAAATGTGGTTACGATGATCATCCAACAAGCTAAAATGCATCTTGAAGTCTACCAATATTTAGGTACACATATTGAATAATCAAATGCAAAATAACACCATATAGTCTTCATCATATATATACATAAATGCAATTAATTTTCCTTGTTATTTATGTACAGATATAATTTCATATGCCTGAATATTTTTAAACAGAATTAAATGATAAAAACACACATAAATAGTAAATGTTTTGGTAACTTTATGGTTAAACGTTGCAATAACTCAATTGTTTTCTAATTCTGGTCAATAATAAAACTGATTCAACATTGTAGATCCTGTGATGTGACTAATACGGATGTGCACAATAGGATATCGAAGCTGAACTGATATATTGTGCAGCCCTATACTGAGGTGTTTCATTAAGACTGTTTGATTATGTTAAAACATCAGTTTATATCGGTTTATTTGGTTATAACTACTGATCAAGCACCTGGAAGGGAAGCCTGCGGCAGAGATGCGAATGGTCTCCAGGACTCCACATGCTCTGAGCTGCTGAACGGCCCGATGGGGGTCCATCCTGGAGAGATGAAGAGAGGAAACTACAGTGACCCGCGTTACATAACAGTGGATTATCTGTGGAGTGGGCTTACTGACATGAAGGGAGCTTTAACGTCATTGGGCTTGATGCAGCGCACATAGTGAGGGGTGGTGGCGTTCAGCGTCTCCATCAGCAGGTGCAGAGAGTTACGGAACTAAAAAAAAAAAAAAAAGACAAATGACACTGTGATTTTCTATGAGAAGATTTGGGAGGATGATGTCTGTTAAAATAGAGGACAACAGTGACAAACCAATTTTTTCAGCAAGCCTGGTTTGTATATACTCTATAAAACAATATGTACTGTATATAAAAATATATATAGATATGTATGCATGTGTTAACAATTCTCAAATATTAAGGTAAAGACATTTACAATTGTACAAATATATCCACGCTAAACAATTGTATTAATTTCTACAAAAACATTGGTGAACAGTACTGTTTAATGTGAACATGGACCACAAAAATTGTGATTTTTTTATTTTATTTTATTAATTCATGATCTGAAAGTTGAATAAAAGTCTTTTATAGGTTTGTTAGCTTTGTTAGCATTTGTTAGGATGGCCGATAGATAATCATTTGAAACTCTGGGAATCTGAGGGGTCTAAAAATATTGATAAAACCTCCTTAAAAGATTTCTAGTTAAAATGTTGTTGTCAGTATAATCAATTATATGTAAAATGCTTCAGATCCAAGTAAATTAAAAAGGAACAGAACGTATAACCATGATGGATTTTGGCTTTGTTGCTCCACTCTAACCTGCAGTCCAACCGATTTCTTGTGCTCCCTAAAAGACTGTGTAGAGCGTCCAAACTTTACGCGGCCAGATGAAGCGGTGGTGTTTGTAGATGCAGGAGATTCTTCATCCTGGAAGAGCTCAACCAGCAAGGCAAACTAAAACAAATCAACAGAGCCTTTATAACCAAGAGCAACTTTCTACTTATACAGGGCCTTCTAAAAAAATAGCATATTGTGATAAAGTTCATTCTTTTCTGTGATGTACTGATAAACATTAGACTTTCATATATTTTAGATTCATTACACACAACTGAAGTAGTTCAAGCCTTTTATTGTTTTAATATTGATGATTTTGGCATACAGCTCATGAAAACCCAAAATTCCTATCTCAAAAAAGTAGCATATTTCATCCGACCAATAAAAGAAGTGTTTTTAATACAAAAAAGTCAACCTTCAAATAATTATGTTCAGTTATGCACTCAATACTTGGTCGGGAATCCTTTTGCAGAAATGACTGCTTCAATGTGGCGTGGCATGGAGGCAATCAGCCTGTGGCACTGCTTCGATAGCGGCCTTAAGCTCATCCAGAGTGTTGGGTCTTGCGTCTCTCAACTTTCTCTTCACAATCTCTTTGCTACAATCCAACCCGCTCTTTAAGATCTCAAAACTCAGGGCTTCTTGTAGTACCTAGAATAGCAAAATCGAGTAAAGGAGGTCGAGCCTTCTCATTTATGGCCCCTAAACTCTGGAATAGCCTTCCTGACAATGTCCGAGGCTCAGACACACTCTCACTCTTCAAAAGTAGATTAAAGACCTATCTTTTTAGCAAAGCATACACTCAGTGCATTACATAGCGGTATGACGCATAATGTGCCCCACACACGATTTTGCTTCTTGTATATATACACTATGAACAGCAGCTACGCTAATTATTCTCCTTATTTTGTATTTCCACCTGGGGGTACTCATCTCGAGACCCTCAGACTATGCAGTGCCACTGATGCGATCCAAGACCAGCGACGAGACGATCCCAAGGTTTCTGGACCATGGAAAAATGGTCGTGCCCAACTGAGCCTGGTTTCTCTCTAGGTTTTTTAAATTCTTCACTTTCGCCAATTGGTGAAGTTTTTTCCTCGCCGCTGTCGCCACTGGCTTGCATGGTTCGGGATCCGTAGAGCTGCGCATCGATGGAATTGCTCTTCAGTGTTTGGACTCTCAGTAGTGATTATTAAACCACACTGACCTGAGCTAAACTGAACCTAAACACTGAAAACTGAACTGATTTGACACAATCTACATTGTATAAGCCCTATACAAATAAAGATAAATTGAATATCCCACAGATTCTTTATAGGGTGGTCATACCATGGTCAGTAAACCATTTACCAGTGGTTTTGGCACTGTGAGCAGGTGCCAGGTCGTGCTGAAAAATTAAATCTTCATCTCCATAAAGCTTTTCAGCAGATGGAAGCATGAAGTGCTCCAAAATCTCCTGATAGCTAGCTGCATTGACCCTGCCCTTGATAAAACACAGTGGACCAACACCAGCAGCTGACATGGCACCCCAGACCATCACTGACTGTGGGTACTTGACATTGGACTTCAGGCATTTTGGCATTTCCCTCTCCCTAGTCTTCCTCCAGACTCTGGCACCTTGATTTTCAAATGACATGCAAAAAATTTGCTTTCATCCAGAAAAAAGTACTTTGGACCACTGAGCAACAGTCCAGTGCTGCTTCTCTGTAGCCCAGGTTAGGTGCTTCTGCCGCTGTTTCTGGTTCAAAAGTGGCTTGACCTGGGGAATGCGGCACCTGTTGCCCATTTCCTGCACATGCCTGTACACGGTGGCTCTGGATGTTTCTACTCCAAACTCCACTCCACTGCTTCCGCAGGTCCTCCAAGGTCTGGAATAGGTCCTTCTCCACAATCTTCCTCAGGGTCTGGTCACCTCTTCTCATTGTGCAGCGTTTTCTGCCACACTTTTTCCTTCCCACAGACTTCCCACTGAGGTGCCTTGATACAGCACCCTGAGAACAGTCTATTCGTTTAGAAATTTCTTTCTGTGTCTTACCTGCTTGCTTGAGGGTGTTAATGATGGCCTTCTGGACAGCAGTCAGGTCGGCCCATGATTTTACCCATGATTGAGGTTTTGAGTAATGAACCAGCCTGGAAGTTTTTAAAAGCCTCAGGAATCTTCTGCAGGTGTTTAGAGTTAATTAGTTGATTCAGATGATTATAACCTAATAACCTCTAGCTCGTTTAGAGACCCTTTTCATGATATGCTATTTTTTTTCTCATTGACCAATATTGTTTCAACCAACCCCCTGAGAGAATATGGGAATTAAAAATAGACTCATAAACCAGAACAGCAGGTGGCGCTACATCCCAAAATCCTTGCTGAATCATAAATCTATTATTATACAAGTCACTGAGGGAGTAGAGAATAATATTTCGCAAGCTGCAACACGCTCCTGCTTCTCATTTAGTCTGAGTGGAGCTCAAGAGTGCCAGCAAAGTGTTTAGAGAGTTATGTTAAGGTGAACACACCTTGCTAGCCTTCAGCACATTAATTTGTTCTTCGTTGACGGTGTCTTTATTTTTCTCCAGAAATCCATCACACTGGTATTCAACCTGAAACATAAATTGAGAGTTGTAATATGGCACTGACTCCCTGAACTCCAGTATGAACACTTTATAAATGTTTATAATTCTCGTTAACTACCTTATCTGCAAAGTGCAGTATGATAAAGGCTTTGTTAGACATGCGAGGTTTCTCAAAGTGAGAGCTTTTCTTAAGGTGAGTGTTGTACAGCTTTTGGGCCCACGAGTCATCTGAACCTTTTGGCATCTGAAAACATCAAATCAAATTGGGTTAGTTCACCCATAAAAATGCAAATTGACTCACTTTTACTCTCCTTCAAGTAGTCTTAAACTTTTATGACTTTCTTTATTCTATTGAACACAAAAGAAGATATTTTAAAGAAAGCCATTGACTTCCATAGTAGGAAAATCAAATCCTATGGAGGTCAATGCTTTCTTCAAAATATCCTATTTTGTGTCGAACAGAATAAAGAAACTCAAAGGTTTAAAACAAGTAAAGGATGAGTAAATGATGACAGAATATTTAATTTTTGGGTGAACTATCCCCTTAAGGATATAAAGCAGTTCACCACAAAATAAAACAATGTTTTTTACAGTGCATTCTTCATCTAAAAGATCTAGCAAGCCCATCTTGGCTTCGATCAAGTTGATGCAGGGCTGGTTGTCGTAGAAGTCGATGAGCGTCCATGGTATCTGCTCCTTCATGTACTCCTCCTGCTCCAGTTTGAACACATGCTGCAGGGGAAATGCTTTCCGTGAGTTGTGATGTGCTTGGACATGACTGACTATTATGTGAATGCTGAAGAAAAATGCTGACCATGTTAAACTGCTGCTGGAGCTTCTCGTTGGCGTAATTGATGCAGAACTGCTCGAAACTGTTCACCTCGAATGTCTCAAACCTGGACACAAAAGTCAAGGGTTTTCCAGACACATTTTGAATATTTTTTATCAATTTTTTTTTTAAATAATGTAATCTAAATATAATTTTTATTAATTAATTATTCTAAATATGAAAGTATTTTAGTTGTTGGTATTATGGCTGCTTTTTTTGTTATTTTGTTGTACACTACCTGACAAAAGTCTTGTCACCCCTCCAAATTTTAGGAACAACAAATCATAACTTGACTTCTAGTTGATCATTTGGTATCAGAAGTGGCTTATATGAAAGGCAAAAGCCTCTAGATTACACTTATTTTACCAAAATAAAATATGATCATGCCTTGATTATTACTTATTTAATTAGAACAGCAAGGTCTGACTTTGCTTAGACAAAATATTAATATATATAACTCCCATGAGCTCGGATGACTGCATCCATACATCTCTGCAATGACTCAAATAACTTATCAATAAAGTCATCTGGAATGGCTAAGAAAGCGTTCCTGCAGGACTCACAGAGTTCATCAAGATTCTTTGGATTCATCTTCAATGCCTCTTCCTTCATCTTAGCCCAGACATGCTCAATAATGTTCATGTCTGGTGACTGGGCTGGCCAATCCTGGACCACTCTTTGCTTTCAGGAACTTTGATGTGGAGGCTGAAGTATGAGAAGGAGCGCTATACTGCTGAAGAATTTGCCTTCTCCTGTGGTTTGTAAAGTAATGGGCAGCACAAATGTCTTGATACCTCAGGCTGTTGATGTTTCCGTCCACTCTGCAGATCTCTCGCATGCCCCCATACTGAATGTAACCCCAAACCATGATTTTTCCTTCACCAAACTTGACTGATTTATGTGAAAATCTTGGGTCCATGCGGGTTCCAGTAGGTCTTCTGCAGTATTTGTGATGATTGGGATGCAGTTCAACAGATGATTCATCAGAGAAATCTACCATCTGCCACTTTTCCAAATGATCAACTAGAAGTCAAGTAAGAATTTGTTGCTCTTACAACTGGGATCGACAACAAGGCTTTTGTCAGGTAGTGTACATATATATATATATATATATATACACATATATACTCTTATTTTGAACGGGACAGAGCAAGCAGTTTTGTGAAGCAGGCAGCCATGTATGGATCACAGCTCGTCAGAATGCAAAATGCGGGATATACGGATTACAATAAGGTCTGTTTAAATGTGTCTTTAGTTAGTTTAACGTATATATTGTGAAACTTGCTCCTTCTAGCTAAAATAAATCTCACTACCACTTCAGTTGAAAAGTCATTTAACAAGCAATCCACTTATTTGGTCAAATATTTTTTGACAACTGAAGTATAAATAATTTGCATGTGTGGATTTTAGAGTACACAGTAATAGTAATAGTAAACAAATAAGTTGCAAGTAATAACTAAGACACCTTTAAGTAAGTCATAAAATATGCCTAAAAACTGTTCTTTTGATGTCAGGGCAACTTAAAATAGAACCAAGTTGTGATCTTGGAATTTAGGAAATTGTAGGTAGATCTTTTATTTTTAACTCCCTTGTATAAGAATAGTCGTTGGCTGTAGTTCACTTATAGCCACCAGTGTCGCTAATAACAAAGCTGACTAAATTCAACACATAACTTCTTTTAATAAAGTAAGAAGAAGATGAAATACCAGGAAGCTCACCCACCCATAGATGTCTAGGACCCCGATGAACGAGTGCGGTTTTGATGAAGTGCTCAAAGCCTTGTTGACCTGGCTGACGATCCAGGAGAAGAGCTTGGCGTAAATGTGCTTGGCAAGAGCGTCCTGACCGTTCACAGCTTCCAGTCGGGTTATAGGTTTATTTAGGGTTTCCGTGGCAGTTTTCAGCTTTTTATGGCACAACCAGTGAGCCATGGATTCATTTGACACTTCAGTGAGGTTACAAAACATGGCTAGGTGTCCGTTTTCCTCCTGGATGTGATGAAATGATATTGTGAAATCAGTGCAAAGAGTATAGTAGAAATGATTTATTCTTGAATTATTATGATAGCTTACAGAGATGCTGCAGCTGGATGATCCTCTCTCTTTCACTTCCACATTCCCCAGATGAAGAATGGCTGACAGGATTTGGAATAAACCCATTTGGTGTGCCTCGGTAATTCCTGGAATCAGCAGATACTGGCATGTTTGTGGTTGAATGAATAAACAGAGCATGTGAAGGGGCTCGTATCATGAGGAGTCTAATTGGATCTGATCTGATCTGATTCAAGAGCTTTATGCGCTATGAAAACACAGTCACTTCTATGTGTGCTGGATGATTACAAACTGCCAGTCTAGTCATACTTGGATAAGGAAAATAAATAATAAGAAAAAATAATAAGAATAAAAATTGTATTTATGATAATATAAATAACAAATTGAATAATACTAATAGACTGAATAAATTAATTAAAATAAAAAAATAGGAAAAAACTAAACATTTAAAAAGGAAAAATAAAAAAGGTATCATTAAAAACAAATGACAATAAAATAAAAATAAAACAAAAGGCATTACATAAAATAATGCAGCATTACATAAAATACTGAATAAATGGTCGGAAACTACCAGTCTAGTTGTATTTGGATAATAAGGAGAATCAAATAAAATTATTTAGAATAATAAAAGAAAACAAATCTGTTTTTATGATTATATAAATAACAAAAATCTAATAATAATAATAAAAATAATAAAAAGTAGATTAAATAAATTAACTAAAATACTAAATAGGAAAAAAATATATAAATAAAAGGAAATAAGGAAATAAAACACAACAAACATGTTTTAAATGCAAATGGAAAAAATTATGATAAAAAAATTATGATAATATAAATAACAAAAACCTAGCAAAATAGATTAATCCAAAATAGGAAAAAAACTAAGAAAACAAAAAGGAAATAATTTTTTTTATAAATTACATTTTAAATAAATAAATAAATATAAAAACAAAATAAAAAAATTCTCTGTAGCCCAGGTCAAATTAAAGGCACTAAATTACCTAAAATACAAAATAGGAAAAAAAAAGAAAATGAAAAAGGACATTTTAATTTCTTTTTACTTTATATAAACAAATAAGTAAATAAATAAATTATATTAATAAAAAATAAAATAAAAGGCATTACTTAAAAAATAAGACAAAAATTATTAAAATAAAACAGAAGGAATTAAAGTAATAAAAAATAACAAACGTCTTTTATAAAAAAAAATACACACACACACACACATACACACACACACACACATACACACACACACACACACACACACACACACACACACACACACACACACACACACACACACACACACACACACACACACTTTAAGTCAGAATTATTAGCTCCCCTGTTTGTTTGTTTTCCCCAATTTCTGTTTAACGGAGAGAAGACTTTTTAAACACATTTCTAAACATAATAGTTTTAATAACTAATTTCTAATAACTGATGTATTTTATCTTTGCCATAATGATAGTAAAACAGAAAAAAAATTGCTTAAAGGGGCTAATAATTTTAACCTTAAAATGGTCTTAAAACTGCTTTTATTCTACTCGAAATAAAACAAATAAGACTTTCTCCACAAGAAAAAATATTATCAGACATACTTTGAAAATTTCCTTGCTCTGTTAAACATTATTTGGCAAATATTTAAAAAAGAAAAAAAATTCAAAGGGGGGCAAATAATTCTGACTTCAACTGTGTGTGTGTGTGTGTGTGTGTGTGTGTGTGTGTGTGTGTGTGTGTGTGTGTATATATATATATTTATATATTTATATATAATTTATATATTTATAAATTATATTTATATTTTTAATTCCTATAAAAATATTTTTTAAAACTATACATAATTCTTTTACAACAATTTAAAATAGAAATTACATTTTAAATTAAAATACATTAATTAAATATATATATATATATATATACATTTAAATAAAATTAATGATGTGACCCCTTTTGTTATTCCAAAACAAAAAAGTTACAGAGAGGCATTGACAGCATCCTGGATTACAAAACACCACACTGGACATCTAAAATGACTCATACCAAGCAGTGAAAAGGCTTTTCTTGTGGCCTGCATCTCCTTCAGGTCATTCACTCCCACGATGACTGGACTTCCGCCTTGGTTAGTGTAAGGAAAGTCATCAGCGCTACCTTAAGAGAAAGACTGGTTACTGAAGAGAACCACCCTAAGGTAAAGTGGCCAGCAGATGTTCTCACTACAAAATATCAGCTGTCAGTAAACACGAAACCTACAATAACACCATCTGTAATCAGTCAAATAAAGACGCACAATATAGACTGCGCACATACCTAACTTTAGAGGTTCAAATTCAGGTAAATGAGCGCAGGCACAGAGCTGATAGAAGATGTGGTAGTTTCTCTCCTCACTTGCCTACAACATAGATTAAGACTGAAATATCCACATTAATAGCTCAGAATTTATACTGGATATAAAGGGTTTATAATACTGAAATTAATGACGACATTCAGACTCATCAAATGAGAAAAACTAACCTGGAACACAACTCTAGATTTTTCCAGAAGGTACGTCCTCATGTTTGCTCCAATGATGTGATGTTTCCTGTCAAACCCGATCTCAATGTACTTCCCAAATCGGCTGCTGTTGTCGTTTCTGGTCGTCTTGGCATTTCCAAAAGCCTACGCACAGATGAAAATAGTAGTTTGCCGAGATGCATTATTGTTTCCACCTAGTATTAAAGTGTTTAAAGTCCTCATTAAATCAAAATAATGTTTTTTTAGATGTTAGCATCAGTATGTTAGTCTTGAGGATATCTATAAGCTGGTGCACACCAAAACAGTGACAAAATTCTCTTTTAAGAAGATATAAACATTCAAAGCTTGCGGTTTGTCACTTCTGCCTAAATGGATTGTTTTTATGCGCGACATCATACTTCAGTTTCTCATCAAGTCTGACCAATCAAATGTTCTCTGACATGCCACGCCCCCTTCAAAGCACAATTGCTAAATGCTCTTAAGTTCAACCACTCTCACTGGCAGAGCGGTGTTAAAAACTAAACGCTATTGGCTGTTTTTTTTAAGGGGAGGAGCTACTGTATGCCCCGCCCTGTCTTTGTGTTTCGGTTGAAATTACGTCACACATAAAGCAAATAAATGCACATTTCAAAGCACTTCATCAGACCTTTAGATTCTTCTCTAGTGATGACTTGTGTATGGGTTTCTACATGACTTTTTCAGAGATCTCAATGTGACACTGTAATATAACAATCAAGGATCTTTGCTGCCATACCATGGCTACAGAAAGTGCAATGATAGTCCCCAGCTAAATTACTAGGTAACAGTGCTATGCAATATCATTATGCCTGCTACAGCCATGGTACAGCAGCAAAGTTCCTTGATTATTACACTGGAATGAGAGTATAGTTCCTAACCATATCAACCTACAAATACGCAATATTTAATTTTCCGTCAGTCTCAGTACACAACTTAACCACAGAAGGGTCCAGCTTTAAATAGGAAAATTATAAAAAAATTTTTTAGAAATTTGAGCAAGATGCTAATGGTCTAATTTGATTCAATGATCTATGCTAAGCTAAGCTAAAAGTGCTCCAGCCAGACCCGGAGAACAGCTGGGTGGATTTAAAATTGGTAAAACTTAACAGTTAACTCTGGGAAAGTCGTAAACTGAGCCTATTATCAGAAAGATAACCTTCTTTCCGTTTTAAAGCTCTTATACCTCCATAATGGGATTGGACGCCAGCACTTTTTCCTCCACGCTGGCATCATCAGAGGATTCGCTGACCGTGGCGAAGTAACGCATGGCATATTTGGCAGAAACCGTCTTTCCTGCACCCGATTCTCCACTCACGATGATGGACTGATTCTTCTCATCTCTAACAGGAGGAGAAGAAGGATTGTATTGCAACATATCACTGGACATATTCTTATAAACACTCATTTCATCACAGAAAAGGTGTGTGTGCATACCTGGCCATCTGTTTATAGGCCTCCTCTGACACGGCAAAGATATGAGGGTCCATATCGCCCATATTCTGCCCACTGTAGGCATTGATGATGTCAGAGCCATAGATCGGCAGGCTTTCATATGGGTTGATGGCAACCAGGATGATCCCTGTTTATAATTTCAAATAAATAAATGTCAGACTAGAGTCAGACTGAATTGCGATGCTTTTTCAGACTCTTCTTTTAAAACTTTGCATACTGTATGCAAAACAGCCTAATCTAAGAACAAGAGTCCAGGACTCAAAGTCTACTGAGTGGTTCAGTACAGATGACACAAGCCCTGCTGCCTCATATTTTATGGTTCACATTCAAGCTGCTGCACATGGAGTTTCAAAGTCTACAGGTCAGTGCTCAAGAACAAAATCAAATAAAGAAACAAAATAAAAATATTTAAATTATATCAAAATTGCATATAAAACTCTCTATATATCTAGACTATAATGTGAGCAGACGAGCCTGAAACATACTGAATAGTAAAGTGTAATATTAAATATTTTAAAAATAGTTAAGTCTGATTCAGAATTTTAGAATTTACAGGTCATAAAAATGTATTAAATTAAATTAATAAAGCTAAAACACACACACTTTATACAGTGTGCTTTAATTTTGGTAATTTGAAATGGATTTTGTTAATATAAAACGTGTACACTACTATGTACAGTGTTCAGCATATATGACTACTCCCCCACAAATCTCTTATTTAAATTAATATTTTCTAAAGGAAGCTTTACAATATTATATTTGTGCATATACATTAGATTAGTCAGTACTGAAGCCAAATCTGGAGCTAATCTAACAAAATAACTTACAATAATGGTTCAAAAATGTGTAGCCCAAATGCATATGTAAGGAAAACACGTTAAATAAAATAAAATAAAATTGCAAAAATCAAAAGAAATATATAATCAAAAGTATATATAAAATTGCTGAAATGTTTGTAATTTGTTTTGCAATATTTTGCATGAATTTAATTGTATTATCTTTCCATTTCTAAAGATGTATATAATTATATTTCTAAAATATAATTTTAATAAATATATCTGTTTAACAAATCGGTTTTGTTCAAATGCACCAATATATTTTACCCATATTCACTAAAAAATGAATAAAAATATACATTTTTAAAATGGGGTGTACTCATTTATACTGAGCACTATATATATATAGAATATATAGCATCAATTAGCCTTAGAAGTACTGCATTCATTTCAACTAAATAGCAAAGTCGGCATTAAAAATATTATCAAAATATAAATACACAATAAGTATAGAAGTTTTAAAAATCAAAACGTGAAAGTAACACTATATAATTAAATGCCTAATGTCCGATTCAGTAAATCAGGGGTGTCCAAACTCAGTCCTGAAGGGCCGTTGTCCTGCATATTTTAGTTGCAAGCCCAATTAAACACTCCTGAACCAGCTAATCAAGCTCTTTCTAGGCTTAGATATAAACACTAGATATTGCATACAGGCCCTGAGTGTGCATCAATACCGCCGCCACATTTGTACAGGGCTCCTACAACAAAAGTCATTCAACATTTTACGTTTTTGTATGTTACGAACTTTTGTGCTAAACAAGTAACGTTATTGATGATAATACAGTCCCTTACTGCATTGATTAAGGCAAAGAAGCACTAAATTCTAGGCTTTTGCTTGTTTTGTTAAATAAAATAAGCAAACTATAAAAATGAAATATGGCAACAAGACGCTGCGGTGCCAGAAACTTGTATTATTGTCGGCTAAGTTCACGAACGTTAACGAAGAAACTTAGAAGCGTGCATAACATAACAGTGCCTGCGCCTCTATGTGCATACTGTCCACCCTAAATTATTGAATATAACAAATGTTATATACCATTTAGATCAGAAGGGTGGCTATGCACATTGAGATGCAGGGATATCAGTGGTTCACACAAGTCGTTCATAACGGAGATTCATTCACAAAACGAATCGCTCCCTCCATTAGTATGCAAAGTGAAAGCGGGAGAGGGGGTGTGTTTCAGGACACGGATAAGACCAAATTTAACAGGGAGGGAGGATAATACATTTCCATACACAAACACTCGCTTTTCGTTGGCAATGTCTGTGCGGTCATTTATCCATCGATGTAGAAAAATTATGTAAAATGATAATTTTCGGAAAAAAATATTTATATATTGACCACCGGGGAAAACTCCCGATCATACAGTATACAGTATGTGTATATCTCTGGCTCTGGATGGCCACAGTCCTCCACTGCACCTTGTTCACACATTCATTTCAAAGAAGCGCTACCCTGTACTAAAATGGCGGCTCTATTGATGCATTCCTTCCAATAGACAACAACAGCATAGACGACATCTAATGTAAGTATCTATGCTTTCTAGGTATACTAAAAACATTCAAGGAGGTGTGTTGAAGGAAGCTGGAGCTAAACTACGCAGGACACCGGCCCTCTAGTATGGAGTTTGGACACTCCTGCAGTAGATCGACAGATCATTGTTTAAAAATCAAGTAATATTAATAAAATATTAAATATTCGGATAAAAAGTAAAATAATGAATGACATTTATTTATGTACAAATTATCATATTCTACATTAAATATACTTCTTTCATACTGGGCTTTATACTGAATGTGTTCAAAGTCAAATGTCTGATATTACCAATCAATAAAAGCAACCAAATTAAAAACAAAATAACAATTTTAATAAAACAAAAGAAGAAAATTCTATTCAAAATTCAATTAAAATAAAAAATGAGATGCCGAACTGAAGCTTGCTTTATAGGATCAATCTAGAAAGCAATACCGAGATCATTGGTAGTTTGAGTGTTGTTTACCGCAGTATGTGTAGATGAGCTTGGAGTCTGTGAAGCGGACCCTCAAGTTGTGCAGCACCGCAGGTTCATGAAGGTAACTGAGAGCAGTGAGGTCGTTCTCACCCACCAGGATATCTGGATTACGAAGAGGAGGAAGAACGCCACTCTTCAGGTCCAACTTATACTCCAACTCCTGCAAAAAGACATTAACGTTCACCTGAAGATACTGTAGTGTTAAAAAATAGAAGTGCTTGATATAGCCTTGACCCATAAGCTTCTGCTTTATGAGAATGACTATAAATCCAACATTTGCATCTTGACTTTTACTTAAAGGTCCCATAAAGTGCTTTAAAATGTGCATTTTTATTCGATGCTTGACGTAATCTTAACACAAAGAGGGGGCAGGACATAGTGTAGCTCCTCCCCTTTAAAAAAACAGCCAATAGCATTTTGTTTATCGCTGCTCTGCTAGTGAGAGTGGTTGAGCTCAAGCACATCAAATATGAGGCGTCATGAAGAAGGCGGGGCATGTCAGATCCTAGAGAGCATTTGATTGGTCAAGATTTGATGAGAAACTGAAGTATGAGGTGACGTGAATAAAACCGTTGATCCATTTAGGCAGAAGTGACAAAGTAGATGTGTATATCCATTTTATATCTCCTAAATGCGGATTTTGTCACTGTTTTGAACACACTAGCTTATAGATATCCTCAAAAGTGCAGTATGTAAGTTTGACACCTAGTGGTTGAATAGGTATTGCACTCCTGAATCATAAATAAACGCAAGCGCGGGTTGCCAGATTGAGGACTGGAGCGAGTGATTTAAACTGTGTTCTAAATAAAAGCAACGACACGTGATAGAGGGAATATTTTCCATATTAAAAGGAGTTTTAATTCTAACCAACACCTCGAATTGATATATTAGAAACGGCTTCTATTTCTCACAGCTCAACATGTGAAACCTATGACAGTGATCATCTCAGGTAAACCTTGTGTGTTGTATTCAGTGCTAAATGCTAATAATGTGAGTTTGAATGCCATTTTACATGACATTTATTACCATATACTGAAAGCAGCAGCAGATAATTCACCTCAGATCTTGAAAATACAATAAACCCTTTGAAATTTAACTTAAGTAAACACATATGAGTGATTCAGCATCTACATTTAATGATGTTAGAGAGGGTTAACATGTATTAAACAGATCCTAAACCTTACCGTTTAGTAAGTGAGTGCATATTCTGTGCTTCTGAATGGCTGTATTTAAATTTCTGTCATGTTTCGTCTGGTGCAAACAGCCAAATTGCTCAGCACTGCGTATCTCGTCATGAAGCGTGTTGTTAGGACAGGTGGTTACAATGTAACCTGCTCACCTAATGTTTACGTTCGTAATATTTATATAATTTGCTAATTAATAACCTCATGTGGAACTGAATCTGTCTCATTTTGACGTCTGCTACTGTCCACCAGAGGTCGCATTTTCGGTCACAGACGCATGCTTTCAGAGCCTTTCTGAATGAATGAATGAAATACGCTGGTTTCCAACAAGGCAACCCAGGGTGCTGAATTATAATTGGCTAAACTGGCATTGTGCAGGTTAAATTTACCTAAACAAAGACAGCGTTCCGGCACGGAAAAATTATTTTCAAAGCAGAATATCTGACTTCAGCATTGTTTTTCAGTAAAACAAGCATGTTCACTTAGGACGTTTCTTAAATATCTGCACACATATTATGGCATTTTTATGCTTTTAAAGAGTCAAACACTTACATACAGCACCTTTAAAACAAACATACTGATGCTAACATGTAAAAAAACTTTAATTTCAGAGGACCTTCAATCTCATCAGATCATATAGTGAAGACGTGCAGATTTAACACCAGTATGTTATGGCTAAAACATGTGCTTTTAGTATCACTCACACATTTGCAGAACAGAAATAAATGTGCCTCAGGAAAACCACAATCTAAAGTTGTAAAGATTTTGGCCTGGTGACCTCACATCCGTTTAACGTTACACCACTTTTAAGCAGTGAAGAAAAACAAATGGAAACAGTTTCTGAAATGGGAGCTCCACACCCATTACTTTTCCTACAGCGTCTCTGTCTGACTCAATCCTGACTCAAACTATCCTCAAACACTGTAATTCGCCTGAGCCTGTTCTCACAAAACTGTTTATTTAACACTGAGTTCCTAAAGAGCAGTAAAAGTTTCTACCTCAAGAGTTTCTCTTAAAAGCTGTTCATAAATCTGCTGAGACAAACTTTTACTAAGTAATATAATGAAGTCTTAAAGGGACAGTTCACCCCAAAATAAACATTCTGTCATCATTTACTTGTCTTACACTTCAAGATTCAAACTTGTTGGTCTGTTGAACACAAAGGAAGATAATCTGAAGAATGCTGGAGAATACAGCTACTACTAGGTGGTGTGGTGGCGCAGCGGGTAGAGCTGTCGCCTCACAGCAAGAAGGTCGCTGGTTTGATCCTCGGCTAGGTCAGTTGGCGTTTCAGTGTGGAGCTTGCATGTTCTCCCTATGTTGGCGTAAGTTTCCTGCGGGTACTCCGGTTTCCCCCACAAGTCCAAAAACATGCACTATAGGTGAATTGGGTAAGCTAAATTGTCCATAGTGTATGTGTGTGTATGGGTGTTCCCCAGTAATGGGATCAGCATCCGCTGCGTGAAACATATGCTGGATAAGTTGGCGGTTCATTCTGCTGTGGCGACTCCTGATTAATAAAGGGACTAAGCTGAAAAAAATAAATAATGAATGAATATTTATTACTATGGATATCAACAGTAGCTTTATCCAACATTCTTCAAAGTATCTTCATTTGTGTTCAACAGAAAAAAAGAAACTCCTAAATATGTAAATAAATGATGAGGAATTTTTCATTTTTGTGTGACGATCCCTTTAGGTGAGATGAGGGCGGGGTTTTGTTGCTATAGATTATGCCAGCAGGCTTATAAACTATGCACACAGCATTTGGACAATAGGAGGGGGGTCTCTGTTAGACAATTCATTCATTTAATTATTTTTTCTTCAGCATAGTCCCTTTATGTATCAGGGGTCGCCACAGTGGAACGAACCGCCAACTATTCCGGCATATGTTTTACACAGCGGAAGCCCTTTCAGCTGTAACCCAGTTCTGGGAAACACCCATACACATTCATTCACACTACGGGCAATTTAGCTTATTCAATTCACCTACAGCACATGCATACCTGCCAACATTTGTCTTTGAAAATCCGGGAGAATTGGGGGGGTGGGAGGGTGGGGGTGGATCGAGAGTCGAGGTGGAGGATGTGTCTGTGTCCAATACTTTACAGAGGCTGGAAAAAACGAAAAGTTAGGGGGTGGGGGGAGATTATGTATCTGTGTCCAGTACCATTCAGACACTTTACAAGACCGGGAAAAAACAAAAAGTGTGTGTGTGTGTGGGGGGGGGGGGGGGGCCTGGGCTGTCTGTGATCCGGGGGTGTTACAGATTGTACCAATCACCTGAGGACCGGGGAAGGGGTTGAAATTCCGGGAGTTTTCAGGGAGAAATGACAAACTGGGAGGTGGGTCTGAAATACGGGAGATTCCCAGAAAAAACGGGAGTGTTGGCAAGTATGGTTATATGTTTAGCTACTTTCCAACCATTGACATGTGTGTATTTTGTAAACAATTAGCATATATGCTAATGATAACATGCAAGAAACTTACTTTTAGCCCAACTTGTGTATAAAAACATGTATATAACACCCAGTGCTTAATTTGTGAATTGCGAGGTCCTGGAACAGATCGAGGTAATAGATCCGGCATGTTATCCGAGGATGGAGAGGTGTCGTGCATGAAAGTAGAGAGCGGAATGGGTGGGGGGGTTGGTGCGGTAAATGGCGGAGGGGTGTCGTTGACGAAAGTGAGTGGGACGGGGGTGTCGCAGACGAAAGTGAAGAGGGTTGGGGAGTCGCGGAAGAAAGAGAAAGTGAACAGCGCACAAGTGAGGAGGGGGATCAGTAAAATGAGGTCTAACATTTTACAGAATGTTAGAAACAGGTAGCCATTGACTTTATTGACTATTTGTTTTTCATCCTGACTTAAAAACTAATTATTTTGTGTTCAACAAAAACATAAAAAAAAAACTCATATAAGTGTGGAACGACTTTAAGTGCAAGTGAACAGGCCATTTGCATTTTTGGGTGAACTATCCTTTTAAGAGTCCTTCCCAACACCCCCGCCCACCCCCAGTCTTCATTGTCCTTCACGACACAATCCACAGTCTGCAGAAACACTTTGAGTGGCATTCTTCCGTTATAAACATCCCCAGAGGGGGAAGGCCCCGCCCATAAGTGCCAAACTCTCCCTCATTAGCATAAACAGCCCTGAGTGAGAAGCAGCCATCTGCCATTAGTGTTTT
Organism: Danio tinwini; assembly: GCA_903798205.1. NCBI lineage: Eukaryota > Metazoa > Chordata > Actinopteri > Cypriniformes > Danionidae > Danio > Danio tinwini. The sequence continues at coordinate 3,352,036 of CAIGQZ010035066.1, read as the reverse complement.
AAATCTGCCGCTATGCTGACCCACAGGTGTTTGTAGCTCTGCCCTTTTCTGAAAAGAGCACAATCTCATTTGAATTTAAAGCAACAGTCACCAAAACACCACGATTTGGATCAAAGCATAAAAGAGGCAGTTTCAAAGAGTTATATAACATTTTTTGTGGGGTGTTTTGAGCTGGGACTTCACATACACACTCTAGGGGCATCAGAGACTTATTTTACATACCAGATCCATTTTCTGATCATGTGTTTGTATCTTAACCTTCAGACCAGATGCTAAACTAGCTGAAGAAGAGTGTGAAAGTCTCACCGTCTCATCCTCCAGCAGTAGGTGCAGGACAGGATCTCCAGGCCTGTAGTCTCTGCTGAGCTCTGCTGATCTCCACACCTCTGCAGGGTCTGGGATCCAGATTCGGGCTAACTGCAGGCAAACATCAAGTCTGAATATCAGTGGCATTCAAACACAGATGTAAAATGGTTCTGATTTATGCAACTGATATAATAATTGTAATATTTAATATCTCATTGTTTTATTAAATCAATCAACAAAAAATTCTGGTATTTATGGATGTAATTTGAACTTGTTTTGTTTTCTTTTAACTTTAATAAAACTGCATTGAATATTTAAATTAATGCATTCACAATTAAAACAAAACATTATATAGTTTTGTCTTAATTTAATATGATAAATATTTCAAATTTAACTTTCTTGAAGCATCTGAGAAGTCAATACGTTCCTATTTCTATTATTTAATTCTCTTTTAATTTTCTTTCAGCTTTACCCAATGCATAATTTAATACATACAAGTAAATTTGTATAAATTAAAACTCTATAAAACCTCTGTAAAACTCCAAACAAACCAGCTGCTGTACGCTTGGTCTGCCCGGATCACATTTGGTTTCACATGTTTCCACTGCACAGATGTGAAAGTAGCAGGAATTAAACTCTCATACCTTCGAGTAAAGCTCCGGCGCTGCCATTGAGCTCTGCCTGATCTCCCGTCACTCCACAAACATGACAACTCCAGGCATTTAGACAAAAGCACACATTGAGAAAGGCCAAAGTTTCTGCAATCTCTCGGCTGCTGGTGTGGAAGTGTGACAGGCAGGCGCCGGGGAAACGCATTGAGCGGCACAGTTTAATAACTAACAGCTGTTGTTTTATGAAACGTGACAAGTTATTCCGCCAGGGGGCGCGCGGTGGCTCAAAACAATGGTGGCTCCGTTTAGCCACGTTCAAAACTCAGCGGGATTTTTGTCTCTTTGGAAAGTTATGTTGACAAAATTGTGATATATGTATGTTAAATTGATCATGAAGATAAGTTTCTGACATAAAAAAATGTACGTTTGTTACAGTAGTCCTATAAAACAATTAAAAGTAAAAACAATCGCCAACTAAACTGAAACGGTTATGATTGGTTGATCCTGATTGTCGATGAGAAAAGTAACATAAATCACTTGACAACGGCTTTGCTTTCGCAAAAAACTATAAAACTATATATGTATTTCTATAAAAGGGCGTTATAATATTTATATAGCATTTAAATGAGCGTTTTTCACTTTTCATACTATTTCTGTGTGGAAATTTTGTAACACTGTGTGTTATATACGAACAATTTTATATTTTATTTTTTGGATTGACCCACAATATACTTGTCTTTTCTGTTATATATAACTGCTTGTGGAAAAATAAATGTAAAAGAAAAAAAATCGCCATGTCATTTGTTGGTAAACCGCGCCTCCCTGTGGCAATTATGAGTTACTGCACTAGATCTATGATTTTAATGAGGTATAAAAACAAGTTAATTCTGTAAATGTTATTTATATATAGACATTTACTTTGTCTTTTCAGTCAGGAGCTCTTTGCTCTTTGTTCAATGTTGATATTATATGTGCTGTAATTTAGCTGCGTGACACTGTGTGAAAATGATGAAGCAATTACGAAGCAAGGCAGCATAGCAGCAAATGACAAATGTGTGTTACTGCACAATGATACAAAAGCAAAAAAAAAAAAAACCTACAACACAGTTCAAGCTAGTCATTTTCAAATCTATATCTTTGCCAGGAGCTTTGTCCCAATAATTAAATTATTGCAGAAACAGTGCCGCCTTGTGGTGATTTTTAGACATTGCTCAAAGCCTGGTATAATAGAAAAACGTAATGCTTATTTGTTTCCAAATAAAAAAAGCTTATTTTAACATATCACCTGGTATTGACAGACTCTGGTAGTTCATAATTTGTGTTATGAGCATATAGTCACATAAAAAAAATGAAAAACGCAAGATTATGAATGAAGAGTGGGGAAACAGTGCCGCCCGGTGGCGATTATGAGCCACTGCACTCTGACCAGATCTCCGAGTGAAGACAATCAATACTCAAAATATGAGCTGGTTATTTGTATATTTATGTGGTCTATAATGCTGCAAGACGCCGATAGTTAAGCATCTTGGCATCGGCAAAAAATAAATAAGGAAATAGTAAAATAACAAAGCAAACTATGATTTATGATGGAGAAACAGAGTTTATAAGATCATGAGTTGCTGCACTTCAACCAAGCACAAGCAGAAAACTTTACATTTTATCAAGTTATCAGATACTACCCCGAGCTTTTATCACATTGGGAAAAAAACAGAAGAAAAACTCTTAAAAACTATTACAACTGCAATTTGATTATAATGAAGAACAAAGAAAATGCAACCTCTGTCGATTTTAGGTTTGGGTCCAGAAATACTAAAGTAAATAATGCATATTGAAAATGTGAGCTGGTTATTTCTTCAATAATGTCATCTCTACTGCTGCAAGAGCTAGTTTGTTCATCATTTTGGTTTTGGCAACATTGCAGTAGCTTGAAATTAAGTTGTAGGCCAGCATGGTGATTAACGGTGGTGAAACAGTGCCGCCTTGTGGCGATTTTGAGTTACTGCACTTCAACCAAGCACAAGCAGAAAACTTTGAATTTTATCAAGTTATCAGATACTACCACAATCATTTATAACATTGGGTATAAAAACAGAAGAAAAACTCTTAAAACTACTACAACTGTGATTTGATTATAATGAAGAACAAAGAAAATTCAATCTTTTGGGTTAAAGTCAAGAAATACTAAAGTAAATAATGCATATTGAAAATGTGAGCTGGTTATTTCTTCATCAATGTCATATCTACTGCTGCAAGAGCTAGTTTGTTCATCATTTTGGCATTGGCAACAATGCGGTCGCTTGAAATTAGTTAATAGGCCAGCATGGCGATAAACGGTGGTGAAACAGTGCCGCCTTGTGACGATTTTGAATTACAGCATTTCAACCAAGCACAATTAGAAAACTTAGAATTTTACCAAGTTATCAGATACTACCACAAGCTTTATCACATTGACATTGGAAATAACAGAAAAAAAAACTTTTAAAACTACTACAAATGTGATTTGATTACAATGAAGAACGAAGAAAATGCAATATTTTGGGTTTGGGTCCAGAAATACTAAAGTAAATCATGCATATTTAAAATGTGAGCTGGTTATTTCTTTATTAATGTCATCTTTGCTGCTGCAAGAGATAGTTTGTTCATCATTTTGGCATTGGTAACAATGCAGTAGCTTGAAATTAAATAATAGGCCAGCATGGCGATAAACGGTGGGGAAACAGTGCCACCTTGCGGCGATTTTAAGTTACGGCGCTGAGACAGAATAAACGATGCATGCTAAAACAAAAGAAAAAACATATTTATACAAGTATAAAAATATTTTTATATTTTTCGCCTCTTTTTCTCTGCAGAAAGATGCCTGATTATCATTTACAAACTAACTTTGACCTTTCCAAGATGTTGGGCAGCTCAAATTGCTAGAGTAAAAACTCTGATTACCTAAAATTACAAACCAACTTACATTTAAAAAAATCAATAAATTAAATAAAAAAAGATGAATTAAATCCTTGGCTGATCATTCTTACTATAATCGGTCTGGTTGCAAGTAACAATCATTCTTTTATACATCATCTCATGGTGAGATTAAACTTTAAACAAGTCAAAACGATTATATGCATTTCTCAAAGTTGATGAATGATAGCAATGGTGCTAGCAGCTCAATTAAATATTTTTAAACAATAAATGATTTTTTCAATAGCAAAACATACTTCTTTTTAAAAGAAATTATGTCAAAAATCAGAAACAACAGATCAGTCTCACAGCGCATGTGCAAAACTAGTTTATTTACAAAACAAATGGCACGGTTGTGACAGTAAACGTTTGTACAGCTCTGACAAATCATTTCGGTTATGACAACACAACCTAATCGACCAATCAAAGAGGAGAGGGCAAATAAACATCACCCTAGAGAGAGACAAACAGCTTTAAGGCCATTTTCATAATTAACAAGTCGGAGGCAAACAGCGAATGTCAACAAACTAAGAGCGCAGTGATTTTCTTCAGCTCATCAGGAGAACGTCTACAAGGCCTTTTTTGTTTCTTCCAGGAGGCACAAATTTGGCAGAAGAGGTGGATGTGATTAATTCAAGTCCTGTCCATATTCATGCAAGTCTTATAGTTATGAGAAAACAAAAACAAATGTAAAACTCTAAAATAATGTCAAAATGACTTATTTGGTCAGACCGCCATGTTTAAACCTTGGCACTGATGTTGCATGTTAAATCCAAGTGCAATGGTGGCAGAGTTGACAAAAAAAAAAACAAGTATTTATATCAAGAGTGTTTCTATATTTGAAGACAACGAGAGTAAGAAAGGATAGCAAAAGACAGACGAAACAGTAAGATGAATGTAAGGAGCAGCAGGCGGCAGCACTGGCGTTAGACGGCGAGTTTGCTGGCCTCCAGAGACTGTTTCCGCTGGGGAAGATCCTGAGGGGTGGGGATGTGGTCTCCGGTGATCTCAGTCTTCTCCGCCGCCGCTGCTGGAAGCTGTTTGTTCTTCATCTTGGCTTTGGCCATGTTATAATCGCCCGAATCAAAGTACTTTTGCTGCTGGAGAAAACAAAATACAGGAGTTGCAGTGAAGTCATGTCAGCTCACTTTTTCAACAGCACTGCTTACAGAATTTCATTTCTTAATTAATGGTTTCGAGGTCTGCACGATATTGGGGAAAAAACTGACATTGCGATATTTTGTTTTTCTGCAATACATATTGCGATATGAATATGATTTCACATTGATGATGACTAGAGTAAGGCCCAATCCCAATTCTACTCCTCATGTTTTACCGTCACGCTTTTATAAAAAAAAAAACAATAAAATAAAAAAAACGCTAAATATCGTTAAAATCCCAAATCATAACTCCTGTACGGCAGTCCCACAACATTCTGACACTCGATGACACTCGAACACCCTGTCAGAAAAGTCTAGTGGCTGAGAATGAGCTCTTCACAGTGTCTGCTATAATGTTAATGTTGTTTTTGGTGTTTACAGATGAATATGGCCACGGTGTAAATGCGCAGTATAGGTACGATCTTATTGCCACATTAGATCATTATGATAACATGATATATGCCTTCAGTGATTTCCTGAAGATAAATACCAAAAATAACACAACTGGAATAACTACAGCAGTTGCGATGGTCTGATTAAGGTGTTTACATGTGTTGCTTTTTGAATGTTCCATTCATGATCCCATTTTACAAGTTATAGTACATACATAGATTGATTAACGTCATTGCGTCACTGTGCTATCCACGTTTCGTCTGGAGTTTCATGTAATTTCGGGTGTTTCATTTTTAATTTTGCTGCCTTGCATCATAATTTGTTTTTATGCACGGTATACCACGGTAAAACAGGGAGAAGGTCTGACGGTATCAAAATTTGGATACCGCCCAAGCCTATAATGCATTTAAATTCAAATATATAAAATATGAATTGATGTATGCTTGAAACTTTAATTATACTGTTCAATTAAAATGATTGAAACCTTTTTTGTCAAATAATAAAAGTCATCCACCATAATTCTGTGGCTCAAATGTATCGGTTCAGGCACTGTTTTGGCACCGGTACCGTTTTTAAAGTATCGATTTAGCACCGGTCTCGAAATAACCCCAAGTGTTAGGCTCAGAAACACTATAATCAAATGTAAAATAAGACTGTATATTTTCTTTTTATAAGCAATAAATCTTTGTTAAAGTGGTAAATTTTATTTTTTTTTGTGCCCAAATGGTTTCAATTAACTTGATATCTTACCGTCACAAGCCTTAAACAAATAAAAATTTTTATCTTTCCCACTTTTAGCCTATTAGGTCATGTTATATTAATTCCAACATGACATTGCAGATCCTGCGATGAGACTATTGCAGATTCGCACATTGCGATACCAATGTAGAGACGATATTTTGTGCAGCCCTAGTTTCTCATCCATCCATCCATCCATCTATCTATCTGATAGTTTACCCAAAAAAGCAGACTCTGACATTGTTTACTCCACCTTTATTAGTTGTTTCAGACCTCTAGGAGTTTCTTTCTTTTGTTGAACACAAAATAAGTTATTTTGAAGAAGGTTGAGGCCTGCTGAACACTAGTTGAACACAGAGTTGTAGAGTAACTTTTGGGTTGACAAAACAAAAAAAAAAAACATCAGAGTTTATAACTTTTGTTATACATTTTCATTCTGAAGTATTCATTCAGTATTCTTGAGATATATATATATATAATTCAGTATAATTGATAATATGTTTATTGCTTTGTGGTAAGCAGTGTAGTGCAAAGTTAGCCATGGGGAAGAAACTCTAAACACCACCCCACCTTCTTGAGCCCAAAAATCTAGACCATGTCCACACACAAAGTTTTCCCCGCTTTCGTTTAAAAAAAAAATAATCTCCATTAACATGAAAATGCAAAAATGAACTGATGCATGTTAAGAGCACGCTGAACCAACAGACAGAGATAATGACACTTACGCTAGGTTCACACCAAATGGGAAATTAAGTCTTTTTGTAAGGAAATTGCATATACAAGTCAAAGCAAATGTGAGAACGGCAGTGCATTCACATTTTCATGTTTGCTGTAAACCAGCCATGTTGGCCAATCAGAAAGAAGAAAAGAGTGAAAAGTGAAGAGCAAAAATGAGGTGAAAACTCCAGTTCTAGTGTCCACACGATCACACTGTACCTGGAGTTTCTGAGGGCATACTCACACTATGTACAAGTTGCCTTGAACCGGGCCAAAGCATGCTTGTCCCCCCTCCTGTCTCCCTCGACGGCCCGCACTCACATTACATTCGGGCACGCTTACGTCATCGATGATGCGCTGTTCAGTAAGCGCTCTCGCTCAGCACAGTGGAGATTTCTTTAGTTATATCGTTTCAGTCGTTTGATATGCGGTGACACAAAGTCAAATATTTCAAAACATAAAACAATCATAAAGTTCTCGTGCTGCAGGAATTAGGAGGTTTGCTAAAGCTGCAGCTGTCGTGCAGTGAGGGGTTTGTGTCTTTAATAAACTACGACAGTTTGCGTTCATTAAACAGTATGAATGATTAATTAATCCATATCAAACAGTCTCTTAAAAGTCACGTCTCGCTTTCAGTTTCGGGTTTAGGCACGCTTGCATTTACACTGTAAGCGTGCCGCGCCTGAACCCAAGTAAACCGCACTCAGGCCCACCTCTTCCAACCGGGTCAGGGCTGCCCAAGTGAACAGTGCCTGAGCCTGATTCAGAGCACTCACACTACTCAAACGATCCGGGAAACGGGCCTAGGCACGGTTCGGATAGCATAGTGCGAGTACGCCTAGAAAGTCTTCACCCTAGCCAGAGTTTTCAAAAAGTTCTGGTTCCAGTCACCTGATACTCAGTTTTTCATGTGGACAAACAATGAAACGGTGTAGAAAAAAAGTGCCATTGTGAAAATACCTGTGTTCGTGTGCACAGGGTCACAGTTTGCTCAAACTAACTGCAAACTTACTTTGGTAAAAAGCCAAACCGACTTTGTGCAACAGGTCTCAGGATAGACCTGTAACCATTGACTTCCATAGTATTATTTTTTTCCTACTATGCAAGTCAGTGGTTTCTAGTCAATAACATCTAACAAAATATTTTATTTTGTGTTCAACAAAATAAAGAAACTATTAAAGGTTTGAAACCACCTTATGGTTGGTAAATGCTTTTTTTTGGGTGACTTTTTGCTTTAAATGTTATGGGTTAAACAAAAAGCACATTATCGACTCTCAGCCATGAAGCTCAAAACATCTTTTCTTGTTATTGTAAAAACAAACTCTGAGCCTGGCTGCTGCACTCAAGCGAAATCTGGAGTAAAAACATACCCCCTTTTGCAGTCTTTTCCGCAACAGATCCGACCCGCCAGGCCTGGCCCCCAAATGAGGGTATCGGGCCTTCAGTTTGATCTCCTCTGCCTTTTCTGGACTCACAACAGTGTCCTGCATCTCCTACATTAGATGTGGGAGGAAAACATTTCAGACCACAAAAAGACGATTGGCAGAGCTTAGTTTGATTTAAAAACTGCACTCTGAAACACATTTTTTAAAGTTTGTCAATATGTAAATGCATGTTTTTAGCTGAATATGGCAATTAAGTGTACTCTTAATGACCTACATTGAGGTAAAGTTGGTTTATATTCACATATTCTGACTTTCTCCTTAATACTATAATTTCAGGAAAGAATTCCTTGCAAATTCTTAATGGGGAAATCATATTAGCAGCCAATGACTATCAAAACACAACGGTGTTCAGTCAAATCTATAGTAATGATGTTGCTGTTTTGAAGTCATACTTGCATGTGATTTTAGACCGAATATTCAACGTAACATAGTAAACAATATAGGGACCGTGTCACAAGTTGTCATTGTTCAAAAACAAACGAATGTCCTAATACAAGGCTCAATGTAATTTAGTGTTTTTTAAAGAGACAGTTCCATTAAATATGACAATTCAGTCTTCCTCATCCTCTACTTGTTCCAAACCTATTTGAGTTTCTTCTGTTGAGCACAAAGGAACATATACTGACAAATGTAGGAAAAAACTGCCACTGACTGAACATTACATTTTTTTTGTTGCTTCCATGGAAGTCAATGGCTGCTTTTTTCTAACATTATTCAAAATATCTTGTTTATAAAAATTCATAAAAGTTCAGAACCACTTTAGTGTTGAGTAACTAAATGGTAAAGAAACGTTCATTTTAAAGTGAACTTTGCATTTAATTAAAGTGAAAATTACTACTAACTAAATATGATTTAGATTCGACCAACAAAAGATGATTGAGGTGAAGTTGGTTCTATATTCACACAAACATTCAACTTTAAACCATGACAACTTTGTGACATGTTCCCTACATTGTTTACCACACTTTTACTGCATTTTTACCATTGTTTACCATGGTACTTTAAATATTTGGTCTGAAATCACATGCAAGTATGACTTGAAAGCAACATTAGCACTCTTTATTTGACTGTCAACAAAGTACTTTGATAGTCATCGGCTGCTAATATGATTTCCACATTTACAGTTTGCACAGTATACTTTTCTGAAATTATATTATTATTAAGGAAGTTCATTTATTAAACATCAACCATCAACGTCAAACAACTCAAATAAAAACACGCATAGTATAAAACGAACTTCACTTTCTTATAAAAAAGTGAAAATAAACAACTTGCACTTTTGTAAACAAAACAATCAATGTTTAAGTTGAAATTTAAAGTTAAAATTTGTAACATTTTTCAATGTTTTCATATTAAAAGTAGAAAATAAGCAGCATCTCTTCTAAATAAAATAACTTCTATATCCGGTGAATACTATTTTAAATAGTGCATTTCTTGCATCTTCAATTGTTTTAATTTAAATAATAATTTTGATGTAATGGAAAATATGCCTTCTCAAGGCATCTCTGGCGCAGATTCCAATCGTCGCCAATGTAGTGCAAAGTAACACAATACTAACAAACAGAGCAGGATCACGCGACTCCACACGCTTTAGGGAAAATAACTGAAAAAATTGACCAGGAAAAATTAGATCTGAATGTCGATTTCGATTACTTTTCGATTAATCACCCAGCCCTAAAATATATCATATACACATTATAATGCACACATATTAATTGAGGTAAAGTTGATTCTATATCAACGCAATTATGGTAAACTATATTGTTTACCACAGTGCTTTGTATATATGGTCAGAAATCACATGCAAGTATGACTTGAAAGCAACATAAGCACTAGTTATTGGAGTACTTTGATAGTCATCGGCTGCTAATGTGATTTCTCTATTCACAGTTTGCACAGAATACTTTTCTGAAATTATATTATTATTAAGGAAGTTCAAATGTGCAAACTTTACCACAATCAAAAACTGGGTTAAATAAAGAATAAATAGATCTTTAACACTGAGCTGTAACAACTTGTTACAA